>CM059205.1:21791649-22242746 GCA_030347435.1 Clarias fuscus
TAAAACCGTAGTGGGCTGGAAAAGGTTGATTTAAGGTAAAGCCATAGAAGAAGCTTAAACAAATTGAGTTTTGATTAAGACTAATCGAGTACCTTCACACTCAATAACTATAATTAAAGTCACATTTAAAATGCTGTTGTTCATTTGCACTTTTGTAGAACATAAAAATGAATAAGGAAGCCAGTGACGATGAATAAGGAAATGAATCAGACTAAGAGTATTCCAAAAAATAAAATAAATAAAAATAAATAAATAAATAAATAATACATCCCTGTGGGTTTTTATTTTATTTTTTTATTTACATTGTGTTTGTTAATAGTCAATTAAGAGAGAGACTATTTTGTAGAAATTTTGTAGAATTTTCACCACTTTAATCATGTTAACGTTTATTTTATTTGGTTAAATGGGGAGAAAATAGCAGTACATGGTTCATTATGTGTGTGTGTGTGTGTGTGTGTGTGTGTGTGTGTGTGTGTGTGTGTGTGTGTGTGTGTGTGTGTGTGTGTGTGTGTGAGAGAGAGAGAGAGAGGGTGAGATTGAGTGAGTGTGTGTGTGGGTGTGTCTGCATGTGTGTGCGCACGTGTGTAGTGCTTTAAAACAAAGTAACATATCATTTTGAGGTTTTTCTTCACATTGCACACTGTTTCCTGGGATAGCCATTAGATCTAGGAAAGAATAAAGTACTTACTGTAGAGGAATGAACAAATTTAAACTGCTCATGAATGTTTTGGGAAATTATGGAAAAATGTTGCAATAGAAATGCAATTACTGTTACTTCATGTCACTGTTTACTTTTTTTTTTTTTAAATACAATTTTTTTTCTCTTTAGGAGACCTTCAGTCAGAAAATCATCTGTTACTGTATGAACCAATTCAACTAAATAAATAGAATAATATATTCTATATATAATGATATAATTCATTTCATGCATGCCAAAAAAACAACCAGGCCAAGAAAACAACAGTTTATAAAAAAGAAAATAATGAGTATATTCATCTGATTCTGGCTGCATTAAATTATGTGTATGCACCAATACCTAGCTTATTTGGTATCATCTACACATTTTTATTTTATTTTATTAATTTATCTAATAAAAACAAATCTTTCCATGGCTCTTCTTGTCTTTATCAGTGATCACTGTTTTCAATGGCACATTTTTATTTTGTGTACATTTACATAACCAAACCAGCAGCATCAGTTAAAAATAGATGAAGGATATGTTTTGCTGGTCTTGGCAATGAATATACACATAAATTGATTGTAAATATATATTGTATCAGTATTCTGTATCGTGATCTCTGTCTGCCCAGCTAACAAGCTGTGATAGTGAGCTTCTTCTATTAGCATTTCTCCCCAGGCCTCCACCATGCTGGCCTGGAGATCATCATTTTCCCATAAAAACCATGGATTATTATTCCACCACTGAATGATTCCTGTGCTGGAAAAATTATGCGCTGCAACCCAATCGCCTTCCTATTCAGGACCACTGACTGACCGCATAATGCTGCATGAATAAATATAATCGCAGAAGGAATTATTTCCACTTCACAACACTATAAAATATAGATACAGTCAAATACTGTGCTTACCAGTTCTTTGTGCAATGGGAATGATGGTTACAGTTGTACTTTTTTGTTGGGATTCGGTTGAATGGATATATTTGTAACTTGGTTGTAGTTGCAATACAATTCCATTAAAACACACACACACCCACACACACTTTGTCACACACCAGTCCACCCTTCCCTGCTGTAATTGTTTAAATTTCCCCTGCTAAGCACAGTTTGCACAATGGCTCCATTTGGGAGAGTCCCATATGATTGCTGCATGGTCAAGCTGGGAAGATTAGCTCACGTCTGTTTAATGGGAAATGCGACCATCTGTTTATTTGTTTGTGCTTGTGCATGTGTTTTGTATCCCAGACTTTGATATGGAGCTGACTTCATTTGACAAGCTAATCTCGGACAAGTAAGCTCCTGCAAAGCACAATGCCCTTCAACTTTCTACAAAGACATTGGCTGACTTTTTTAAAACCCTGTCACTCCTGAGGGAATATGGATATTCACAATCTCCATACTTCACACTCCAGCCTGCAATGAAAAATAAACAAACACGCATGCAAATGTAAACTCTGATATTCAAATTTCCAGAGTCGCAATAAATATACATTAAAACTGCAGCCCTCTGGCTAGCTCCAGGCTAGCTCCACTTATGATGTACCTGCTCCACTCACTCAGAGACAGGTAAAGCAGAGCATGAGGCGAATCAAGACAGGGGAAGAAAGGCCTAAGCCAAAATTCCCAGGTGTTTTAAACGGTGCTTTAAATAGATTTCCCCAACTTTCACTCCCCCTGAATTTTAGATTGACCACACTCCTTCTCTTTTTGCATGCACACACACACACACCCCTTGAGGTGCTCAGAACACTTGCAGTTATTGTTGGAGATGTTGTCTAGAGGTGAAAAAAAGAACACCAGAGTTGTTCTATCATAACAAGTCACCAAGTGTAGAATAAATTCAGTAGTGCTAACCATAAAAAAGAGTACTCTATATAAAAGCATGCTTCTCTTCCCATTAGGATAAACCTGCAGTAGGTTTAGACCATCTATGCCATACTGATACTATGCAGTACTTTTAAAATCCTGTGAAGGTTTGTAACAGAAAATGGGATATATTCTCGCCTGCTGCCTGTTTGCATTTTTCAGTAGGTTTAAAGCATATTATATGTGCCTGAACATTCTTGGAACAATTTTAGTTTGATGGAAATAAGAGGTTATACATTACTCCTGTGGGAGCAAGTAAAGTTAAGACATCCAGGCTATCCGCTTAACGCTTCATTATTCCTTAAATCTCTGGACGGGCCAACAGCTAATTAATTTAATGATATTAATATGTTGCAATAAAGGCACGAAGGCTGGCGGGGATGAAATAAATGCGGCAAAGGGGGTGATGTAAGGAAAAGAGCAAGGCGGCGAGTAACCTCTAGGGTGTAATGGCTTAAGGCAAGATTTCCTCCAGGCCTGGCCACCACAGTGCATGTAATTAGAAGCGGAGAAATGAGAACTATATGACTCTTGCATTTAATATCCCTCATCGCTTTTCCGATACATGATGTATGTCAAGAAAAATGTTAAAGAGAGCGAGAGAGAGAGAGAGCAAGAGTGAGAGAGATGTATAAAAAACCTAAAGGTCCACAATTAAGATTTATGTGAGCATAGTAGGGGGCAATTTATTTATGTACTCAAAGATTGCCTCTGTGCCGCAGAACACATTTAAATGCAGAATATGTCATTTTCACTTCATCCGTTAGAAAAGACATATCAGGCATGTGGGCGCTGTCCATGCTGTGTTGTCTAGAAAACTGTCATCTTTTTTAATTCAGGAACCCTTGGATACACTGGCTCTGCAGGATTGTTGCTGGCTGAAGAATTATTGGCTACAGAGAATTGGTTGGTTGTTCTTCAAGCATACAAAGAGGGAAGTAAAGTTATTACAAGAAAACCTATAAATTACATCAAGCATAACAATCTGGCAAGATGGCCTGTGAGATCGATGTGTACTTTTGTTTCCATAAATCTTGTGTGCAGTGTCCCATGAATCTAATGCTGTTTATAACATAGGACAAATGCAAATTCTATATTCTGTTTGGACTTATGGTGGTCAAACAGGTTTATATTTCAGCAGGTAAACTGATAAGTGTAGTGGATATATCAACTGATGCATTAACAAATATAAAATGAAAGTTACACATAAAGTATAGTTGTCTGTGTTTCAAGCAAGATTTTTTTTAGACTTGATCCTGGTTTCCTGGTTTGTCATGTTTAAGAGGAAGAAGTTATATACAGTCAAGTTAAAAAGTTAGCACACTTCTTTTAATGGCATGCGTTTTTGTGTAAAAACATAATAAAAATGATCTGATTATCTTAAGCGAATACAGGCCCATATAAACAACTTATAACCTTTTATCACCTTGCCAGTATTGACTGAAAAAAAAAACAAAAAAAAAAAAACATGTGGCAATACTAAGATCCCCCATGATTCAATAGCTTATAGAGCCACCTTTAGCACCAAAAACTTGAAGGAATTGTTTCCTTCAGTCTCTCACATTGTTGTAGAGGAATTTTGGCCCATTTTTTTTAATAAGGTTTTTGGGCATTCGCTTATGTTGTTTCTTAAGGTCCCACCATAGCATTTCAGATGGGTTGAAATTATTTTGTTTTGTTTATTTTTTAGCCATTCTGATGTAGATTTACTGGTGTGCTTCGGATAACTTTCCAGTTGCATAACCCAATTCCTCCCAAGCTTAGGCTGTCAGACAGGCTCACATTTGTCTCTAGAATACTCCAAAATAGAAGTTCATAGTCAACTCAATGCCTGTAAGATTCCCAAGTCCTGTGGCTGCAAAACAAGGCCAAATAATCATGCCTTGACCATCGTTTTTGACAGTAGGTGAGGAGGTGTTTTTGATAAAATGCTGTTTGTTTTTCCCAAACATGACATTGTATCAAGACCAGACCACTCCACTTTGGTCTCATTTGTTTATAGGACATTTTTTACAGAAAACTTGTGCTTTTCAGGTGCAGTTTTGCAAACCTCAGTCACGCTGTACTTTTTAAAGCGAATGGGCTTTCTCCTGGCACCTTCCAAACACACTATACATGTTAAGTCTTCTAATTGTACTGTCAAGGATTCACTTTTTTGGTATTTCTTTGAGCATTGCATGGTCTGACCTTAGGGCAATACATTATTCACTGTTTAGAAAAGGCTTTCTTTTAAATGTTGGAGCATGGTTTGTGCTCATTCAGCCACAAGGGCAAGACAGGAGCAGCTTAGTGATAAAGATGCTGGACTAATTTGATGCTGGGTTGAATTGAAGGTCACATATGGAGTCCAACAATCCATCATTAATGTAAGACATGAAAGTTGATCCATTGGGAAAACTTACAATGTACAATATGTTTACCTGCAGATGCAAAACCACCAAATTCTGTGAAGAAATTGGCTATTTCTTGCTTGTCCTGCTGGAGAGAAAAAAATAATTTAGAGTTGCTAGACTCAGAACTTGCCAAATAACTGCTCCTTGTGAACTTACATGAAAGTATCACATCTCAACATCATCTAAAAAGATTATTTTATATTTTATATGCTTTTGGTATTGAAAATAATAATTTTAATAAAGTATAATAGAAAAATAATGTTATATTTAAGCAATTGCCATGAACAGAACATTGTAGATGTTTCAGAGGCAATTCAGGATAACTTAGAAGCAACTACTAGGCACGTTAACTACATGCAAGTTAAAGATCACATAACATTATCAGAAATGCTTGCTGATAGTGATTCAGGCGCAGGTAGCTGTTCTCCCTTTGGTTCTGCGGACCGTACCAACCTGTTTCACCAATGCTGGCAACAGGCAGTTAATGAACACCTGTGGCATGGAGTGATACATAGTTAAATGTCCTAATGCTATTATACTCTATCACCACTTGTGGAGGAACCACTTAATCTCATCCGAATAGATGACTTGCTCTGAAAATAACAAAACCGTTAAGAATGAGCTTTGAATAAGGTGTCCAAATGTTTGACTGGTATTGAGTTCTTATGCATTTGCCTGAACTGAAGTACGGATGTATTCCTTAAAATGTCAGAAACATATACACAACAATAATAATAAAAAAATAATAATAAAAAAAACAATTATAATATATATATATATATATATATATATATATATATATATATATATATATATATATATATATATATATAACTTCAATAATTCCCCAAGATGTGTAGAAAGCATAACAACCAATAATACTTCATTTATTTTTCATGATGTTATTTCAGTAAATGCAACAAATAAGTCAAAGAAAATTGGCTTTTGGGAAAGTTATTACAAGAAACCGACAAATTATTTCATGCATAAGAACCTGATGAGACTGTGTGTGAGATCGATGGGTATTTGTTTCCATAAATCATGTAGAAAGCACTCAGGCTTCTAAGTTTCAGGCTTTTCTACTGTTCATTCAGTGTTCATTACTATTTCAAGCATGATACACAAGTAAATCACGGTCTTGATTTCTGTGTGTGAAGAACATTCTGCATGTCTTCTGCGTGTCTTCTGCATGTGCACTCTATGTGGACTGATTTTGTATCATACAGTAATTTGTGTTAAGATGTAGTTATGCTTTTATTTTTTAGGAGGGTCTGTGATGTGTCATTTTAAATGTGAAATTATATTAAAACATTTTTAATGTGATAGAAGCAGTGATTAGTGTGGTGTTGTGTTTGGCATTGTAAATTCTGACATGCTATTCTGTCTGCTGTGGTTGCAAAGATGGGTTACTTGAGGTGTAAGCATTCCATTCAGCTCAAACAATTCTTCGATTCCTTTTTTCTTCACAACATTTCATGTACATTCTAGGAGATCAGCAGTTTCTCAAATCAGCATGTCATGTCTTTGTGGTTTTACTATTATGTGTAATCTGACCGGAACTAAATGGGCACCTGACCATTTTGTGTTGTGGAGATTTGTGCTTCAGCCACAAGAGCAAGAAAGGAGTAGCCTAGTGATAAAGATCCTGGACAACTGATCTGAAGGTTACATGTTAAAACCTGAGCACTGTCACTATTCAATTCAATTAAATTTTATTTGTATAGCGCTTTTAACATTTTGTTACAAAGCAGCTTCACACAATTTGTAAATTATGGAAGTTTGTATGAAATGTGAATATGTATGAATCAAAATTATTAGATCCCTATTAAGCCCTTGGGTAGCGGCGGCACTGGAGGAAATGAGCCGGCATCAGAGAGGCCATACACACTGCACACCTCTGCCAAGTATCCTGCTCACCAATGTCCAGTCACAGGAAAACAAGCTCAATGACCTCAGGGCCAGGGTAACGTTCCAGAGAGACATTCTGGACTGCAATCTCCTCTGTTTCACCGAGACATGGCTGAACCCAGCATTGCCAGACCACGCCATTCAGATTCACTGCATGGACAGAACACTGGAATCAGGGAGTCAAGGGGAGGTGGTGTGTTTAATGGTGAACAACAGTTGATGCAACAGCATAAGCATTGTTCCTCTCACACACTCCTGGAACTACTGACCGTCAAATGTTGTCCATTTGCCCTTCCTCTGGAGTTGACATCAGTCATAATCAGCGCCATTTATATTCCACCAAAAGCGGGCACGGACACTGCCTTATGCGAGCGGCATGCTGCCTTATGCAAGCTAACACAGCAAAAGATACATCGCCGGCACGTTAAAAAACAGCAGGGGACTTTAACAGCGCCAAGCTCAAACATGCAGCACTGAACTTCCAACTTCCATATACCACAATATAACAAAAGCTCAAGCAGGAAGTCCCAGCTCAGAGGGAGGTCATGCGCTGGACAGACCAAACAGTGGCCATTCTACAGGATGTACTCGATGACCCAGACTGGGACATGTTCCGGCGCAGCTCTGATTTACGGTTTACGGTTGTGGGATTCATCGTAAAACTAATGGATAATACTGTGCAAAAAACGACCATCAGAACATTTCTCAATCAAAATGATATGACCATCCTCAATGCTCTGAGATCTCACACCGCTGCCAATAATGCGTGACTTGCGTTGGGTGACATGAACTTGTACAAGGCTATGTCATACAACATTTAAAAAGCAGTGAAGGAGGCAAAGCAGCGCTATGGGAGGAAACTCGACTCACAGCTCGAACAGAGTGATGCTAGTAGCCTGTGTCAGGGTCTAAGTACAATAGCTGTCTATAAAGCACCAACATCCAGTATCGCGGATGTGTCTCTGGCAGACGAGCTGAACACACAATGCAAATAACACTAACAAAGCTAACTATGCTAACAATACTAGCAGCGCTAACGGCTGCAGACAGGAAGACAAAGACAAGACCGGAAACGCATTCATCATCTCCGAGTATGATGTGAGGAGAGTGAACACCAGGAAAGCAACAGGACCAGACAGCAACCCAGGTCAAGTCCTCAAAACCTACGCAGTCTAGCTGTTCCCTTTCAAAAGCTACACTCAATGCTGCGTGAAAACGCTATGGGAACATCTCTTTGTTGCCCGGTTGTGAAGCCTGTGCATGTCAAACCCGCCGAATACCTTCGGCTTATAACCTGTGCAGGCATGACGTCACCGAATAAGATGCACCTACAGGTTATAAATAGGAGTGAACCGGAAACATCCTCAGATCTTTTTGTCTTCAGGACCGCTTTGTGTTTGCGTGTGCATGCAAGCCGTAACAAAAACAAAATAAAAAACACAGCATTAACTCACCGATATGGCGAGTTGCTTAAGAGATGCGTGCCTCCGTGTGATAGATCTCTTTCAGAGGGCGATCTTCACGAGTTTTGTCTCGAGTGCTTGGGGGAAGAACACGCTAGTCTCGGGCTTCAGGGAGAATGTGAGTACTGTGATCTTCTCCCTATTAATGTGCTTCACGCGCGGCTCGCTTCCTTTAAAGAGAAACCGCGAGCCGCAGGCGCATTCCTGGGGCTCGCGTGCTGATCTGGCAGACGCGCATGAGACGGAATTTCCCCTTTCTCTCGCGCTCTCTCCGGATCAGGAAGTTTTAGCTTCCGCTTCGCAAGCGCGCTCCAGCGCTTCTTGTGAAGGAGCGGAAGAATCTTCCTCTCTCGCTTCCATGGAAGTAGCCTCCTCACAACGCTCCTCCAGTGCTCACAGAGCTTATGAGGAATTATTAGAGTTTGTAACGCGTGCGGTCGAGCGATTGCATATCGACTGGCCGCAGCAGCGAGATTCCCCTAAGCGTTCGAGATTGGACGACAGGTTTCTGTCGGGTGGCCGGGGGGAGGAGCCTCAACGTCTCTCTCTCCCCTTCTTTGGTGACCTCCATGATAAATTAACCCTTTCATGGAGCAAGCCGTATTCATCGCGTGTTTTTGTGCCATCGACTTCGACTTATTCGAATATCGTTGATGCGAAAGCACGCGGTTATATGATGATGCCCCAGATAGAAGAGACGCTTGTGGGCTATCTCTCTCCTGGGACATCATCCTCACTGAAAAAGCCTACCCTCCCCTCCAAGCCGTGCAGATTGACATCTGCTTTGGTGGGCAAAGCTTTTCAGGCAGCAGGACAGGCTGACGCTTCACTGCACACCATGGCGGTTTTGCAGGCTTACCAGGCTGACCTGCTGAAGGACCTGAGCACCGGCGGGGTTATTGATGACAAGGCGTTCGCAGAGCTGCGCCGAGCCACAGACCTGTCTCTCCGTGCAACTAAGCAGACGGCCCGGTGCTGTGGGCCGTTCTATGGCTGCCATGGTATCCACGGAGAGGCATCTGTGGCTGAACCTCTCAGGCATCAAGGATAAGGATCGTGCTGTCCTCCTCGATGCCCCCGTCTCGCCTTCCGGCCTTTTTGGCGACGCTGTTAATTCCGTCGCCACTAGGTTTCGGGAGGCGAAGCTATATGAACAGGCCTTTGGGAGGTTCCTTCCCCGCCGTGCTCAAGAACCGGGACCGTCGGCCACCCGGCCCCGGCCAGGTCTGGCCCCTATAAGGCGTGAGGTGCAGAAGGAGAGCATGACCAGCCGCACACCCCCTCGTAAAGACTGGGGTGGGGCTCGCCGCCCTTCCCAGAAATCTGCCTCAAAAAGACCAGATATGAGGAGCTTCCTCTCTTCGAAGAAGAAGCCCTGAGGTTCGTGCGCCTGGGGCTGTGGGGGTGTCCCCCCGAAAGAGGGGCGCCTGGATCTTCATCACAAAGCAGGGCCTCCTCCCTGGCACTCCCTGGAGGCTCGTGTTCAATCTCCGCCACCACTGGTGTTTCAGGGAGCGCCGGTCTCCAACGAAGAGTTGGGTGTTTGGGTATTTCCTGCCATACTTCAGGATACCCAATACCTAACACCCCCCCATCCAGCCGAAGTGTCAAAGCTCGTGCCCCTTTCGGAGAAGTTGGCAGCGTAGAAACTACTGCCAGGCATATCTCCTTGGGTAGAAAAGACTGTAGGCACAGGCTACAGGATTCAGTTTGCACATCGTCCTCCGCGTTTCAACGGCGTGGTCTCCACTTCCGTGAAACCGGACCGAGCACATCTGCTGGCCCAGGAGTTAAAGACTCTGCTAGGCAAAGGGGCCATAGAACATGTTCCCCTTCCAGACAGAGAGTCGGGCTACTACAGTCGGTACTTTTTGGTGCCCAAGAGAGGGGGGGGGGGTTGCGTCCGATCTTGGATCTTCGCGGCTTGAACCGCTATCTCAGGAATTCCAGATTCAAAATGTTGACTGTCAAAATGATTGTTTCTCAAATTCAACTAGAGGATTGGTTTGTGACAATCGATCTCAAGGACGCATATTTCCATATAGAAATATTGCCACAGCACAGGAAGTTCCTGAGGTTCGCCTTTGGGAGCGAAGCTTACCAGTTTCGGGTCCTTCCATTTGGCCTAGCTCTGTCACCCCGCACATATACAAAATGCATGGATGCAGCTCTGGCTCCTTTACGACTCCAGAGCATCCGTATTTTGAATTACATAGACGACTGGCTGATTCTGGCCCAGTCTCAGGAGCTAGCGCGTCGACATCGGGATGTCGACCTAGCCCATCTTCATTCTTTAGGATTGAGACTCAACGCCACAAAAAGCGTTCTCCTTCCTGTTCAGAGGACAACATATTTGGGTGTCACATGGGATTCGGTCACGATGCGGGCACAGTTGTCTTTTGCTCGTGTCGAATCCATTCTCAACACCCTGAAGGAAATCAAGCTAGGCCAGAAGGTCACTGTTCATCACTTTCAGAAATCTTTAGGCCTCATGGCGGCTGCGTCCACGGTGATACCTTTGGGCCTTCTGCACATGAGAGCGTTTCAGCTGTGGCTAAGAGCCAGGGGGTTTCATTCAAGGGCCAACCCCCAGAGGCTAATAAGGGTTAGTGCCGGGGGCTTCGTACCCTTTCTATGTGGTTCAGACCCCGGTTTCTGACTTTGGGTCCCACTCTTGGTCCGTCTTGTCGTCGCAGGGTGCTAACGACAGACGCTTCCCTCACGGGCTGGGGTGCGGTCTTGGATGGCCATCCAGCACAAGGGAGCTGGAGAGGTCATCTTCTCGCGTGGCACATCAATTGCCTCAAAATGATGGCTCTGTTTCTGGCCCTGAAACACTTCCTCCAGCAGTTGAGAGGCTACCATGTCAGCACTGCGGTATGTGGACAGCACTGCGGTATGTGGACAGCACTGCGGTAGTCTCGTACATAAATCGCCAGGGTGGACTGTGCTCGCGCCGCTTGAACAAGCTAGCGCACCAGGTTCTGCTTTGGGCACAGGACAAGTTCCTGCACCCCTCAGGGCGATTTACATTCCAGGGCATATGAATGTAAGAGCACACTTGCTATCCAGACAAGCTGTAAAACATGGGGAATGGAAACTCCACCCCGAAGTAGGAAGTCAATCCAGCTCTCCTGGGTCTGGACGCAATGGCCCACATGTGGCCCAGATTAACCAAGCAGACGGCCCGGTGCTGTGGGCCGTCCTATGGCTGCCATGGTATCCACGGAGAGGCATCTGTGGCTGAACCTCACGGGCATCGAGGATAAGGATCATGCTGTCCTCCTCGATGCCCCCGTCTCGCCTTCCGGCCTTTTTGGCGACGCTGTTAATTCCATTGCCACTAGGTTTCGGGAGGTGAAGCTATATGAACTGGCCTTTGGGAGGTTCCTTCCCCGCCGTGCTCAAGAACCGGGACCGTCGGCCACCCGGCCCCGGCCAGGTCTGGCCCCTATCAGGCGTGAGGTGCAGAAGGAGAGCATGACCAGCCACGCACCGCCCCCGTAAAGACTGGGGTGGGGCTTGCCGCTCTTCTCAAAAAATCTGCTTCGAAAAGACCGGATCTGAGGAGCTTCCTCTCTTCAAAGAAGAAGCCCGCAAGCGTCTCTTCTATCTGGGGCATCATCATATAACCGCGTGCTTTCGCATCAATGATATCCGAATAAGTCGAAAGCACAAAAACACGCAATGAATACGGCTTGCTCCATGAAAGAGTTAATTCATCATGGAGGTCACCAAAGAAGGGGAGAGAGAGACGTTGAGGCTCCTCCCCCCGGCCACCCGACAGAAACCTGTCGTTCAATCTCGAACGCTTGGGGGAATCTTGCTGCTGCGGCAGTCAATATGCAAATCGCTCTACCGCACGCGTTATAACCTCTAATAATTCCTCATAAGCTCTGTCAGCACTGGAGGAGCGTTGTGAGGAGGCTACTTCCATGGAAGCGAGAGAGGAGATTTCTTCCGCTCCTTCACAAGAAGCGCCGGAGCGTGCTTGCGGAGCGGAAGCTAAAAGTTCCTGATTCGGAGAGAGCGCGAGAGAAAGGGGAAATTCCGTCTCGTGCGCGTCTGCCAGATCAGCACGCGAGCCCCAGGAATGCGCCGCGGCTCGCGGTTTCTCTTTAAAGGAAGCGAGCCGCGCGTGAAGCACCTTAATAGGGAGAAGATCACAGTACTCACAGTCTCCCTGAAGCCCGAGGCGATCGTGTTCTTCCCCCAAGCACTCGAGACAAAACTCGTGAAGATCGCCCTCCAAAAGAGATCTATCGCACGGAGGCACGCATCTCTTAAGCAACTCCGTCATATCGCTGAGGTAATGCTGTTATTTTCCTTTTATTTTCGCTTTCGTTACGGCTTGCACATGCACACGCAAACACAAAGCGGTCCTGAAGACAAAAAGATCTGAGGATGTTTCCGGTTCACTCCTATTTATAACCTGCAGGTGCATCTTATTCGGTGACGTCATGCCTGGCAGAGGTTATAAGCCGAAGGTATTCGGCGGTTTTGGCAGTACAAATGGGTACACATGTCTCAGTCTCCCTCACCCACAGCACTGGAGCTCCCCAGGGTTGTGTCCTGAGCCCCCTGCTGTACTCTTTGTACACCTATGACTGCATAGCTACCACCAACTCCACCTCCATCAACAAGTTTGCTAAGGACACTGTCGTGGTGTGCCTGATCTCTGACAATGAAGACACATCCTACCTGGAGGAGATTTGGAATCTGAAGAACTGGTGCCAGAGGAACAATCTCCTCCTGAGCATCAGCAAGACAGAGGAGCTGATAGTAGACTTTAGTACAAAGCAGGAGACAAACTACCTGACCCCCAACATCAAAAGGAGCCTAGTGGAGAGTGTGTACAGCTTCAGATAACTCGATGTTCACATCACACAGAACTTCATGGTCCTGTTACATCAACACTGTGGTGAAAAAAGCCCGGCAGTGTCTCTACCACCTCAGATGCTTGAGAGACGTTAGACTGCCCTCTAAGGTGCTTAGAAACTTCTACTTCTGCACCATAGAGAGCATCCTGAAGGGAAACATCACAGCCTGGTTCAGGAACCATGAAGGACAAATATTGTTCTACTGTACATTTCACTTCAATGCAATTTATTATTTGTAAATAATGTAAATTCAAAATTCTTTTTACAGCTAAAGTGTTTTCCATTTTATTCTATATTTCTAATTTGTAAAACTTTTTTTATTTTATCTCATTTCTTTTTTTTTATTCTTAGGTCATCAGCAGTCATATACAGTAAGCATTTCACTTCATATCATACTGTTTATGACTGTGGATGTGACAAATGAAAAAAAATATATAGGATTTGTTTTGATTTGGGCAAGTCCCTTATCCCCGAATTTCTCAGATTTGTAGTTGATAAATTTATATTGCTCTGAATAAGGGCATCTTCCAAAATATATTTAAGAGCATTATTGTGGTCAGTCACTGATGTCTAGTGAGGAAGCCTGGGACACAGTCAACATTACAGTTCATCTCAAAGGTGCTCCCTTGGATTGAGGTCAGTGTGGTCAGCTTGTTGCATTATGAAAAATGACATTGTCATACTGGAACAGTTTTGGGCTCCTTAGTTCCAGGGAAGGAAAATATTAATGTTGAAGCATAAAAATGCATTTTAAATAATTGTATTCACATAGTTACAAACTTATATTCTACCCACAATGAATTCACTGCAGAGTTATTTAAAACATTTTTTATTTTTAATTAAGCCCTGGTTGATGTACAAATTACGTTAAAATGACAAACTATTACAACATTAAAAACAACAACAACAACAATATTTAAACTCATTCAGCATTAAATTAAAATTGCTCAAATCATGCCATCTGTTTTTAAACTTATTAATTTATACACTAAAAAGCTTTTAGAACCAGATTCATTTAAGCAATAACAAACTCAAGGTCATGCTGTTGTGCTGGATATGAGCATGGAGATGATGTAGCCATAGGCAAGAGGGTGAATCCCAAGTTCCTACGTTATCACAGCCAATGCTAATATCCAGCACAACATCAGGTGTGATATTGCTTTGATAAAGCAGTTCCATAAACACAATTTATTATCAACAGATGATGATTTTTCTTTTTCTTTTGTTTATTTAACCAATTATGTTGCTCCTCAAACACTGCGACTCCTTCTACGAGTGGCAACTTGCAGTTAGTTTAGCAAAAAGGGGTGAAACTACTGTAGTTGTAAATTCTTACTCTTACTATATGTAGCCAAAAAGTGAGGAGAATAAAAGATGGTGATTGACAGGCCTGTAAACCTCATACATTTATGTTTATATTTCCACACATTACACTTTAAAATACCAACTACACACGTGGACAAAATTGTTGGTACCCTTCGTTCAATGAAAGAAAAACTCACAATGGTCACAGAAATAACTTTAATCTGACAAAAGTAATAATAAATAAGAATTCTATGAATGTTAACCAATGAAAGCCAGACATTGCTTTTCAACCATGCTTCAACGGAATTATTTAAAAAAATGAACTCATGGAACAGGCCTGGACAAAAATGATGGTACCCCTAACTTTTTTTTGTTGCACAACCTTTTGAGGCAATCACTGCAATCAAACGATTGCTGTAGCTGTCAATGAGACTTCTGCACCTCTCTGTAGGTACTTTGGCCCATTCCTCATGAGCAAGCTGCTCCAGTTGTTTCCGGTTTGAAGGGTGCCTTTTCCAGACAGCATGTTTCAGCTCCTTCCAAAGATGCTCAATAGGATTGAGGCCAGGGCTCATAGAAGGCCACTTTAGAATAGTCCAATGTTTTCCTCTTAGCCATTCTTGGGTGTTTTTAGCTGTGTGTTTTGGGTCATCGTCCTGTTGCAAGACCCATGACCTGCGACTGAGACCCAGCTTTCTGACACTGGCCAGCACATTTCTCTTTAGAATCCCTTGATAGGCTTGAGATTTCATTGTACCCTGCACAGATTCAAGACACCCTGTGCCAGATGCAGCAAAGCAGCCCCAGAACATAACAGAGCCTCCTCCATGTTTCACAGTAGGGACAGTGTTCTTTTCTTGATATGCTTCATTTTTCCCGTCTATGAAAATAGAGCTGATGTGCCTTGGCAAAAAGTTCCATTTTTGTCTTATCTGTCCATAGGACATTCTTCCAGAAGCTTTGTGGCTTGTCAACATGTAGTTTGGTATATTCCAGTCTGGCTTTTTTATTATTTGTGTTCAACAATGGTGTCCTCCCATGTAGTCCACTTTGGCTCAAACAACGATGGATGGTGCGATCTGACACTGATGTTCCTTGAGCATGAAGTTCACCTTGGATCTCTTTAGAAGTCTTTCTGGGCTCTTTTGTTACCATTCGGTTTATTCGTCTCTTTGATTTGTCATCAATTTTCCTCCTGCGGCCACGTCCAGGGAGGTTGGCTACAGTCCCATGGATCTTAAATTTCTGAATAATATGTGCAACTGTAGTCACAGGAACATCTAGCTGCTTGGAAATGGTCTTATAGCCTTTACATTTAACATGCTTGTCTATAATTGTCTTTCGAATCTCCTGAGACAACTCTTTCCTTCGCTTCCTCTGGTCCATGTTGATTGTGGTACATACCATGTCGCCAAACACCACAGTGACTACCTGGAGCCCTATATATAGGCCCACTGACTGATTACAAGATTGTAGACACCTGTGATGCTAATTAGTGGACACACCTTGAATTAACATGTCCCTTTGGTCACATTATTTTCAGTATTTTCTAGGGGTACCATCATTTTTGTCCAGGCCTGTTGCATGAGTTTATTTTTTAAAATAATTCTGTTGAAGCATGGTTGAAAAGCAATGTCTGACTTTCAATGGTTAACATTCATAGAATTTTTTTAAATTATTACTTTTGTCAGATTAAAGTTATTTATGTGACCATTCTGAGTTTTTCTTTCATTGACCGAAGGGTACCAACAATTTTGTCCATGTGTGTATGTTACCTTCTGGGTTGCCAAGTTAAATCCCAAATATCTATCAAATATTTTAACAGCTGGGATTTGATTAACTAAACTTATCAGAATTCTCTTTGTTTCACCATGGCATTGCATGTTTAACCACGTGAGCAAAGTGTGTTTTCACTGTGAGAGCCAGTCAACTAGCAATGTTTTAGACACTACATTTGTTAAACTGGTTCTATATCATCTTTGATATAGGTAGAATGGGTGTATGATTTCTCACAGCTGATTTGCCAAAGTACATTGTAGGTATAAAATCCAAATGTTTGACCAAAACTTAAAAAAACAATTAAATAAATAAATAAATAAACATTAATTACTACTACTACTACTACTACTACTACTACTACTAATATAATAGTTATAATTATAATAATTTGGCAAATGCCTTGAAAAAGGTCTCTTTTAATTGAAAAAAGGGAGGAGGGAGGTTTGAAGGTTTTTTTTTTTTTTTTTTTTTTTTTTTACACAAATATAAAGCATATTCAGTAACAATTACAACAAAAGTACTACTAATATGCAGTAATAATTGTATAAAATACATGTCTTTATGAGAGAAAGTAAGTCTAGACTTAGATGGGGAGTTGAAGGCTGTAGGTAGAATAAATGTGACATGTTCTCGTAACCTCCTCCAAACATTTTAAATGTGTTCAGTTGTTCATGTGTCCTATTGTCCTTTATCTGTCCCCTTCATTTGACTCAACTGATGAATCAGACAGCAACACCTGCTTAAAGAGCCATATCAATCTTACTTACCTAAAGCCTAAAGTGGCTGTTCAGAGACTGACCTCCTGTCAAGGCAAACAGGCAAACTCTATGTGTGCGTGCGTGCATGTGTGTGAGTGTGTGTGTCATAGAGTCCATTTGTGGCCTTTGCAGCAACAAGAATGATTGTCTAACTGATATGCCAGATTTCAAATGTATGGGGTTGTGTCTCCGGTAATAACATTCTCTGGTGAGAAAACAAAATATGTGAATTTTGACCTGCAACTCACCACAGACAATTTTATGGCTATGACTCACAGTTACGGACACTAACAGGGCAGATATCAGCAAAACCGACGCTGAAAACGTGACATGATGTTGCACAATACACACATCAATTTGCAACTTGCTCTCGCTCCTGAATGCATTGGGCTTGTTTGCAATGTGTTGGAGTGTATGGACCTTTCATGGAGTATGTACATGTCATCACAGCATCAGTCACACTCAAACATGTGTCTGGTTTAGCCTTGGCAAACAAGGACGCAGCATCTGCCATAGCAGTTCCCAAAGGAAATGCCAAGCTAGATTCATTTCAGAATGCCTCAGCGGCAATGAGGGAGTGTAAGTGGCAAGTCAACTCCAACGCTCAGGGGCACTTTTGCATTTATTTTCTTTTTCTCCAATATTTTTTCCCCTCACAATTTCTAGCTATTTCCGACAAAGAGCATTTTAATTCTTTCCTTTCCGATCCCTGCATCACATCAGTTATTGCACATGCTGGATAGATGAAACAATAGACTCACTCCCTCTCTTTTTTGCTCTCTTTCTCTTCACTGACACAGCTGTCACTGATAATCTACTTTTACATACCCCTCTTTAGTACCTCCTGATAGAAAAAAAAATGCATCACAGAATTTATTAAATGTGCCCTCAGACAATATTAGGACAGAATAGGGGTGCATTTCAAAGCTGCAAAAGTTAACTGCCCCTGAGAGAGTGCAGAGGAGCAGCATCTTCCACTCTTGGTGCACATCCCCTTTAATTGTCATTCAATTTTTATTGTCCATGATCACTTCAGTAGACTTCATGAGCCTGAAAGTAGTCCCCTGAGATGCAGTAAATCAGAGCCATTAAGAGAATCACCTAATTATATAACTAAAAAGCTAATGAAATGAATTGGTAATAGACTGTAAAACAGGAATTCTGTCATCAGAATTTATTAATTTTGGAAAGTAATCATCATTTAATGGTTGTAAAAATACTGGCAAATTGGTTGTACTGTATACTTTATTTTACAACTTAACCATACCTGCTTTCACTGGTAAAAACACTCTTGGCCCATAGCTTGTGGATGTGACTTCAAGCAGGTCATTGATGAAAGGGAGGCAACAGGTCTTGGCCAAAGAGACAAATGACACAGTCATTAAAAAAATTTAAAGCAGTGACAGCTTGCAAGAAAAAGTGAAGGACAAACATGAGGGATAATGTGGTTACTGCACAGAGATATGACACACTGTACAGTGAGGTTAATAATGACAATCAAAGGAGTTGGACTAACAGTAAGTGACAAAAGCTGAGATTGGAGCAGCAGAGCCTGTCAGGAAAGGTATTTCATGGAGGGAAAGAAAGAGACACTGAAGCCTAGCTTGAGTGTAGGTGCATTGCTGATTCAGGGAGGAGGAATACAAACAAGTTCAGGCCTAAATAAATTGCTTGACTTGTATTTATCTTTGAAATGATTTTTTTCCCCTTGTCTGTTTCTGAGCATGGAGTTATTGTGGCGAACTTGAACCAAATTAAACAATTTATATCCAAATATTTTTTAACAGAGCTGATACAAATTTCTGGGAACTGCTTCTTAAGAAAGCACCTTTGGTCATCTGGTGTTATAGCAATCCAAAATGAAATAGGTCTATAAACACATTTAAATGAAAGGATATTTGTTCACTGTGTTCATACAAGTGATTTTTAACAAGTAAACGTGTGCTCCTTATAACAGGTTGGACATTTTACTTACTTTTTAATTTTTTTTACTTTACACCTTAAACTGTGGTGAAATTATGATGGATACTGTGAGTTGAACACACATTGCTCTACTACTCACATTTTACGGATGCTATTTTAAGATTCTGCTTCTACTTTAACTTTTTTCAAATCTATTTCACCGCCATGTTGTATGTAGGGGTAGTTCGTTTAAGCAATATTGCAATAGCAATCTCTATGATAAATAGAGAGTGTGGTTGCATTGAATGTGTTGCTGTAATGCAGTCATAGGCATGAAGGTGTGATTATTTATTATCAACACACTTTGAGTTCTTTAAAAAAGTTTTTGGGTTTTTAACCAATATTTTGCTTCAGAAACACATATCCTTCCAAAACAGGTGAAACTAACTAATTGCTACTGGTGGAGTGTTGAGCTGGCAGCTGACAGTTAGCCACCAACAGTGTAATTAACAGGGGTGTAAATAGTTTAAAATTCTTACTGGTACTGCTATGTTATGGTGTAAAATCCCATATTTCACACATTAAGTTTTGGCCTTGATCAGGGGTTAGACTGGGATATGGGATTCAGGCTGTTGTTAGAAGCTGGTTAGCATTGTGTTAGAAGCTGGTAGCTCATTTTAGCAGTCCACAAAACACCCTACATAGCATGCTAGCTTTCTTTTTTTTTTTTTAATTGAGATTCAAGCCCAGAATACTAAGCTAGCTGAGGTTATTATAAAATGAAATTAATGAATACAAAGGACAACGTATGGGCTTTACAGGATTGTCCACCATCTCCATGGTTTATTCCACCCACCTTTTGGTTATATAGTACCCAGAATTTAAAATAATTTTCATTGGTAGTAGTTTATATGGAGTGGTGCAAAATCGCACACTGCATGAAAACTTTAATATAAAACAACATTATTTGAAGAAGTGTCTATTGTACAAACAATTTTAGCTATATTTTCAACAGGGCTTTTTGAAAATAAAACTGCTAGCTCTACATCCCTACAAGCATAACCACACAATATGTTGTCTTGCTTCCCACAACAAGCAAATCCTTGTGTCATGCTGCATTTCATAATTTAACCAGACAATTCATCTGATTTCTAATCTCAGAAAATGCCTTGTGATGTATTCTGCCTTGATACGACTCCTCTTCAAAGATGATGCATGATATTGTGGAGACACACTTAAATTACAACTTTGATTTGCTCAATAAAGGAATGTTAGCAAAATCAATACGTGTTTGTGCACTGCAAATTGAAGAATATTATTGTTTCTCATGCAGCTTTCATGTAACAATGGAAAAATGTAAGTGGTAGGCTGCAAGGACCAAGTAGATTTATTAGGCTCTTTCCAGAAATAATTGTCAGAACGGGCAGCTCAGTGATGAACACAGACAGCTGGTGTTAAAACAGATAGATCCATAATCACTATTGGATAAGCAAGCTTCAATAAAGAAAGTTTTAAGGAACAAATAAAACTTGGAAAGAAAAGCAGCAATAAACACTACATTTACATAATGTTACAAAAACAAGCAAACATGGAAGAATAAAAACAGATATTGATTATACAGCTAACAGCACACAGGTGCAGGTGATAATGTGTGGAATCTCTTTGCACTAAGACTCCCTGATCATTTGATTGTAATTGTAAGTGTTTGGAAAGTTGAGCAAAATTAAGCAAAAAATATGTATGTCATGCAAACTAAATGTTATAGGCTAGCTAGTCTACTGTAGATCATTCAGCTAGGTAACAGCAGGTACATGCTATAAAAGGTTGAATGTTTAGCTGTAAAATGGAGATGTCTCAGGTTTTGACTCACATACTGTAATTTACAGATTATCATGAGTCTTTTTGGCTGCTCCCACATTGGAGCGTTCGATCCGCACACAAGTTGGCATAGGTTTTACATCGCATGGCCTGACTTATCACTCCCATCTTATTCGGGCTTGGGACCGGCACTGCATACAGTGACTGGGGTATGTAAAAGCTATAAATACCTGATAAATACTGGTGACTAAACATCTTGTGCCTGGAGTGTAGCACAGGTGGTACACAGTACCACCTTTAATTGCCTTGCAGGCTATTAAGTAGTAATTGTACTGTACTTGAATATTTTATGAAAAAAAGGTTTACTTCTAACGTACCATTATGCACTCCAGTGCTGTTACGGCCAAGTGAAAAAAAAAAAGGATTCTACGTATATTTAATTCTAGAATGCCAAAGCATACTTAAGTGTACTTGCAGCCAGACTAATGACTAGTATACTTGAAGTGTGCTATTTTGGAACAACCAATTTTGTACTAACTGCATTTAAGTTATTGGTAGTTAATAATTAAATCGCACAAAAGCACAATTTCAGTGTATTAAGTATACTTTTGTGTGCTAAAGTGGAACAACTTTAAGTATACTTAGTACACTTAAAGTACAGTATATGTGCGTACTTTTTTGTACCAATTAATGAAATTACAGTAAATATTTAATTTATTATCAATACATTACAGCAATGTTTTAATGTCTTAAAAATACACAAGTAATATACTATGAATATATTCTTATTGCAGCAGTAGCATGCTGTTATACTTCTGGCCAATTCCAAATACTAAACAAAGTACACATTGTGGGTAATACAAATATACTTTATTCTCTTTATTACTATATCATACAGTACAAAGTCATCTATACTACTGTATTGCAAATGGGTTACCAAGGAGTTTAGGATAATTTACAAATGCTGAATGCATTTTCTACACTATTACATGATTTTGAAATACATTAGTACTTTTATTCACTAACATTAAAATTTTATTAATTACTGTAGTTCAACAGATTTAATTTGCACAAAGTTAAAAAACAAAACAAAATAGTACTATAGTTTATTTGTGTTAAACAAATTGATTGATTCTGATTGGCTGGTATTGCCCCTCCTCTAATCTGTGGTTAACTGGAATAGTTGTGATGCTGCTGCAGTTTGTGCAAATGTAGCTCTATGATTTTGAGTGCATGGAAGAGAGACATACGTTTAAACACACATAAATGATCTTGAACGAGCAAAAGCGAGTTTCAGCGCCCAAAAACTAATCTGAAAGCGCATGAGAGAGTAGTGCACTAAATATAAGCATGAATAAGTACATATGAATAAATACATTCAAATTTTACTGAAAATATACTGAGACTACTATGTATTAAAATTTGTATTCCGATGTATACTTTCTGTACATTATTACAACGATTATTTTTATCATATTTCTTAAAATATGCCAAAAATAAGAACAAAGTTATAATAATAAAGTAATTAATTGTGTTTGGAAATTACACCAACCTTTCATGTAAATTAAATTTACCTATAATATATTTTTGTAAAGTAATACACTTATTTTGAAGTATGTTTAAAGTTGAATTAAAAAAATTGGTAAACATATAATGGTAGTATACTTTGTATACATTAATTGATGGTAAAACTTTGTTATATTTGCAATGTACTATCGAAGATTTGAATATCTTTGTAATACACTAAAGTGTATTTTTTTAGTTGTTCCTTTCCAACCCAAACGTCTATTTAATTCTAATCAGTTTTCCTTTGTTAGCGTTGCTAGCCTGTAGGAAAGTGGTTTTCAACCCTGGACCTGGAGGACCCCTCTGTCCCACACATTTTATTGTTTTTCCTACTTTATCAAAGAAAATCACAGCCATTTCAATTCAGAAAAGATTAATTAGCTGATTTAAATCAGGTGTTCAAGAGTTGAGAGAATGTTAAAATTCGCAGGGCAGGGGAACTCCAATGTTAAAGCAATTACATGTTTTCCAGATATCTTGTCTGTCTGCAGTCCACACCAGGTTTTAGATTTCACTGTATTGTTAAAACCCATGATGTTGTCACTGCCTGGCTGTCCTGTGAGGTACTGAGTTTAAGTCATATTGTCATGACAGAGGCATCCTAACCCATTTGAATGGCTCCTTCAAATGTGGCTGAAAAATGTGGCCGAAAAATGTGGAATTATTTTTCCTGAAAATGAAGGATGCAATGTCACATCTTTTATGGCCCAACCGATCCCAAAATACTTTGTGAGCTAGAGAAATGCCCAGAAAAGACAATGGTGGATGCAGGACCATTAAAAAGAAATATTAAAATATATAATATAATATAATGTAACCGGGTGGTGGTTAGAGGGGCATTTGAATTTCTGTACTCCATATGTTGTGCTTGTTTGGTGAGAATGGGTACAGAGGCCGTTTAAGAGATGCTTGATGACATCATCGCATGCATGTGTGACTCGGTGCACATAAGAATTAGTGATGGGAAGTTTTAATCATTTTAGTGACTCGGTTCTTTGAATCTGGTTCATCAAAATTAACAAATCTTTTTTTTGAGTCATTCATTTTGTTCTTTTGATCAGAAATAAAATAAAATGATACATTTTCAATAAACAGACCCCCGACACCTCTACATACACAAATTTTGGCTGTAGTTCCAGAAAATATTACAGTGCAGCTAAGGACATATTATGATAAACAGAATGAGCAGCTCACCTCTCATATCTTCTAGTCCTTCTTCTAGTCCCGTCCGTTCTTTTGAATCTATTCCACTGCATGGTGTTTATGGGAGTCACGTGACAAAAGAACGAACAACTAGGACTTGAAGACTCATTGAGAAGAACCGTTCAATTCTATTTTCTGTGTACTGCACTTCATAGAGTCTGTGAGATATTTTGGGGAGTATTAGCATAGCTTACATATCAGGTCAGTGGTCTCAGGTGCATATTACCTTTAAAATGCCTCAAATTTGCGATTTGTGTTTGTTTCTGTAAAATGAGTTCAGAAGCCTTCATTTTGTAGTGTGAAACCTTTGGATTGAGAGTAACCCAGTTTGCAAGCATTCTGCAAAATGAGCAAAATTTTTGTAGGCATTTTGCCTTGTTAAACGAGCTAATCTTGATTTATGAGTACCAAGTATCATCGAGTATCATGTGACATGCATGCGCTTTTTGTTTTGATGCCGTGTCATAAGATCACGGCTGAGCCCAATGGTTCTTCTCTCTTGTGCGCTGCAGAATTGTGGGAAATCGTCTCTGATGCTCGGTCTCAGTGCGGGTGCACCACTCGTATAGTTAACATCCATGCACGCGTGTACTGTTTACTATAACATTGTGACCGTGTATGCGCATAAAGCTTTTTTTTTATTTTGTGTGTGTGTTTTGTAGAGATCTTCCTTGTTAAAGATCCTGTTTCTCTCTCTCTGTCAAAAAGCACTGAATCTGTTAGTGTGTGTGCGTGCGCGTCAGTAAAGAGTGTGTACCTCCTCTTGCCTTCATGCACATCGCGATTCTTTTGAAAGATAAAGTGCAGGTTAATATCTTTTATTTTTACTTTACAGCAATGATTCTGTTAGTGTGTGCGCGTGCACTCGAATGTCATAGAGAATACTAGTGTTTTGAGCACACTTCTGGAACAAATTATGATCGCAATCCAAGGTTCCACTGTAATGTGTTGATATTCATGCAGCATGTGCAAGCTATACAAGTTCCCATCGTGTGCTTGGCCTATCAAAGAGGGTATAAGGCTTAAGGTTGGAAAGCAAGTAAACTGTACAATAGGATCTTAGGGGTGTAATTTACTGTTTTTAGTTTTTTTCAGTGATGTAATTAATGCTAAGGGAATGTTATATGTTCTTTTTCTTTTAGAATTGCAACTGCAGGCCTCTGAGTGGCGCAGTGGTAAAATTAGGGAGAAAATCTCTGAGAAAAAAAAAAAACTGCTGTATTTTTTTTACTGGATTTTTGTTTTATTTTTTATATACTGCACACCACAAAATAAATTCTGCACATAGTTTATTATTTTCTTGGATTATTAATATTTTGTGTTAATATACGTAGGGAATATTTCATGTTTAGTGTGTTGGCTCTAAAATTTTGTTTTATTCAAAACCCCTTACTTACTCTTCTTCCACACAGAGACACAGTCAATATGTATTGTTAGTTGGAATAAAACAACACCCAGTTGAATTTGTTGGTCTTCTGCATATCATTCCAATGGCCACAATAATATAATATAATAATATTTATATTTGCTTTGATTACAGCTGATTTGATGATTCCCGTCTGTGTCCATGGAGTTTGCATGTTCTTGTGGAGGCATTTTTTTTTTAATTGAGTCACCATGTAACTCTCCCTTCTGTCTCTTCATTACATATTGGCATGCAGATTTCTTTTCATCATAGTGTGTTTCCTGCACCTTTACCCACAAATTAAAATGTAGGTGGTACAAGCGACAACATAGCATTGTTAATCAGCTGTTCACATTCTCCCTGATGCTGTCAAGGCAAAAGTTTCTCAAACCTGACATGTAACGTGCAGGGAATAAGAAGAGAGAGAGAGAGAGAGAGAGAGAGAGAGAGAGAGAGTATTTAAGCATCTATTTGGAGATACAGAAAAAAAATGGAGAAACTCAATCTCCAATTAATCTGTTAATAGCTGGGTTTAGTATTAATATTTAAATTAGGGTCTTGGTGAATTCCAAACTGTGGAGATTGGCCTTCAGATTTTAACAGCCCCGATCTACATGATTGCTATTTTTTTGTAGTAAACACCTCTCTCTCGCTCGTCTTAGCATATCTGGTGTTATGCATGTATCTGAGTAATCATGTTACTGTTCCTTATGTATGAAGACCTCCGGGGACCGCTCTACTTTTAACTGCAGTAGCTTGTCTACACCACTTGAGCAAATGTGCAACTTAATGAATGTATTTCTTTTAGTAATTGCCAAGATCTTTTACATTTTTCACAGTAAGTCTTTTCTCACAGCAAGTTTATGACCGTATGTCTGACAGCAGCTCATGGGTGACAGAAAGAATAAAGGTATGTGGAATATGGAAAGATGATATGACAACAGAAGAGGAGATGCAGTCCTATAAAGTTTCTATTCTATAGTACAAGCAAATGAAGAGGGGTGGTTGTAACAATTACATGGTGTTATGAGGGGGCGCTTATGTAATGTGTGGCGCTCCCACGTATGTTGTTAAGTGTGGGAGCCCCAATGCAGGACTTAGAGGGTAGCATTGGGCCATGGGGTGTTTAGTTTGGCCAAGGATGATTAGATCGCATGAGCACCATGCAGCGCAAGGTAAGGGTACTCATACACCACTCTTATTATCTCTCTACCATTCAGAAAGGGGTATACGTTACTATGAATAGAGGTGCGCTTATGTCTGCTCCATGCCGCCTCACTTCCGATTCTTTTCGCCAACTTTTTCCAAACTTGTACCCCCTCCTTCTCTTGTAGAATGAACAGATCATTTTATTACTTATTTATGTATTTATTTATTTATTTATTTTTATTATCATTGTTTTACACATTTTTAAATCTCTCTTTTTATTTTCACTTTTCTCTTCTCACTATCTTTTCTCTGTTTCTATCTTTTCACTTCTCTTATTTTTTTCCCCCTATACCAGAGAAACATTCTCATACCTGGTGCTATCTAATTTTAGCACATAGTGTGCTGGTTTTTGAGCATTTAAATAACCTGCCAGACAGGTGTAGCATGTCCTCTCTGATTGGCAACATGGCGGGGTTGCCTAGTCCGGTTGCGGGTGGTCATGTTACAGTACCCAACTCCCACCCTCCCTACAACTGAACTACCTAACAAGTTTGGGGTCTAGTATGTGCCGTGCTGTCACCTAAGAGATATCCTCTGGACCATACCACTCCCAGTCTACTAGCCCGATCGAAATTTGGGGGGCCCTGAGATTGTGGCTGCACCTAACTGCATGGGTTCCCCCCGATCGACCTCCAGTTCTATCGCTTGCTGTGAAGAGACCACCTTTGCCCTGTAGCGGGGGTGAGGCGGTTATCAATTTTGATGGTCATACTGAACAGGGCTTCTAAGTTTTCGGGAGGTTTGAGCACTGCCAGCTCATCTTTTAGCCTTTCCGATAGCACTTGAAAATATGCGCCTGGAAGCGCTTCTGCATTCCAGCCCGAACTGGCAGCTTGTGTGCGGAATTCGACAGTATAATCTGCCACCAATCAGCCTCCTTACCGAATGCGAAGGAGGGGGGAGACAACACCACTAGCCATATGTGGATGGTGAAAGGTGGCCTTGAGTGCCTGTATAAAGTCATAGGAGGTTTTCTCACACTACGGCTGGCTCACTCCAGTGCCCTGCCGGTCAATAGTGATATCATGAATGCAATCTTTGCTCTCTCAGTAAGAAATTGAGATGGTAGCATCTAAAATATTAAAGAGCACTGGAGTAGGAAGGCACTACATCTCTCAGGCTCCCCGGAATACGGCTGTGGCGTGGGTAGTCTTGTCTCGGCCACCAGGGTGGGTGCTTGTGCTACTACTGAGATGGTGGTGGGAGTTGGTCCTGGAAATGATTCAGGGTTCATCTGTGACCCGGAAGTGACCTGTGCCTCAAGGGGGCCATGGATCTGAACCAAGTGCTGCAAAATGCCTTTTATTTCTGAAATTAATTTGGTCAGAGCTTGTTCATGTTTGCCAATCATCCCTGCCTGACCAGTCATTATCTCACGCACCCGCTCCAAGTCCGTGGGCTTCTGAGCTGGTGCGAACATTCTGTTACGAGGGGGCACTTATGTATGGCACCACCAAGTGTGGGAGCCCCAATGCAGGACTTCAAGGGGAGCGTTGGGCCGTGGGATGTTTATTTTGGCCAAGGATGATTGGCTCGCATGAGCACCATCCAGCGCAAGGTAAGGGCACTTATACATCGCTCTTATTATCTCTCTTCCATTTAGAAAGGGGTATGAGTTACTAGAGTTGTGCTTATGTCTGACAGCTTCTGATTATTTTCTCTGACTTTTTCCAAACTTGTGCTTGGGTCCCCCCCCCCCCTTGTAGAATGAATAAATAGTTTTAATACCTATTTATTTATTTATTATTATTTTCATGTCTTTTTAGGTCTCTCTTTTTATTTTCACTTTTCTTTCTCTTTTCACTTTTCTTATTTCTTTCCCTTATACCAGAGCAAAGCTCTCATACCTAGTGCTATCTTATGTTCACATATAGTGTGCTGGTTTCTGGGTGCTGGACAGGTGTAGTGCGTTTTCTCTGATTGGCAACATGGCGGGATTGCCTAACAACCATGGTCATCCGCTGCTCTGCCTGTCTATATATCTGCCTAGTTGTCTGCAGATTTGCCCTTTGCGTGGGTGGCCGTGTTACATATGGCACAGGTTTTGCGCTGGTTCTTTTTTATTAGGTGTTTCTGACAGCCACTTAATGTGTGTGTGTGTGTGTGTGTGTGTGTGTGAGAGAGAGAGAGAGGGAGAGAGAGAGAGAGAGAGAGAGAAGTGGAGCAGAAACCATCTACAAAAAATAAGTTATTTGCAGTTTGATAGAAACTCATTTGTACTCAAATGCTCCATAAAGGCAAGTAGATTTGTCAACAGGTGTTCAACATGGCTACTCTGACCTGACATCTTACCTTTCTGTGATTTCCAAGTAATTTTGCCATTAAAATGAAACAGAAATAAAAATATATGAGCATCCTTATATACTCTGAAGATAAAAAGTCTAGGTATGTCCATTAATATCACAGTCTGTGGGGTTTTTAGTCTATGACTGCCAAGTCTGTGTAGGCAATGCTGTGTTCTGGGATGTATAGTCTGACCCTGATTCTAGCATAGACCTGGCATTGGTCTGAAAGTAAACAAGTAAAGGGGAAGAAAAACTTCTTCTAAAAATACAAACATGCCAAGAAAGTTATTAGAAAATATTTGTATTCTAAATTAGGCTGCACAGTAATGTAAATGTTGGCACTGTGGCCTCACACCAGGACAGCGTCAAGAGTTCAATTCCAGGAATCAACCTCATGTTTGGTGGGTTTTCTCCAGGTGTTTCAGTTTCCTCCTACAGTCTAAAGACCTGATGATGAGGTTAATTGGAATTTCCAAAGTGCCCCTAGTGTGTGTTGTGTGCCCTGTGATGGATTGGCACCCTGCCCCAAGTCCCTGGTGTAAGCCAAATTCATGTTGTTCGTTGTCTTGAGTGCTCAGAAGTGAAACTTTCTAGACATTATGATACAAAAAGAAGTGTGAATGACATGTGACTACTCCTGCTCTAAAACATCCACATTAGTGAATGTTTCAGAGCATGCTCAGAAGCTTGTGTTTGGGTACAGGGAGGGCAGACATCATTCTGTGGACTGTTTCACTAGATTCTATCACTTTGTTTTTGTTTATTTATTTGCTTGTTTGTTTGTTTTTTCCTACACTGCCTGAGAAAAAGTTGCATCCTCTAAGATTTCATTCAATTACCATTACTTTAAATTAAATCACATAATGGTTTGTGTAAAAAAGGACTTGGGTCAAAACTTTTGGTCGATTAGGGAAGAAAAACTCGATTGATATGGTAATTAATGTTGTCAATTCCAAGTCCAATAAGGTCATCAGCTGAATTAATTTTATTGCCACATAACATTGCTGAGCCTAGAGCTGACCAACAAAAGAAAACCCATATCATAACACTGCCTTCAGAGGCTTGTACAGTGGCTACTACGCAGAATGGGTGTATTGCTTCATGTGCTTTCCATCTTATCCTAGCACATACAGTACATCACTCTGGAATAGGCTCAATCTAAACTCAGCAGTTCCCTTTCAAAAGCTACACTTGATGCTGCGTGAAAACGCTATGGGAACATGTCTTTGTTCAGCCGGTTGTGAAGCATATGTGTATCAAACACGCCAAATATTTTTGGCTTATATAAGCTCGGTCAGTAATGCGCCGCAGCAACTCTATCACAGAATAAGGTCTCCTCCCTGGCACCCCCAGGAGGCCGGTGTTCCAACCCTGCCACCACTGGTGCTTTGGGGAGCACTGGTCTCCAACAAAATGTTGGGTGTTTGGTCACCTCCTTCCACATTTCAGGATACCGAAAATCGAACACCGACCCCCCATCCAGCCGAAGTGTCAAAACTTATGCCCCTTTCAGAGAAGCTGGCAGCGTGGAAACTACTGCCAGGCATGTCTCCTTGGGTACTAAGGACTGTAGAGAGAGGCTACAGGATTCAGTTTGCACATCGTCCTCCGCGTTTCAACGGCGTGGTCTCCACTTCCGTGAAATCGGAATGATTGGCAAAGGGGCCATAGAACATTTTCCCCTACCAGACAAGAGAATATTTGGTAGTTGGTTCCCAAGAAAGACGGGGTGCTGCGTCTAATTTTAGATCTTCGCGGCTTGAACCGCTATCTCAGGAAATTCAGATTCAAAATGTTGACTGTCAAAATGATTGTTTCTTAAATCCAAGCAGAAGATTGGTTTGTCACAATCGACCTGAAGCACGCATATTTTCATATAGAAATTTTGCCACAACACCTGAGGTTCGCTTTCGGGGGCGAAGCTTATCAGTATCGGGTCCTTGCATCTGGGCTAGCTCTGTCACCCCGCACATATACAAAATGCATGGATGCAGCTCTGGCTCCTTTACGACTCCAGGGCATCCATATTTTGAATTATATAGACGACTGGCTGATTCTGGCTCAGGAGCTAGCGCTTCGACATCGGGATGTCGTCCTAGCTCATCTCCATTCTTTACGATTGAGGCTCAACCCTGAAGGGAATCAAGCTAGACCAGAAAGTGACTGTTCATCACTTCCAGAGATCTTTAGGTCTCATGGCAGCTGCGTCCACGGTGATACCTTTGGGTCTTCTGCACATGAGAGCGTTTCAGTTGTGGCTAAGAGCCAGGGGATTTCACTCAGGGGCCAATCCCCAGAGGCAAATAAAAGTTACACACCGAGGGCTTCATACGCTTTCTATCCCACTCTAGGTCCGTCTTGTCATCACAAGATGCTAACGTCAGACGCTTCCCTCATGGGCTGGGGTGCGGTCTTAGATGGTCGTTCAGCCCAAGGGAGCTGGAGCTGTTCCCTGAAAAAGCAGGAACGAGATGCTGCGCTTCAGTGCTGCACTGGCATGGCTGGACGTCCTTTCAGACAAAATTGACCTGAGGATGTTTCCGGTTCACTCCTATTTATAACCTGCAGGTGCACCTCATCAGATGACGTTACCTGACAGAGGTTATATAAGACAAAAATATTTGGCGTGTTTGATACACACATGCTTCACCACCAACTGAACAAAGACATGTTCCCATAGCGTTTTCACGCAGTATCTCGTTCCCGCTTCTTCAGGGAACAGGGTTACAGCAAAGTAACATGACGATCACATGACCTTTTTAATTTCCAAGTCCATCCTTTATGCTTCCTAGCAAAGCCTTTTTTTGTCTCACTAACAAGTGTTTTTTTACATTGCCACACAACTGTTTAGTCCCAATCCTGTGAGTTCTCATCCCATGTATACAGAAATGGTCTTATTTTAATTATTTAACACAGCTATGTTTTTTCTTTAGATTTTTTTACCATGCAGCTTTACCAAATGGTTCAGTGATCTACATTCATGATTTTTTTCCAACCATATTTCTTCCACAAAGTTGATGGTTCAGACAATAGTTTATTGTTCATTTCTTTGGTCATATTTATTATTGATTAGTTAATTCATTGATTTGTGTATTTATTTTTGGTCAGACAATATATTTCCATGTTTTGTGCTGTAGTTATTTGACCATAATTTATCCTGTTCTACATTATTCCTTTGCTGCCTGTCTAGCAAATAATCCAATCTGGTCCTGTTTTTTTGTACCACAGCTGCCAAGGTCAGATTTTGTTGTCCAGCTTTTCCACACTCTACAGTCTGCAGGGCACGAACACAGCCTGGCTAATGAAAATAGGCCCTATGATAAAAGCAGGTGAAAACAAATAAAGGATCCTCCCGTCGCCTCACTATGTCAGGTGAAATAGGTTGTCGTTAGTCTTTCAGCTGCTCCCGTTGAAGAGACACCACAGTGAACCAACTGATCTGCACAACAACTTGGCATAGGTTTTACGTCTAATGCCTTTCCTGGCGCAACACTCACATTTTATTTGCCCTTGGGACCAGCACTGCAACTAGTGACTGGGTTTTGGGTATTAGCTGGGAATCGAACCTGTGCCTTCCGTATCCTAGAGCAAAACCTTTCTCACCTATATTACTGATTAGCAATATAGGTTTAGCAAATCAGCTTGTAAATCCTTGACCTGATATTCCATGCATAGCCAGAGAATAAAAAATACTAGCAAATGTTAAAAGCCATGTTAACTGTTGAAAATTACTAGCAAATCAGAATTATCCTTTACGGGACTGTTATCATGTTGCAACCAATTCCACTGACACTGTTTGATACACCTTGTATCCACTATTCACACAATTTGGTCTCTGAAACAGCTGTCACTTAAAATATCTTTAACTTGTCGAATTTCAAAATCTCTCCTCCAGGACATGACCTGACCATAAATCTTAAAGTTTATTTAAAATAACATTAGCAGTAGATGGGGTTTCTGACGTCTAGTGAGTCAGTCAAAAACTTTCTCCCTAATATTCAAATCAATACATGCAATTGAAGTTAGAAGAGCAGTGGTTTGAGGCCCTGCTTTTCAGTTCACCCAACAGGATACACCCTTTTCGAAAGTTCTATTATGACAAAAAACATCCAATTCAGCACACAACCATGATGCACCAGTATACAATAGCTGTGCCTAACTTAAAAATCATACAGCATTGAAGTCATAGCTGTGACCGACAATAGCCTTGCATTGAAAAAAACAAAACAAAAATAAAAACACAGTCATGCCAGATGCAGTCCATTATTAGTATATCAGTGATACAGGGGGTAATACTTTGTGTACAACTGAACATATAATATAGTGCGTTTCTATATACCATTCAGCATGCTCTATATTTAACATCTTTACATGTTCTTTGCTGAACATCGTTTTTTTCACACACACACACACACACACACACACACACACACACACACATGGTATCAAAAAGTTTGGACACAAGTTTGGATTCATTTTCTACATTCTAGAACAATACTGTTTTTTTTTTTCTTTTAATTATGAAATAACACATATAGCATTAGGTAATTAAGTAATAACTAAAATGGCAAAAGTTGTTATTTTAAGACAGGTTGTACCAGTTATTTAAAGGTTCTGGTATAGTTAGTGTAAAACCCATATTGTCACATGTATTTGCAAAACCCATCAAGCACCCTGACAAAACTGGCTCTCATGAAAATCACCCCAGGAAAGCAAGACCGAAACTTACCTCTACTGCAAAGAAGAAACTCATTTAGCCTCAAAAATTTACTGCACCTCAATAGTTCAATTTATATATATACATACAGTGAAGAATGTTTTAGGTAGGTGCGAACAACTATTGTAAAGTAAGATTGCTTTAAAAAATAGAAGTGTCAATAGTTTTTCATCAATTAACAAAAAGAATGGAAATAAATGGAAGAGAAATCCAAATCAAATCAATATTTGTTGTGACCACCCTTTGCCTGCAAAACAGCATCAGTTATTCTAGTTAGACCCGCACATAGATTCTGAAGGAACTCAGCAGGTCGGTTGTTCCAAACATCTTGGAGAACTAATCGCATCTCTTTGTGTAATCCCAGATAGACTTTATGATGGCTCTGTGGGGCCCAAACCACCACTTTCAGAATTCCTTGTTCTTCTCTACACTGAAAATTGGGGAGACCTTTACTGATGGTATCCCATAGCCAGACTTCTCTGGACAGTAGATGGTGTACTTGGCTCCCACCGGTTCTTGCAAGTTCTTTGCCAATGGCACTTCCAGACATCTTCTGATGGCGAACAAAAGTAAGCATGATTTTCATCAGCTGCAATAAGTTTTGCTGGCTGACAACTCCATATATGGTCCTCATTGCCTGTATCTTTGTGCTTCTTCACAATAGCTTGAACAGCACGACTTGAAACACCAGTCTGCTTTGAAATAATTTCCAGGGACCTTGCTGTATATGATGCAGTATAACCTTGTATCTTGCTGCTGTGCTCAGTCCGGCCATGGTGTATTATTTGTGTCTTGTACATCCACACCTTAGTAGCAGATTTTGGCTGTTCCTTGGCCAGTCCTGAAGAGCTGTTTCTGTTTCAGATAATGACCTTGTTCTCCCACCTGAATAATTTCAGAATTGCATGCTTTTTCAGACCTTTGTTGCACCTTTTCCACTTTTTTGAGACCTGTAACAGGCAAAAAAAATTAAATGAGCTCATTTAGTGAATAAAAGTGTACATTTTCTCTGTTTAAACATTTTCTATGTTCTCCATGTTCTATTATGAATAAAATAGTGGCTTATGTGATTTGAAAGTCTTTTAGATTTAATTGTATTCAAATTTAATCAATATTTAACAAAAAATGTTTGGAAGGGTTGCCAGGAGAAAGAGAACATGACTGAGGTTCACAAAACTGCATCTGAACAAACCATAAGACTTCTGGAACAATGTCTAAATATATGAGACCAAAGTGAAGTTGTTTGGCCATAATGCCCAGCTGGATGTTTGGGGAAAACTAAAGAGCATTTCAGCAGAAACACCTCACACCCACTGTCAAGAACAGTGATGAAGGGGTGATATTTTTGGCTTGTTTGGCCCCCACAGGACTTGGATGGTCACCTTGCAATCAATATGTCAACCATGAAGTACCAGAGTAATCAAGAGTCAAATTTAAAGCAACAGGACAATGATCAGATGCACACCATTAAATCTATATCTGAATTTCTGAAAAATAAATGAATCAAGGTTTTAGTATGGTTAATTTAAGTCAAGACCTCAACCCAATTTATATGCTGTGAGAGAAACCTGAGAGAGCTATGTATATGTGACTGCCAAAAAAACCTGAACATTACTGTATCAGCTTCTGACTAGATGCTAACTGGATTTTACTGCCTTTGTACAGGTACTCTCTACAAGTACAATAAAGTAAAATCTAATCTAACCTAATCTAATCTAATTAGATTAACCTAATTTAATCAAATCATTTGTTTTTTCTCTCTCCATTATATTTTCTCTCTTATATGTTCTCTTTTCCCAGTGGCAGGACACATCTAAAACATTGTCAAAATTAGATTATGATATACATTATTAGTTTATATAAAATGACATGAAATGTCTATCATTCTTCTGAGATCTTTATTTTATTTTATTTTGGTGAAATCCACCAAAAGGTTGGTTTGTATACTGTTATATTGCACAGAATATTGCAGCTGAATTAGACTGAATGTGTCTAGACTAATGCATCATGTCCATCTCTGGCTGAAAAAAAAAGAATGAATGAATGAACAACAACCTTCCCACTCTTGTGTGGTGAGTAAGCATGGATTGACCAGAATACTTGGGCTCCTATTAGGCTCGGGAGTGCACTCAGTTGCTGGGGAGACCATTTTGACCTGGCTTTGTCTTGTAAAAGTGATGCAACATTTACTCTATCTTCATAACATGGTAGATTTATAAACACAAATTCAAATGTGTTAGTTGTGTGCTCTGCCTGATAATGTTGTACATGTACAATGGTTCTCAGATGAAACTGCAGAACATTGCTGCACATGATATATTTACTGTACATCACTTGCCCCTTGATTCGGTCTACAGAATCTCTTGAGAAATATTGCTGCAAATATTGTACAAATACAGTGTATTTTTCTGTCATGTTGATCTGAATAAAGCCATGATGCGCATTTACACCATGTAAAATTGAGATGTTAACGTTTCAGGCAAAAGATTTGTTACAAATCTTGAGGAAGCTCGCCGTCCTCGAAGGCACAGTGCAGCGACGGAAGCTCGCCGTCCTCGAAGGCACAGTGCAGCGACGGTAGCTCGCCGTCCTCGAAGGCACAGTGCAGCGACGGTAGCTCGCCCTTCTCTTCGCCGCAGTGCAGCGGCGGCAGCTCGCTGTCCTCGGCGGCGCGGTGCAGCTGTGCAACCTGCCCTTGGAGCTTGGCCACCTGCTCCCGCAGGTCACGAATGCGCTCTTCATTTATTTTTGTGCACCGCCGAAAGCTGCTCCAATCAAGCTGGGAGGTTGCTCCCTGCTGCACGTCCCGCTCACACTCCGCTCTTTTGCCGTTACGCCATTTGGTTCTCCGGCTATCTTCCATGCCGGCTCCCCAAACTCCAAACATCGTTGCCCCCCCCAAAAAGAATCTCCCCGGGGAAGGGCTCCTCTGCTATGCCTCTTTTTAGGTCTTGCAATCTGTCACGTGTCGTGGTGCGAGGCATAAACGCAGGAGGATCCAGGTGTTTAAAGGAAACGATGTTTATTAAACACTAAACAGGGAAACTCAACAAACCAAGATACTTTAAATGAAACTGAAACAAAAACACGAATAGAAGAAACAAAAGACACTAGGAAACATGCAGATCATTACCAAGATAAATTAACAGTTGCAAGACGCCAAACTGAACTGAAACAAACCATTTATAATAAAACTAACGAGCAAGTCGGTTCAGGTGAGCGCCCTCACGTCACCTGACCGAAGTGCATAAAGGGAAATGAAGTAAAACGAAAAGAACTACAACCAAAATTCACAGGGCGCTTTGGCGCCCTCTAGGGGTTATCCCTGACATAACCCCCCCTCAAAGGGCGCAACTCCGGGGCGCCACAGGAGGTCCAGGGCATCCCCCCCAGGGTCCAATGTCCGTCCCTCTCACCCAGGGGCTGCCACCTGTGGCCAGTGGTTCCGATGGTTTCATGCCCCCGTTGAAGCAGGGCGGCGGAGACGGAGGAGGCCCGCCGTCCTCTTTGACGCTGGGCGGCGAAGGCAGTGGGTGCTCGCCGTCCTCGGTGACGCAGGGCGGCAGAGGATGAGGAGGCTCGCTGTCCTCGGCGGCGCATGAAGGCGGCGGCGGAGGAAGAGGATGGAGCTCGCGCTCCTCGGCGGCGGTGGAAGAAGAGGATGGAGCTCGCGCTCCTCGTCGGCGGCGGAGGAAGAGGATGGAGCTCGCGCTCCTCGGCGGCGGCGGAGGAAGAGGATGGAGCTCGCGCTCCTCGGCGGCGGCGGAGGAAGAGGATGGAGCTCGTGCTCCTCGGCGGCGCATGAAGGCGGCGGCGGAGGAAGAGGATGGAGCTCGTGCTCCTCGGCGGCGCATGAAGGCGGTGGCGGAGGAAGAGGATGGAGCTCGTGCTCCTCGGCGGCGCATGAAGGCGGCGGCGGAGGAAGAGGATGGAGCTCGTGCTCCTCGGCGGCGCATGAAGGCGGCGGCGGAGGAAGAGGATGGAGCTCATGCTCCTCGGCGGCGCACGAAGGCGGCGGCGGAGGAAGAGGAAGCTCGCTGTCCTCAACGGCGCACGAAGGCGGCGGCGGCGGCGGAAGAGGAAGCTCGCTGTCCTCCACGGCGCACGAAGGCGGCGGCGGAGGAAGAGGAAGCTCGCGATCCTCAGCGGCGCACGAAGGCGGCGGCGGAGGAAGAGGAAGCTCGCTGTCCTCAACGGCGCACGAAGGCGGCGGCGGAGGAAGAGGAAGCTCGCTGTTCTCGAAGGCACTGTGCAGCGACGGAAGCTCGCCGTCCTCGAAGGCACAGTGCAGCGACGGTAGCTCGCCGTCCTCGGCAGCACTGTGCAGCGACGGAAGCTCGCCGTCCTCGAAGGCACAGTGCAGCGACGGAAGCTCGCCGTCCTCGAAGGCACAGTGCAGCGACGGTAGCTCGCCGTCCTCGAAGGCACAGTGCAGCGACGGTAGCTCGCCCTTCTCTTCGCCGCAGTGCAGCGGCGGCAGCTCGCTGTCCTCGGCGGCGCGGTGCAGCTGTGCAACCTGCCCTTGGAGCTTGGCCACCTGCTCCCGCAGGTCACGAATGCGCTCTTCATTTATTTTTGTGCACCGCCGAAAGCTGCTCCAATCAAGCTGGGAGGTTGCTCCCTGCTGCACGTCCCGCTCACACTCCGCTCTTTTGCCGTTACGCCATTTGGTTCTCCGGCTATCTTCCATGCCGGCTCCCCAAACTCCAAACATCGTTGCCCCCCCCAAAAAGAATCTCCCCGGGGAAGGGCTCCTCTGCTATGCCTCTTTTTAGGTCTTGCAATCTGTCACGTTTCGTGGTGCGAGGCATAAACGCAGGAGGATCCAGGTGTTTAAAGGAAACGATGTTTATTAAACACTAAACAGGGAAACTCAACAAACCAAGATACTTTAAATGAAACTGAAACAAAAACACGAATAGAAGAAACAAAAGACACTAGGAAACATGCAGATCATTACCAAGATAAATTAACAGTTGCAAGACGCCAAACTGAACTGAAACAAACCATTTATAATAAAACTAACGAGCAAGTCGGTTCAGGTGAGCGCCCTCACGTCACCTGACCGAAGTGCATAAAGGGAAATGAAGTAAAACGAAAAGAACTACAACCAAAATTCACAGGGCGCTTTGGCGCCCTCTAGGGGTTATCCCTGACATAACCCCCCCTCAAAGGGCGCAACTCCGGGGCGCCACAGGAGGTCCAGGGCATCCCCCCCAGGGTCCAATGTCCGTCCCTCTCACCCAGGGGCTGCCACCTGTGGCCAGTGGTTCCGATGGTTTCATGCCCCCGTTGAAGCAGGGCGGCGGAGACGGAGGAGGCTCGCCGTCCTCTTTGACGCTGGGCGGCGAAGGCAGTGGGTGCTCGCCGTCCTCGGTGACGCAGGGCGGCAGAGGATGAGGAGGCTCGCTGTCCTCGGCGGCGCATGAAGGCGGCGGCGGAGGAAGAGGATGGAGCTCGCGCTCCTCGGCGGCGGTGGAGGAAGAGGATGGAGCTCGCGCTCCTCGGCGGCGGCGGAGGAAGAGGATGGAGCTCGCGCTCCTCGGCGGCGGCGGAGGAAGAGGATGGAGCTCGCGCTCCTCGGCGGCGGCGGAGGAAAGGGATGGAGCTCGTGCTCCTCGGCGGCGCATGAAGGCGGCGGCGGAGGAAGAGGATGGAGCTCGTGCTCCTCGGCGGCGCATGAAGGCGGCGGCGGAGGAAGAGGATGGAGCTCGTGCTCCTCGGCGGCGCATGAAGGCGGCGGCGGAGGAAGAGGATGGAGCTCGTGCTCCTCGGCGGCGCATGAAGGCGGCGGCGGAGGAAGAGGATGGAGCTCGTGCTCCTCGGCGGCGCATGAAGGCGGCGGCGGAGGAAGAGGATGGAGCGCGTGCTCCTCGGCGGCGCATGAAGGCGGCGGCGGAGGAAGAGGATGGAGCTCGTGCTCCTCGGCGGCGCATGAAGGCGGCGGCGGAGGAAGAGGATGGAGCTCGCTGTCCTCAACGGCGCACGAAGGCGGCGGCGGCGGCGGAAGAGGAAGCTCGCTGTCCTCCACGGCGCACGAAGGCGGCGGCGGAGGAAGAGGAAGCTCGCGATCCTCAGCGGCGCACGAAGGCGGCGGCGGAGGAAGAGGAAGCTCGCTGTCCTCAACGGCGCACGAAGGCGGCGGCGGAGGAAGAGGAAGCTCGCTGTTCTCGAAGGCACTGTGCAGCGACGGAAGCTCGCCGTCCTCGAAGGCACAGTGCAGCGACGGTAGCTCGCCGTCCTCGGCAGCACTGTGCAGCGACGGAAGCTCGCCGTCCTCGAAGGCACAGTGCAGCGACGGAAGCTCGCCGTCCTCGAAGGCACAGTGCAGCGACGGTAGCTCGCCGTCCTCGAAGGCACAGTGCAGCGACGGTAGCTCGCCCTTCTCTTCGCCGCAGTGCAGCGGCGGCAGCTCGCTGTCCTCGGCGGCGCGGTGCAGCTGTGCAACCTGCCCTTGGAGCTTGGCCACCTGCTCCCGCAGGTCACGAATGCGCTCTTCATTTATTTTTGTGCACCGCCGAAAGCTGCTCCAATCAAGCTGGGAGGTTGCTCCCTGCTGCACGTCCCACTCACACTCCGCTCTTTTGCCGTTACGCCATTTGGTTCTCCGGCTATCTTCCACGCCGGCTCCCCAAACTCCAAACATCGTTGCCCCCCCCAAAAAGAATCTCCCCGGGGAAGGGCTCTTCTGCTATGCCTCTTTTTAGGTCTTGCAATCTGTCACGTTTCGTGGTGCGAGGCATAAACGCAGGAGGATCCAGGTGTTTAAAGGAAACGATGTTTATTAAACACTAAACAGGGAAACTCAACAAACCAAGATACTTTAAATGAAACTGAAACAAAAACACGAATAGAAGAAACAAAAGACACTAGGAAACATGCAGATCATTACCAAGATAAATTAACAGTTGCAAGACGCCAAACTGAACTAAAACAAACCATTTATAATAAAACTAACGAGCAAGTCGGTTCAGGTGAGCGCCCTCACGTCACCTGACCGAAGTGCATAAAGGGAAATGAAGTAAAACGAAAAGAACTACAACCAAAATTCACAGGGCGCTTTGGCGCCCTCTAGGGGTTATCCCTGACATGTACTGGTAATACAGTATTATAGAAGACTGTGTGTACTGATAAAATAAATTATGTTTGTATTAACCACAAATGTACTTTTTTAGTATTTGTAATTGGCCAGAAGTATAACAGCATGCTACTGCTGCAATAATAATATATTCATAGTATATTACTTATTTATCTGCTTTTTTTTTTTGGACAGTGGGACCTCGGATTGTAACACAGTTTACGAGTGTTCCGCAAGATGAGCAAAGATTTTTTATAATTTTTGACTTGAAAAACCGAGTGCCGAGTATCATGTATCACGCATGCACTCTTGTTTTGACACTGAGCGTCACGTGATCACAACTGAGCCGATTATTTTTCTCTCTCTTGCGCTGCGGAATTCGTCTCCCCTGCTGGGTCTTAGTGCTCATCTCTTACTGGTATAATCAAAGTCTCCCTCTCTGTTTCAGTGTTCTCCTATGTGTGTGTGCGCGCCTGTAATTTGACACTGACACATACACACACCGACACATGCACACACACTCTCTTGCCTTTACACCCTGCTCCCCGGCTTCACACCCACATACAGACACACACTCTCTGCTTTACACAGAAAACTCTGCTCTGTCACGATTCTTTTCAAAGGTAAAGTCCTGGTTCATTTGGTATTTACTTTACAGCAGTGATTTCGTCAGTATGCGCTCATGCGAGTGTCATTAAAGAGATTTCTTTTTTTTCCATTAATACAGTGTTTCCGTTGTGTGTGTGTTTGTTGTGAGTTTTACTGTGTAAGACAAGGCAAGGGAAGGGGCTAATTCCACACGCGCACACACACACACACGCGCCGCCTGCGCGCACAAACGGAAACACTTATGTGTCGGGATTTATTTTAACTTTTTTATAGGTGAAGTGCAGGTTAATTTGTTTTATCTTTACTTTATATATTGTATGTGTTAATTTTTTGGGTTGTGGAACAAATAATTTGAGTTTTCATTATTTCTTACGGGAAAATTTGTTTTTTTATAACAACATAGCTAACTGTTAATAAAACATACTGACAGAATAATAATAATAATAATAATAATAATAATAATAATAATAAAATATCTTAGTAAGGTATATGTCGACTATGGGTCACCAGAACAGATTTAATACATTGTTCTAGAATCTTAGCATACAGTATATTCTACATGTCTCTAGAGCTATATTGGAGCAGTGAGTACAAATTTTTATTCTTCAAATTTATCAAAGTGTCTTGCTCCAGAGGTGTTTTTATAATGGTGGCACTAACACAATGGCTCAAAATCTCCCATCTGGTGCGTAGCAGTAACTATGAAGATAATAGCTCAGAATCCTCTAGGAGGACAAGTGGACCCAAACCTTTCAATTTATCACCTGTTTGCACTATTCATTTATTTTCTTTGAAAAATTATATCTTCTGAAATCAGATGAACTTACAAATAATTTTAAATATTCTTTGTCAGTGTGTTTTCTAGCAGCTGAGCAGTATGTTCAGGGAGGAAACAATCCAATCATATGTGCCACTCGCTGGTGTAATGTTTACAAAATGACCTTTGGTGTTCCCTTTCAAAAGCTACACTCGATGCTGCGTGAAAACGCAATGGGAACAACTCTTTGTTCTCCGGTTGTGAAGCCTGTGTATATCAAAAACACTGAATACTTCTGCTTATAACATCAGTCAGGTGACGTCACCCGATAAGGTGCACCTGCAGGTTATAAATAGGAGTGAACTGGAAACATCCTCAGATCTTTTTGTCTTCAGGACCGCTTTGTGTTTGCATGTGTTTGTGAATCATGGTAGGAAAAAACTTTACTTACCGATAAAGGCAGAGTTGGTTGAGATGCGTGATTTCTTTCAGAGGGCGATCTCCACGACTTTTTCTTTGAGTGCTTGGGTTTCAAGGAGAGTGCGAGCATTGTGATCACCTCCTTATTAAGGCGCTTCGCGTGCGGCTCGCTTTCTTTAAAGAGAAACCGCGAGCTTCGGCGCATTCCTGGGGCTCACGTGCATATGAGACGGCATTTCCCCTCTCTCGCACTCTTCCCGGATCAGGAAGTTTTTAGAATTCGCTTCTCAAGCGGCCTCCGGCGCTTCTTGTGAGCGACTAGAAGAGACTTCCTCCCTTGCTTCCATGGAGATAGCGTGCTGATCTGACAGACGCGCATGAGACGGAATTCCCCCTTTCTCTCGCGCTCTCGCCGGATCAGGAAGTTTCAGCAACCATTTCTCAAGCGCGCTCCGGCGCTTTGAGTGAAGCGGCGTAAGAGACTTCCTCCCTTGCTTCCATGGAGATAGCGTGCCGATCGGGCAGACGCGCATGAGACAGAATCCCCCCTTTCTCTCGCCCTCTCCCCGGATCAGGAAGTTTTAGCGTCCGCTTCTCAAACGCGCTCTGGCACTTTTTGTAAATGGGTGGAAGAGACTTCCTCTCTTGCCACAAAAAATAATTAATTAAATAAATAAATAAATAATAATTTTAAAAAAAATTCCCCAAGCGCTCAAAGTTAGACGACAGGTTCCTGTCCGGTGGCCAAAAACCTGTGTTTTTGGCGACCTCCATGACGAGTTAACTCTTTCATGGAGTAAGCCTTATTCATCCTGTTTTATGATGATGCCCCAGATTGAAGAGGCGCTTGCAAGCTATCTCCCTCCTGGGAGCTCATCCTCCCAGAAAAAGCCCACACTGCCCACCAAGCCGTGTAGACTAACATCTTCGTTGGTGGGGAATCCTTTTCAGGCAGCCGGTCAGGCTGGTGCTGCCCTGCACATCATGGTGGTTTTGCAGGCATACCTGCTTAGAGTTCTGAGCACTGGCGGGTCTATCGACGACCCCGAGCCACAGATTTATTTTCTCTGTGCCACCAAGCAGACAGCCCTTGCTATCGGCCATTCTATGGCTGCCGCGGTCGCCATGGAGAGACATCTGTGACTCAACCTCATGGGCATCAAGGTCAGGGATCGTGTTTTCCTCCTTGATGGCTCCCTCTCGCCTTCCGGCCACTTTGGCGATGATGTAAACACCGCCGCCACTAGATTTCGGGAGGCGAAGCTCTATGAGCAGACCTTTGTGAGGTTTCTCCCCTGCCGTGCTCAGGAGTCGGGACTGTCGGCCACCCTGTCCCAACCAGGTGTGGTCCCCACGAGGCGTGAGGCGCAGATGCAGCGTGGTGGCGAGCCAGCTACCCCCTCATAGAGACAGGGGAGGGACTCGCCGCGCTTCACAATCCACCTCAAAAAAAAAAAGCACTGGACCTGAGGAGCATCATCTCCGCCAAAAGGAAGTCCTGTGGCTGACATACTGTGGGGGTGTCTCCCCCCAGGGAGGAACGTGTAAAAATTCCAATAAGGGATAAAGACTCCTCCCTGGCACCCTCTGGGGGCCTTGTCTAATCTCCGCCACCACTGGTGTTTCGGGAAGCAGGGGTCTCCAGCGAAATGTTAGGTGCTCAGTTCCTTTCTGCCTTGTTTCAGGATGCTGGACACCTAACACCACCCCCCCCTCTCCGTTGCACATCGTCCTCCGCGTTTTCAATGGCGTGGTCTCCACTTCCATGAAATCGTAACGAGCGCATCTGCTGATTTGGCAATTACAGACTTTGCTGAGAAAAGGGGCCATAGAACATGTTCCCCTGTCAGACAGGCTACTAAGTTCAGTATTTCCTGGTTTCCAAGAGAGATGGGGGGTTGCGTCCAATTTTACATCTTCTTGGGCTGAACATCAAAATGTTGACAGCCAAAATGATTGTTTCTCAAATTCAACCAGAGGTTGGGTTTGTGACGATCAACCTGAATGATGCATATTTTCATATAGAAATATTGCCACAACACAGGAGGTTCCTGAGGTTTTCTATCGAGGACGAAGCTTACCAGTATCGTGTCCTTCCATATGGCCTAGCCCTGTCACCTCGCACATATATAAAATGCATGGATGCAGCTCTGGCTCTATGATACCAGGGCATCCGTATTCTGAATTGTATAGATGACTGGCTGATCCTGGCTTAGTCTTAGTAGCTAGTGCTTCGACATCGGGATGTCATCCTAGCTCATTTTCATTCTTTAGGATTGAGACTCAATGCCACACAAGGCGTTCTCGTTCCTGTACAAAGGACAACATATTTGGGTGTCACATGGGATACATGGCACAGCTGTTTCCCACTCGTGACGAATCCATCAACCAACACCCTGAAGGAAACAAAGCTAGGCCATCACTTTCAGAGATTTTCGGAAACTCTTTATCACTTTCAGAGATCTTAGGTCTCATGGCAGCTGCGTCCACGGTGATACATTTGGGCCTTCTGAAACATGAGAGCGTTTTCAGTTGTGGCTAAGAGCCAGGGGATTTCACTCAAGGGCCCCCACAGGCTAATAAGGGTTACTCGCCGGGGGCTTCGTAACTTTTCTATGTGGTTCAGACCCCGGTTTCTGACTTTGGGTCCCACTTTAGGTCTGTTTGTCATTGCAAGATGCTAATGACAGACGTTTCCCTCACGGGCTGGGGTGTGGTCTTGGATGCCCGTCCAGCACAAGGGAGCTGGAGAGCGCATGGCACACCAATTGCCTCAAAATGATGGCTCTGTTTCTGGCCCTGAAACACTTCCTCCAGCAGTTGAGAGGCTACCATGTGCTAGTGCGGGTGGACAACACTGCGGTAGTCTCGTACATAAATTGCCAGGGTGGACTGCGCTCGCGCCACTTGAACAAGCTAGCACACCAGGTTCTGCTTTGGGCACAGGACAAGTTCCTGTCCCTCAGGGCGATTTACATTCTGGGGTGCATGAATGTAAGAGCAGACTTGCTATCCAGACAAGCTGTGACACATGGGGAATAGAAACTCCACCCCGAAGTAGTCAGTCAAATCTGGTTAAGATTTTATGTAGCAGAGTTGGACCTCTTGGCCTCGCAAGAGGCAGCACAATGTCCCCTTTACTACTCTCTGACTCCTCCAGCTCCCCTGGGTCTGAATGCAATGGCCCACACGTGGCCCAGACTATGCCATTATGCATTTTCTCCGATAGTTCTGCTCCCAGGAGAAGGGTCCGTCAACAGGGTTTGCACCTCTTATTGATAGTGCCCCATTGGCCAACAAGAGTGTGGTTCTCGGATCTAATATCTCTCCTTGACGGCTCACCCTGGGTGATTCCAGTGAGGAGGGATCTTCTGTCTCAGGTGCAGAGGACAATATTTCATCCCCGGCCGAGTTCTGGAACCTTCACGTCTGGCCCCTGAAGGGGACCAACTAAGAGATCCTGATCTTCCAGCCAGCATAATTGAAACCATTCTAAGTGCCAGGGCTCCCACTACTAGAAGAACTTATGCCCTCAAATAGCGTGTATTTGAAAGTTGGTGCATGGCAAGACATGTAGACCCAGTCCACTGCCAGATTGTTTCAGTTCTGCAAGAAAAGTTGTCCTCAGGCTTATGCCCTAGTACTCTCAGAGCGTACGTAGTCGCTATTTCGGCATGTTCTGACCAATGGGGTTTCTGTGGGAAAGCACCATTTAGTTACCCGTTTTATTCATGGAGCTAAATGGTTGAGGCCACCGACTAGAGCAACGGTCCCTTCGTGGGACTTAGCTATTGTGCTTGAAGGCCTGGCTGACACCTCTTTCGAACCACTAGAGTCAGCACCTGTCAGGTTTCTGTCTCTTAAGATGCTTTTTCTTTGGCTATTACTTCTTTGAAGAGGATTTGGGATCTGCAGGCTCTGTCAGTCTCCCCATCCTGCCTAGACTTTGCCCCTGGGCTAGCCAAAGATATTCTGCATCCTCACCCGAACCATCTTCCGAAGGTTCCATTCTCGACCATGAACCCATTCATTCTCTAAGCCTTCTGTTCTTCTGTCCTTCTGTCTCACAGCTCCGGAGCAGGAAAGACTTCACTTACTGTGTCCAGTACGTGCTCTTCAGATTTACGTCTACCGAACTAGCCAGTGGTATAAGTCAGAGCAGCTTTTTATTTGCCATGGGGGCCGCAACCGGGGGGCGGCCGCCACTAGACAGACACTGTGACACTGGGTGAGGGATGCTATTGCCCTAGCCCTTGAGGCGCGTGGTCTCACTTCGCCTCTGGGAATCAGGGCTCATTCGACCATGGGGATTGCCTCATCAATTGCTCTGGCAAGAAGCATCCCCTTGCAGCAGTTGTGTGATGCAGCAGGCTGGTCCTCCCTGCACATGTTTGTTAGATTTGATAGTCTGGATGTCAATGCTACTCCGGGCTCGCGGATCCTCGAGTCAGCATCCCAGAGCTAGGTCTGAGACCTCCTTGGCTATTGTGCGCACATGCTACACAACCTGGGGGTCCAAACAATTGCAGTGCGGCGGCGTTGGTATTCTCGTTCCCATAGCGTTTTCACGCAGCATTGAGTGTAGCTTTTGAAAGGGAATGTCTCGGGTTACTTAGCTGTAACCCTGTTCCCTGATTAAGCGGGAATGAGATGCTGCACTTTAATGCCGCACTGCTGGCACTTTTTCAGTTAACCTATGAAACCATTTTCTTATGTTCTTCATGGAGAACTGTTTTAGTGCCACTAATGAGCCTTAAGTGAAGTGTGACCTGTTAAAAAATTACTTTTTTGGGGGGTTGGGGGTTAACAGTAGTTTAGAGGTTAACATTTTTCAAACTGTATCAAGCTGTCATATTACTTTCACTTTTAGCCAGAGTTTGTCTTCATATATGTACACAGACAATAGCTTAACATCACTGTCAACAGCCCTTTTGTTGCTTATCACCTTCCCTTTTAAGAATATTATTTTTTCTCAAAAACTACTTTATGATTTGTCTGCAGATTAAAAATGAAATATCCAGTTCTTAAGTTTTTCCATTTTCAGTTCTCAATCATTAAAGAAAAGCCTACATTTCATGACATACAGGAAAAGCACTCCAGTATTTGATGCATATTATTATTATTATTATTATTATTATTATTATTTTACATATAACACCATGTAACAAATCTTTACATAGCATTGAAAAAAAATATTAAAGTTCATATTTTAGGAATTAAATAATCCAGGAATCCTGCTGTGTTTAAACCAGTTTCTGTGCTCTTTATAATTTTAGCATTAATGCCATATTTGTATTTCTGTCTGTGCAATGTCTGATTCATTGATATAACTGTTCTTGTCTGTGTGTGTGAGAGAGAGAGTGTACTTGCTGGTCCTAAGGGCGCTGAAGCTACTGCTAGTGGAGCGGTTAAAAGGAATTAAACACAGGGCCCCACGGGTTCATTGCATGACTCTACTCCACATCTTCTTGATGATGCAAAACATTACACATCTCCTCAGAGACCAACACAGACTGTAACCCTGCACATGCTGGTGTGTCTCATGCAAATTGTCTTCTTTTGTTTTTACTCATCTACGCGTTCTTCATTACATTCTAAATGCACAGCAATGATGATGCCTTTAGACATAGTGCATACTGGATGGCATACTCTGAAACAAGCTTTCCCTAATGGATGATGAATGATTTAGTTCCTTTGTAGAGGTCTCTCTTTAGGGCAGGTTGTATCCATATTTATAGTCCAAACTCAAAGCAAAACAACAAGGGTTTCTATTCAAAAGGACGCTAAAGGAGTTAAAATTAGAGTTCTTGGCATTTTATATGCTATTAATTTGTTGCCTGTCAGTAATATCATTTGCAACACTAAATCTGTCGGTTTTCATTTCCCTTCCGTCTCAGTTTCCATTAAACTACCAGCTTATTGCTTTTTGATTACATTTATTTTCCGTCTTTTTCATTTCTGTTATCTTACTACTGCATTATTACTTACTGCAATATCCCTCCTTTCACTCTGCATATTGCAGTTTGGTGGTGTTGGAGATGGGTAGGGGGTGCAGATGAGCTGATTGATCTTAAATAAATATATAATGTTTGCAATATGTATTGCTTACTCCCTGCCTGCTCTTCCATGGCTTGCCTTAAATGTGCGCAGTGAGAATCTCCATGGGAACAGAAAGTTCTTTTTTCTCTCTAGGAGATACATTACATTCTTTAGAGATACAAGGAGAACTCTAGTGTGTGACATCTTAATTATTCATGCCTGGTTATGATAATAGGTTAATAATTTGGTAGATTAAAACTAAAAACTTGGTGGCTCATCTGCTCCCCATACCTACCATGTAAGCCATTAACTTCTGTGTATTGACATTAAATTCCGATTAATCCTCCTTTCTGGTGCTCATCTATTTCAGATGAGCTTTATGCTGACCTTTTGGGGTGGCTTAATGTTTTCAAAAAGGAATTTGTATGCTAGATTGGGGTAAGAAAAATACTAGGCTTTGCAGTGCAACAGAGGCCATTTGCATCAATCCTAGGTTTGCTACCTATCAAATGAGGTGAAGAGTAGCATGGAGAATAGTTTTCCAAGCTAATTGTTGTGCATCCAGAGTTATGGATGGTCCATTAGGTATATCTTGAAAACTATGTCCATTTACTGTGGACTAAAGAGCACCACTGACTCATCACTAACTAAATCATTAGATAGCATTTGGTGCTATGCTTCAAAGTAGGCAAGTGCTAGACTGCAGGCATAAAGCATGACATTTATGATGCTTTACACTACCACTGCAGTCCAGCTGCCAACTGTCACTGTGGCATTCTCTGTTGACTGGAATGATCAGATGATTTGTTGGCAAAAGCGAATGTAAGCAGACTTTAAATAATAACCTACGTATTTGTGGTATTTGTCTGTCTGTGAGATTTCAACACAGGCACTCCACAAGGGAAAAGAGAGGAATTTAAAAGTCAATAATAAATTGGAATAATCCTGCTTTGGAGGTAGTGCCTTTGGATATGGAAGATGAGCAATGGCAGCAGCCTCTATTGGGAGGACAGTGTTGGGATTGTGGCTGAAATCTATCTTCACAGCACAAAATAAGGCATAGGTTGAGCAGATAAGAGGTGTGCAGAGGTCAATAGATACCCATACAATCTGCTGAGCCCCATGAAGTCCCTACCGAATCAATAAATAACATGATATAATGTCTGTCAAGGTGTGTGTGTGTGTGTGTGTGTGTGTGTGTGTGTGTGTGTGTGTGTGTGTGTGTGAGTGTGTGAGTGTGTGTGAGAGAGAGAGAAGGAGTGAGAGAGAGAGAGAGAGAGAGAGAGAGAGAGAGAGAGAGAGAATTCCAGCAACCAGACAGTGTTTAGGGAGTTTTTGTGTTTAAAATGCATTTGAATATTAATTGATCTGAGGTTTCTGCCAAGCTTGTGATAAATGAGCAGAGTCACAAAAACTTAACAGCTGCTGAACCAGAATTACTTTTGTATGTTAATTATTCGATGCACAGCTTCTGTTTGTAGTAAATGTACATTAATCATGTATCCACGAGTATGCATGTATACAGAGGTTTATCATCCAAAGAGTCTTTACATTTCATGTAACTGTGGAAATAGTGATGATTTTCTTTTCATGGATTTTTTTTTTATATTATTGTTGTGGATATGACTCACACTCAGTTTAAGTTATAGAGCTAGATCTTAGTTCTAGTGCCGCTAATTATGACATTTAGAGGTGGAAGCAGGGTACAAGAGTAGAAGTAATTTAACGCAATATGCCAAACAGATGTCAAAACTTGAAACAAGGACAAGAACTATAAACTTTAGCTGAAAATATCAACAAGGTGTTTACACTCCACATAATGACAATTAACCACAACAAACACAAGACAATATGACAGAAAACCAGAACTTAAATACAGTTCCTAAATACACAAACAAGGAGCAAACTTGAAATCCAACATGTGAAAAAAGACGTGATATGCAGGAGCTGATGAGTGCTATAGTCCAGTGGTTCTCTGGTACTTTCCATACCATAATTTCCCTGATAGTTTGGATGTTCAGCTGTACCACTGTACATACATACTGTACATACATACATGTCTGAAACCTTTCTTCAGTCTGGGAAAGATTGGTTAACCACAAATGTAACCTCCAGCACTGTTACCACAGACATTTTGAAAGGTCAACCACCTTCTTCAACAACTATCTACCACACTGCCAAACACAGTTTTGAATAAGGTCACATATTTTGCTAACATATGGGGAAAATAGATACAATTTGTCCACAATGGGAAGGAAAGACAAAAACAAGAAGCCTGATATTCTTCTCTCCAACAATAAGAAATAGCAGACAGCAGATTTATCTCGAAGGAGAAAGAGGAACAGAACAGAACAAAGTGAGAGAACAAACAGCAACAGTACTAACCAGAAAAAAATGTGATAGATTATATAAAATACCCTTGAAGTGACTTGACTCACCAAGTGGCCATTCCCCACATCTATGGACTTCCTAAGATAAACAAAAGAGAACACCCCTCAGACCCATTGTCAACAGTATTAATTAAATAACCATGCTAGACCAATTGATTGAAGTTTTCTTACAGGAAGGGCAGGAAGCTGAAACAGAATGCTAATAAAATCATGATTTTCTTCAGTGTAACATTATTCTTTAAGTATTCCCACCTCTGACTTCCCCTGTCCATTGTTATCTACATGTTATCACAAAGAAATTAAAAAGAAACCATCAGGTATGTAGAAAACACCTGGGTGCAGATCAATATCCAAGAGTTACAGTCATTAACATACCACATCAAAAACTGGACACCAACAACAAGTAAAAGTTTACAACAAAATACACAAAGGACAACAGGCTGGCTGTCTTAGAATGCAAGTTCTCACAGGATTTGGTGGAAAGTAAAACTGGAAACTGAAATAGTCACACACATACACCATGCTATTTGACTCACATCTACTGCAACACAAACCTACAAGTTATTAGGACCCTAGACAACAGGAAAAACAAATCCTCACCTCAATGAAAGCCATGAAAAAGTAAGACAAGGTTTTGGATATACCTTTGTAAAGTCAGCGTCCAGTTCGAGGATTAAAGACAGATGGCTTGTACAGTGGGCATTACATATGCATTGCTTCATTTGCTTCCCTTCTTTCCATGACATGCTCATTGCTCTGGAATAGGGTCAATGTGGACTCACACATGACATTTTTCCATTGATCCAAAGTCTGGTGTTTATTTTATTTTATTTTATTAACCTCACTAACAATTGGTTTTCTTATGTCCACACAGCTGTTTAGTCCTGTGAGTTCTTGTTGCATTTTTTGAGGAAATGCTTTTATTTTCACTATTGATATTTATTTATGTACTATTTATACTAAATATTTTATGCTGCATATTTAAGTCTTTAAGTGATCATGGTCATTTATGACTTTTTACTCAACACAAATATTCTGTGGACCTGACATAAAAAAACTGTCCAATGCATTATTAAATCTTAAAGTGCTAAACTGTCAGGTGCACAGAATAAACGTGCTGAGTAAAAAAAAAAAAATCATAAATGACCATGAACCCAATCGATTCAACAGTCTCCTTAATTACCTTCTTAGCTTGAAGCAGGCCAATATTTTGATCATTATGAAACAAAGTAACATCTTTTCCACAATCAAGGGATATGTCTTCAGATATGGTTGTCACTACATCAGATAGGGCTTTCATTGCAATTATTATCCAGTCAAAGCCTTTAGTCCAAGTACTTGCTTTAAGTAAGTCCTTTTTTTTAGGCAGACAGTGTGTGATTGTGGTAAACAATATTTTCTGCTGAAAGGAAACTGAAAAATTAAAGGGAAAACTATAGATTGGCAATGGTGTGGAAGGCATCATACTGTAATTATTTTTTGATCTTCACTTTTATAAGTGAAGATAAGGGAGGATCCAAGCATACAGTATCCATTGTGTACTTCCCAACACAATGAATGAGCGAGAGAGAGAGAGAGAGAGAGAGAGATGAAAAAAAAGCAAATTGCTAATGTTGATCCCCATCTGTTCTGTCTACCATCTGTCATTAGCTTATTTCTTCCCTTAACATCTAGAATTCTTCGTGCAAATACTTTGTGGAGTAGTTAACCATAGAAACATTACATTAATTCATTAATGTTATTACATGATTTGAAATTTGTCATAATATCTTGGCACTATCTGAAGCAATTGAGGAAAATTATGGGAAAATGTTCAGGATGTGCATTTTCAGACCCTTTAAAAGTATTCTATGTGCTCTTTTCAGAAGCCACTAAAAATAGAAATACTTAAGTGAAAATAAAAGCTGAACAAAAGTGAAGCATATGAAAGATTCTCTCTATAGGGCCTTGTAGATTCATGTTCACCCATTTAGTTTCTAACCATCTAACCACATATTTACCATAACCTTAATGTTTGCCTAACATAAATAAGTGCACATTTATAGCTTGCTGCCAAATGAAGCCCCAAATCTGTTTACAGATGTGATCATGTACACTGTCATTTTGCCGTAATTACTAATTTCCTATTTGCAATTTTCGTGTTTATGCTTAGCAAATTTTGTATTGGCCTGGTCTTGATATATTTGAGTCCCCACCTGATTTCTATTACAATGGTGAATTTCTGACTGTAGAAAAAAGAAATAAAAATAGTCCAATACAATCTGTCAGAGATATATATATATATTTTTAAAAAGGATGGCTATAAAATCTAAAATTTAAATCAAGTTGTATTATATAATTTCAAAGGGAAATAGGAATCAATGAACTGCTAAATGTTTCAAGGCAAATAAGGAGTTGATTTTTTCAGCATGCCAAAGCATTTTTTTTTCTGATTATATAAATTCCTAAACAACTTTTAAAAATTGTGGAATTCTTTGGGAGATTGCACACACAATCACGAAAACACAGCGAGCATAATTCTGCAATTCTATGTTTTTTGTGCTCATGTAAATAACATGGAAATAGAGGCTTAACTATGATTAACCATGAAAGGAAAGTTACTTACATAAACTATAGAAGAGTAGAAAAGAATTGTATAAGTGAGATATTACAGCTACTTATCTAACCTTGATCTATCTACAGTCAGAACATATCAATCTAAATTTATAGGATCTTTCTAGGCTTTAGATCCTCCATAGTGATGTCCTACTATATGACCTGTCTTAATTCTATTACCAGGATTCCCCTTAAGGAAAAAGAGATGTGACTTTTCATCCCAGATCTGAGTTCAGTTCTTATGGAAGCTAATCATGCCTGAGCGATTTTGGATAAGAGTCTGATACAGCAGACCACAGGCAAGGCATGAGAATCGGGAAAACGTGATGTGGAGTTTGATCTTGTTTTGATTGTATTGGATTGCTTGTAGTGACTAGCCCTAGTGCACACTGCACATGTATTTATTTACTGAGGAACACCTCATTACCCTTGGCAATTCTTTGACATGATTCGTTTTCTGCACCTGTTTAACTCAAACAGATGGGAGCATATCAGAGGTCAAGTGAGTTAAGTACCTACCATCTTCAGTATGAAAGGAGGAAAATATTCTAACTGTCATGCACGCAGCAGAATGGGGTGAATCCAGGTGCGGATAATAACTGTAACGTGATCCGGGGGGCGTGGTCGGGAAGCGTAGCAAGTGTTGAACACTATGTAATCAGTCCGTGAAACGTCAAAACCAAAAACGAAACCAAAACGCGAGACAAAAGCCTTAAATCAAAGGGAGAATAGTGGGTCAAAAGCGGAAGATCAGATTGCCGAGCGAACAAACCAAATCGAGAGGCGAAGATCAGAAATGAGAAAAAACAAAGCGAGGTCGTAAACGTGAAGACAATGAAAGTAAACGCGGGAGAATCAAGGTATAAACACAGGATAATCCAGCGATTTAAGCAGCGTGCAGCGCGTGCTTAAATCACTGGAGTAATCAGAGGAGATGAGAAACAGGGGCGTCAGCGGGGCGGAAACGGAGGCGTGGGAAAGAATACATGACAGGCTGGGAAAAACACATGAGCACGTGAGGAAAGTGACAGCATGGGAAAAAAGTAAAATAAATACTTCTCTCTTAATGGGCTTGAAGCGAGACGGCGTAGTTGGGACATGTGGAAGGTCGGGTTGATTCGCCGCATGGTTGAGGGGAGCAAGAGCTTGACAGCGCAGGGTTTGATAACCTTGGTGATCGTGAAAGGGCCTACATAGCGGGGGGAAAGTTTAACGGGAGATGGTTTTGAGAGGAAGGTCCCTGGTGGAGAGCATAATATATTTCGGGGTCTGGGAGCGTTTGCGGTCTGCTTGTTCTTTGTAGGACTTGCTGAGTCATAACAGGGTCTTCCTGGTTTGGGCCCAGGTTCTCTTACACCGGCGGACAAAAGCTTGGGCGGACAGCACGCTGACCTCCTGCTCCTGAGATGGGAACAGGGGTGGTTGGTATCCCATGCAGCACTGGAAAGGCGACAGACCGGTAGATGAGGTCTGGGAGTTGTGGGCATACTCAACCCAAGGTAGGAACTCGCTCCAGGAGGTAACATCTTTAGCGGCCATACACCTCAGGGCAATCTTGAGGGACTGATTCTTCCTCTCAGTCTGGCCATTAGATTGAGGGTGGAAACCAGAGGACAGGCTGGGAGTGGCCCCAATCAGCTTACAGAAGGCTTTCCAAAACTGAGAGGTGAACTGTGGGCCCCGGTCTGAGATAATGTCCGTAGGCAGACCATGGAGCTTTAACACATGGTTAATCATGAGCCCGGCAGTTTCCTTGGCAGATGGGAGTCTTGGTAGGGGAATGAAGTGGGCAGCTTTCGAGAACCGGTCCACCATGGTCATGATGCAGGTGTGGCCGGCGGAGGATGGTAGCCTAGTGATGAAGTCCAGGGCAATGTTGGACCTGGGGCGGTGTGGGATGGGCAGAGGTCTAAGGAGGCCGGCAGGTGCTGTGTTGACATGTTTGGACCTCATGTAAACATCACATGCTGAAACAAAGCTAGAGACGTCTTCCTTGAGGGTGGACCACCAAAACCGCTGCTGGGCTAGCGCCAGGGTTCTGGCAGAGCCAGGGTGGCAGGAGAGTTTCGAGTTGTGGGGCCACTCCAGGACCTGAGAACGCAGAGCGAGGGGAACAAAGAAGAGGTTAGAAGGCACGTTACTTGGGCCTGGTTCATGAGAAAGAGCTTGCTTGACTCTAGTTTTAATGTCAAGCTCGGCCACGGCGAGCAAACAGGAGCGCGGCAAAATAGTTTCACATGGAACCATAGATCCTGGTTGGTAGGAGAGGGTAAAATTGAACCTTGCGAAGAAGAGGGACCACCAGGCCTGGTGGGAGTTGAGCCTCTTGGCGCTCCGTAGATACTCGAGGTTCTTGTGGTCGGTCCACACTAGGAAGGGGACCTCCGTTCCTTCTAGCCAGTGTCTCCATTCCTCCAGAGCTAGCTTGATGGCTAAGAGTTCTCGGTCTCCGATGCCATAATTAATTTCAGCAGGAGTTAGACAGTGGGAGAAAAATGAGCAGGGGTGCAGTTTATTATCCAGGTTGGATCTTTGTGAGAGAATGCCTCCGACTCCCGTACTTCCAACTTCCACGATGAACTGGCGTGACAGGTCAGGGATGGTGAGGAGAGGAGCAGAGGTGAACCGCTTCTTAAGTTCACTGAAGGCCTCCTCAGATTTTAGATTCCAGCAGAAGTGTGTCTTGGTAGAGGTGAGGGCTGGTAGAGGAGCAGTGATTGAGCTGTAGCCTCGGATAAACCGACGATAGAAGTTGGCGAAGCCTAATAATCTTTGTAGCTCTTGTCGTGATGTAGGAGTCAGCCACCTAGTGACGGCTTGGAGCTTGGAAGGTTCCATCTCGATGCCTCTGGGGCTGATGACAAACCCGAGGAACGTGGTAGATGTGGTGTGGAACTCGCATTTCTCAGCTTTGACAAACAGGTTGTTCTCCAGCAGCCTCTGCAGCACCTGCCGAACATGGTGTTGGTGTTCCTCTGGGTCCTGAGAGAAAATCAGGATGTCGTCGAGATATACGAATACTGAGATATTGAGGAGATCCCTGAGAACATCATTGATTAGGGACTGAAAAACTCTGGGGGCATTCGTAAGTCCAAATAGAACCACCAGGTATTCGTAATGTCCCGTTGGGGTATTGAAAGCTGTCTTCCATTCGTCCCTCTCCCGAATTCGGACGAGATGATATGCATTGCGCAGGTCAAGCTTGGTGAAGTACCTGGCCCCCTGAAGAAGTTCGAAGGCGGTTGACATTAGAGGGAGAGGGTACCGGTTCTTCATCGCGATGTCATTAAGGCCCCTATAATCAATGCACAGACGAAGGGAACCATCTTTTTTGGCCGCGAAGAAGAACCCAGCCCCTGCCGGAGAAGAGGAAGGGCGGATAATACCTGCAGCAAGGGATTCTGCGATGTACTGGTACATGGTTTGGCGTTCTTTGGATGACAGGGAGTATAGAAGGCCCTTGGGGGGAGTGGTGCCTGGTAGCAGGTCAATGGCGCAGTCGTATAGGCGGTGGGGGGGAAGGGATACCACACGCGATTTGCTGAAAACTGCCTTGAGATCGTGGTATTCTGGAGGGACATGGGTGAGGTCCGGTGGCTCTACCACGGGGGCAGGATGGAGGCATGACTTGGTGGCAGCTCGTAAACATGATGAGGAACAAGCGGGCTATGATCGAGTTCCTGGCCCAATCAATGTGTGGGTTGTGTTGCGTTAACCAGGGAAGGCCTAGGACGACCGTGGCATGCGATCCTTCCATGATAAACAGCGATGTCCATTCCGAGTGGTTGCCCGAGACCCTTAGGACTATGAGAGGGGTTCTGTGAGTGATAGGTGGGAGCGGACTCCCGTCGAGGGCCTGGACCTTGAGGTGGTTCTCCAAGGGCAGCGCAGGGATACCCAGAGCCTTGGCTGCATTCAGCAGATTGTGATCTGAGCCGGAGTCGACCAGTTCATGCACTAGGTGGGTCTACTGCTCATGGATGAGGAAGATAGGAAGCAGGTGGCGTTGGTCTGGGAGCCGTCTTGGAGTCTCGCCCTCTAGTGCTCCCAGCTGAACTAGAGGGCGCCTCCTTTTGCTGGACAGTACTTGAGCAGGTGTTCTGGTTTCCCACAGTAGAAGCAGACTCCTTCCACTCGGCGGCGGTGGCACTCCTCTGGGGTGATGCGAGTTCTGCCCAGTTGCATGGGTTCCTCCTGGGGATCAACTCGCAGAGGAGAGGGTCGAGGCAGAGCCCTGGGTGGAGAAGGCCGGGCCGACCTACGAAAATGGAGGCGTGCGCCTATTCAACCGGCCAGATCCATAAGCTCCTGGAGGGACGAGGAGAGCTCTCGGGAGACTAGCAAGTGTCAAACACTATGTAATCAGTCCGTGAAACGTCAAAACCAAAACGTGAAGCGAGAGCCGTAGTCAAAAGGAAGGCGCAAGATCAAAAACTGGGAAGTCACTGGAGCGAGGAAAACGAAACCAAAACGCGAGCCAAAAGCCGTAAATCAAAGGGAGAAGCATGGGTCGAAAACGGAAGATCAGATTGCCGAGTGAACAAACCAAATCGAGAGGCGAAGATCAGAAACGAGAAAAAACAAAGCAAGGTCGTAAAAACATGAAGAGAATGAAAGTAAACGCGAGAGAATCAAGGTATAAAGGATAATCAGGCGATTTAAGCAGCGTGCAGCGCGTGCTTAAATCACTGGAGTAATCAGAGGAGGAGATGAGAAACAGGTGCATCGGCGGGGCGGAAACGGAGGCGTGGGAAAGAATACATGACAGGCTGGGAAAAACACATGAGCACGTGAGGAAATTGACAGCGTGGGAAAAAAGTGAAATAAATAAATAAATAAACAAACAGGTTGTGGAAAAGACGTGACACATGACACAAATAGTCTGACTGAGAGCACTTTCATTGCTATACCTTGCACCTAATAATGTATTTAATGAGATAAAGCAGTTTTGTATTATGTATATTTAAAGATTTATCTTGCGAAAATAGTTTTGGCTACATTGTATTAATTCAACGGAGACTGATTGTATGAATATGTGTGTAATCATCTCATTTAGGTTGTGTCCCTACCTCATGCTTAGGGTTCCCAACCCTGACTTAAGTGCTTCCTAATTAATTTATTAATTATTATTATTTATAATTATTTATAACAAATGAATGAATCATGATGCAATCTATACACAAACTGTGTATAAAAAGTAAACAAAATATTGTCACTCCAATCATATTGGGACATATAGTAGTCTGTTTATGTACACAGCATTTCAGTGGTTCCTTAAGATAATGGATGCAATCAATAGGCTGCATGCTCCATTTTCTTTTTTGTAAATATTGAAAATAGCCTTCTTCGCATAAGCAGTCTGATAACTAATAAAAGGTTAAGTTGCAATGCTGACATCACAATTTAAGATTTAACTTTAAGATTTAAAAAGCAGTCTTTCTTCCTAAAGATCAGCAATTAATCAGATTAAACAAGCTGATACAGCTTTATCTTGATCATTCCAATTAGATTGAGAAATGCAACCTCTGTAAAAGCATGTAAAATCACTTCCATCAAAATATAAAATAAAATAGAATAAAATAAAATGGAATAATTCCAGATATGTTCCTATAGTCCAAAGGCAGTGAAAATAAAGGCAGTATTCAATATAACAAAGAGAATGACTTAGACAAGATTTGTAAAATCAAATAATAAATATACTATTAAACATATCATGTTGCTTTATGCCTTGAATCTTATGTGTACCATTTCTCATGTTTGCTCACTTACACTTATCTTCACATGATAAATACACAGTAAACTTTCCAGCATTGATTTAACACTTTCTAAGTTAATTTAAATCCAATTAGCGTTAAATAAAAACTGCATGGTGCTAATTCAACACTGGGAACTTAGGTGTAAGAGGTATGAGAGCCTAGGACACATCGAATGTTTAGTATGTATAGATACACACGTAGACAAAATTGTTGGTACCCTTCGGTTAATGAAAGAAAAACTCACAATGGTCACAGAAATAACTTTAATCTGACAAAAGTAATAATAAATAAGAATTCTATGAATGTTAACCAATGAAAGTCAGACATTGCTTTTCAACCATGCTTCAACAGAATTATGAAAAAAATGAACTCTTGGAATAGGCCTGGACAAAAATTATGGTACCCATAACTTATTAGTTTGTTGCACAACCGTTTGAGGCAATCACTGCAATCAAACGATTCCTGTAGCTGTCAATGAGACTTCTGCACCTCTCTGCAGGTATTTTGGCCCACTCCTCATGAGCAAGCTGCTCCAGTTGTTTCCAGTTTGAAGGGTGCCTTTTCCAGATAGCATGTTGCAGCTCCTTCCAAAGATGCTCAATAGGATTGAGGTCAGGGCTCATAGAAGGCCACTTTAGAATAGTCCAATGTTTTCCTCTTAGCCATCCTCTTGGGTGTTTTTAGCTGTGTGTTTTGGGTGATTGTCCTGTTGCAAGACCCATGACCTGCGACTGAGACCCAGCTTTCTGACACTGGCCAGCACATTTCTCTCTAGAATCCCTTGATAGTCTTGAGATTTCATTGTACCCTGCACAGATTCAAGACACCCTGTGCCAGATGCAGCAAAGCAGCCCCAGAACATAACAGAGCCTCCTCCATGTATCACAGTAGGGACAGTGTTCTTTTCTTGATATGCTTCATTTTTCCCATCTGTGAAAATAGAGCTGATGTGCCTAGGCAAAAAGTTCCATTTTTGTGTCATCTGTCCATAGGACATTCTCCCAGAAGCTTTGTGGCTTGTCAACATGTAGTTTGGCATATTCCAGTCTGGCTTTTTTATGATTTGTTTTCAACAATAGTGTCCTCCCATGTAGTCCACTTTGGTTCAAACAACGATGGATGGTGCGATCTGACACTGATGTTCCTTGAGCATGAAGTTCACCTTGGATCTCTTTAGAAGTCTTTCTGGGCTCTTTTGTTACCATTCGGATTATTCGTCTCTTTGATTTGTCATCAATTTTCCTCATGCGGCCACGTCCAGGGAGTTTGGCTACAGTCCCATGGATCTTAAATTTCTGAATAATATGTGCAACTGTAGTCACAGGAACATCTAGCTGCTTGGAAATGGTCTTATAGCCTTTACCTTTAACATGCTTGTCTATAATTTTCTTTCAAATCTCCTGAGACAACTCTTTCCTTCGCTTCCTCTGGTCCATGTTGAGTGTGGTACATACCATGTCACCAAACACCACAGTGACTACCTGGAGCCCTGTATATAGGCCCACTGACTGATTACAAGATTGTAGACACCTGTGATGCTAATTAGTGGACACAACTTGAATTAACATGTCCCTTTGGTCACATTATTTTCAGTATTTTCTAGGGGTACCATCATTTTTGTCCAGGCCTGTTCCATGAGTTTATTTTTTTAAATAATTCTGTTGAAGCATGGTTGAAAAGCAATGTCTGACTTTCATTGGTTAACATTCATATAATTTTTTTTAAATTATTACTTTTGTCAGATTAAAGTTATTTATGTGACCATTGTGGGTTTTTCTTTCATTGACCGAAGGGTACCAACAATTTTGTCCATGTGTGTATGTATTATCTATGTTATATATTAATAATAATAATAATAATAGTAGTAGTAGTAGTAGGAGTAGTAGTAGTATAAATAAATAATGAATTATCTGTATTATTTGTTTATGTTCTAATGCTCCTACAGTACTAACAGGGTTTTAGCTTGATAGGATTCTCAGACACTGGTCTATTGTACAAGAATGAGAACACAAAGTAAGTCAGAAAAATGGAAAAGGATGTCTACTGAAGACCATAAAAGTAAAAAGGAAGATGTCAGGGAATACCCCTAGAGGGCGCCAAGTGGCCAGACTCCATTTTGGATTCCTTTTGTTTTCTTTTGTAGTTTTCTATGTTACGCTCAGGTACGTTATAATGGATACTATTCAGCTTTTGCAGTGTGTGGAGTGCAGGATGTTTAGACATGCTTCCTCCGTCATTAGCGGTAACTTTGTGATAGGTGTGTTAGTTAGCACTCTGACGGAGAAGATATTAGCATTAGAGGAGTGCATCCAGACTTTAGAGAGGGTTAGAGAGCGCGAGAGCAGTGTTATTCCCATAGCGGAAAGTCTGGGTGCCGCAGGCAGAGATAACCACCCCCCAACTCCGGCAGTAGAACCCTCACAGCGGGGCGAGTGGGTGACGACTCGGCAGCATACTCTTTCAGCTAACGCTAAGACTAGCGCACTGAAGCACACCTCTTCTGCGCTTCACGTGTCCAACAGGTTTGCTCTCCTCAGTGATGCACCCGCTGAGAAACCTGATAGAAGAGACTCTATCCTGAGGCAAGTGAAATTAGCTAGGCCTTTAGGGGCGCCTGGTTGTATATCTCGTCACATGGATGTCCCGTGTGTCTCTTTGGGATGCGTCCGATGTCTGGGGACGGTTTCACTCTACTAGGAAGACGGTTCTGGCCTCGCATGATGTTGATGGCCGTTTCTATGCGGACTTGGCTACATTTGCTCGATAGTTCAGGACAGGAATTTCCTACAAGTCTAGTTGAGCCTCCAATAACTACCTGGACTCCATAGTATCATCAATTAAGTAAAGTAAAGCCTTTATTTTGTCACATATGCATTACAGCACAGTGAAATTCCTTCTTCGCATATCCCAGTGTAACTGGGGTCAGAGCGCAGGGTCAGCCATGGTACAGTGCCCCTGGAGCAGTTAGGGTTAAAGGCCTTGCTCAAGGGCCCAACAATGGCAACCTGGCTGAGCTGGGAATCGAACCGCTGATCTTCCGATCGGTAACTCAGTGCCTTAGCCCTCTGAGCCACCACTGCCCCTCAGTTGCTAACATCTATTAGCAACTATTATACTGAACTGCCTGCCACCTAACACACAGTATGAATGCAAATCAATTCCTGTTTCACCAAAATGAGGATGGGTTCCCTGTTGAGTCCGGTTCCACTCAAGGTTTCTTCCTATTGCCATCTCAGGGAGTTTTCCTTGCCACTGTCGCCCTCGGCTTGCTCATCAGGGACTATCTGACCATTTTTTGATTCATACACATTCACATTTCATACAAACTTAAATAATTCTTTTGATTGTGTAAAGCTGCTTTGCGATGATGAAAATTGTTAAAAGCTCTATACAAATAAAATTGAATTGAATTAAATTGAATATCCAGCACAGTACAGTGTGCTCAGGCATAGTACAAATTAGATGTGTGAGATAATCACACCAAAACACTGAGGTGAACTGCTGTATAGAACATGATAAGTGTTGGCTGTTACTTTCTATGTCTTTGAAGTACCAATGCCATCCTTTGAACTGCATAGCTGATAAAGCATAGAGGCAGGCAAGAAGGTTGCTCTTAACATTTCCTCCAAAATATCAATTAGGCATATTGTGAAGGGCAATGCTATTGTACTAATTTTATTTATTGACAGATTGTGAACTGATTAGGTGCATAGCACTACTGTCTATCAGAATGAGTGGACACACAAGTGTACTTGGGTATGGAAGAACATTACTAATGTTAAAGCCAGTTGGAGAGTGGAAAGGGGGACATTTGCGTTTAGGCATGGTACTGTATGAAGCAATTCATGTCTGGAAGTCGGGAAACAGCCTACTGTAAATTATAGGATATCAAGAACTGAGGAGGTTTTTGTACCCCCTGAATTTATTTATCTTTGAGGGCCTTCATCTTAGTGCCTGCAGCTACTTATCATGCCAGTAAAAAGTTGGCAATATGGTTGCAATTTGCTTTTTTATGCAAATATAATCAAATTCGAGAGATAGGTCAAGTTGTAATGCTCAGATAATTGAATTACTGCTTAACCCTAACGTGGGAGCTTTAATCTAGTCTCTGGTGAAGTGTAAGGCAGCTCAGGACAAGAAACGACACTCACAACCAATGTAAACAGTAACCCAAAGTGTATTAAACAATAAATAAACAAAAGAGGTGCACCAAAACTAATAATAATAATATTTACAAAATATATACAAATAGCGATGATGAAAATATGTGTGAAATGAGTGTCTAAAGACAAGGTTATTAATGATGGGTGAATGTGTAGGGGGAGAGCCGCGTCGGCCTCACCGGAGATGATGTTGAAAATCCGGGAGCACGACTTTGGAGCAGGAGTGAAGTGGTGGAGTAGACCGGGGGTGATAATCCAACAGGAACAGATATCCGCCAACGACAGACTTCACTATAACTTTCTTGTTCATGAACATAACTTAGCAGCGCACTGTAACTCCTCATACTCTCTTTTTAGAGCCTCTCCTTAGATGTCCTTTTAACAGAATCCCTTGACCCTGTGACATCATCGGAATGACCTCGCGTCGCGGCTGCGCCCTCCTGCGAGACTTCATCCCCGAACCAAAACACAAGTCTGGGGCACCTAAACCTTACCAGAGTGATTTATAAGACACCGCAGTTTTACTTTAATTTTAAAAAGCTGCTTATACAAAGCCTATATAAAAAACATTTTTATGTGACTGCGCTACATTTAGTTCTCATGATAGAGACCACATGTAGAAGATACTGTACAGCATAGTATCTATTAGGTATGATAAGGATTATACAATTGTGCAGACTTGTGATGGTTAATAAGAATGAGGATCAAATGTTTAATTGGAATGCAAATCAGTGCTAGGTAGTCATAAGACTCTGCCACTCAATTTTTTTGTTTGTTTGTTTGTTTTTTTAACAGGATTCAGAAGTTTTCAGGTTTCAGAAGACATTTACTGCAAATAAGAAAATGTTCTATTATGTACTGAAAATGAACTCCTTTCAAGCAGGGAGCGTAGATAAATAAAAATATCTCCCTTCATCTTTCTCTTATCCATATAAGCCTCATGTTTCCTGAGAATGTAGCCAAGGCATAGAGGTTTTGTGAAATTTTCTCTAAATGATTGCGATAACTTGATGAACATGGTGGATATAATCTTCCTTTGATGGAGCTTAAAAATTCTTAATATTGTAACTAGTGATCCATCTGTTCTGAATGATGGCAACATTTACATTTTGAGCAATAATAATAATTATTATTATAATTATAATTATAATAATTATTATTATTATTATACATGCTGTTTATAGCAAATACATAATTGCACACTTTTGCTATATTCATATGTTATTCCTATTAATTAGAGAATATTACCCTTGTTATGGCTTTCTTATGTTTAATGAGCATCTGTATTTTAGCAGGTCTTGATCCACAAAGAGGTGTCTCAATGCAATGTTTCTTAAAATTCCAGGTCAAGTTTCCTTTACTTTTACTGTTTTTAGTCGAAAAAGACAATGTAAGGCAGTATAAGAAGGAAAGCATCAAGGGAAAACCTGTGTATCCATGAGGGCTCTTATTATCCCCACAGGGAAGCTTTGAAACTGAAAGTTTTAGAAATCAGTGCCAAGCATGAGAGCCTCAACAACTGAAACTTCAGTGAGCATGCTGGTTCAGGCCCAGCAAGTCAGGATAATGGCCTGTCCTTGATGCTGGAGACCACATTGCATTGTGAGAAATGAAAGTGGCATGGTGGATAGATAGAAAAAAAGTGACAAATCTAATGAAAAAGTCTTGTAAGGTTTAAACTTTGTGCCACTGTGGTTTGCACAGTAATTGAGACTCATTTAAGCAGTCACTAATGCAATAAAATCTATGACAAAAATGTTCCTTCATTCTTATTCGACCACAGTGGTTATTTTGCTTGTCTTTTGCCCATAAAATTACTTAATATGCCAGTCACTTTCACCACAACCTCCATCTAAATTTGCAGCAAATGCTGAGGGATTTAATTGAAGTGGTAATTAGTAACTCCATCTCTGCACTTCACACAGTTCACCAAGCCATTATCACATGTTAGCAAACATCAATAAGCCATCCTAAAAAGGATCAGACATAATGCATCACTTGTGACAGTTATAATTGGACATTGATTAGAGCACATCACCTGTTTCATTTTGTAACATTGGATATTAGGTCTTTCTTTTCCATTCTTTTTTCTCCAGTATATGGCATGCTAAAAACAGACACTCTTTAACATTTATTATGTCTGAAAAATCAGGATGGAAAATTCACTCAAGGTTTGAAAGATCTGACGTTTCGCTTAGATAAAATAGCAGGTATGACTATGTTAGCCCCATGGCTCTGCAACTGTAAAAACAATAGGTAAACACAAATTAACATATGGTAAAGGTTGTGTTATAATAGAAACTGCTAAGCAAGCCTCTAAACTAGTCAATGCCTACTCCTGTAGGTTAACTAAATTACAGCCACAGTTTACAACCTGGTTTTTTGTTTGTTTGTTTTTATTTTTTATTTTTTGCATTTTAAGATTTTATTTAGAGGCCCAAAAGGAACCCAAAGAGTTTGTTAAAGATAAAAAAGATTGTGCACTATTTAGTTTAAATGTCAGTAGCTTCATTTTGGTTTTTGGGTCTATAAGATATTCGTAGCAAAAGCGCATATATGAAAGCAAGCACTAACTTTTAATTTGACCTTAATTTCCACACCATGTATCTAGCAAATAGAAGGCAGTGGGTGGCCTCATTACACTTGTATTACTCCACAAAACAAATAAAATGCTGCCAGTAACCTTACTGCTTCCCATGGCTGGTTTTAACTGGAAGTGAAAATGGATGTGACATTTTCTCATTGCTCCCTCTAGAGTCAGGCAATATTTTGCATGATAGTCAGTTATTTTTGAATCGTCGTCTCACAATATTTCATTTACAGGAAGAGACAGACAATGTCTTCTTCAAGAATTCTTAAAAGGTCTGAGCTTAACACATATTAGCCTTTTATCGAGGTGTATTTGTCCTTGTAACATGCACCATTATTAGTACAGCAATCTCGATATTATGAAACATACCACAAATTAATTAATTAATATTACCTAGAAGTGTAATCTACCTTAAAATGCCAAACATTCATGGCATTTTTTTTAATTAATGAAATGACTGTGCTTGTATGACTTACAGTTTCCTGCTTCTCCAGTAAGTAAAACAAAACTACTGGGAGCATCGACTATTTGACTGTATTTTTGGTCCTGAAGGCAGTAAGTCAATGGCTACACCATTGATTATATTATAGTTTGCTATTGACCCAGGATCAAAGTGAGGGTGGCTTTGTGGTGTCTGGGAAGGTGATGTGCATCCACTTTATGAGATCAGTTGAGCAATGTGACTGCACTTCCAATGATCCAGTGATTGATTTGCAAACAAACATGAACGATCACATCAGCTTCTTGTGTCTGTACAAATGTAAAATGTGATTTCGAATATTTTGAATTTCAGATTCAAAAATAAATAAAGCTCTAAAGTCCTGAGTTACTCAAGATATGAGGTCACCACAGATCTATCAAACCAACCAATGATTAACTCTTAAATGACCAGATCTGTCTATTGTAAGGTGTATGTTTGGAGCTGGTTCACTGAACACTCGGGTGTCAGCAGTTCGGTTTTAAATGATAGGTGGTGAAGTGGTGCCACAGGTAGGGTCCAGGCTTCATACCGAGCTTGACTGCCCATTTGGAGTTTTATATGTTTTCCCTGTGTCCTTCAGATTTTCAGTTTTCCTATTAATTCTCCAAAAAACATTCCACTAGGTGGACTGGCAAAGATAAATTGCCCCTGCAATAAGGTGTGAGGGAGTGTGTTCATGGTGCCCTGCAATGAGTTGCTGTCCCATCGAGTTTATTCCTGCCCATGTGTCCAGCAGTCCTGGGATAGTCTCGATATCCACCACCGCCCTAATCAGTACAAAGAGGTTACTAAGAAGTAAGTGAAAGTTAGCTCATAAAACAAACTTAAAATCCTGTCTTAGTCCACTCAATGATTTTAGGGTATGGCTTTTCTTACTTTTGGTGTTAAATAAAATTATTTATGTTTATTGTAAATATAAATAAATGTTACGAATTCAACATTCAATTCAAACGTTGTGCATAATATTATCAGTATAGTTTTTAAAAACTATTATAACTAGTTATAAACATAAATTTATATTAAATGTAATATATAACTATTAAAAAACATTAATGCAGGCTTCCTACAGCATACTGTAAATCAATATCATATTTGTGGAAATCATGAGTAAAAAATGTCATTATGTAAGACTTTAATCTATCTTTAAGATTATCTTTCCAAGAAAAATACTAATTTGTAATTACAGAAATTAATTTCAGCCATGTTTCCCCTCAAATATCTTTAAGTCAAGCTATACATTATGCAAATCCTAAAAAACGAAATGAAATAAATTAAATGAGTAAAAAACTAAAAAAAATTCTGATATTTCTTTAGTTTTTCTCAACTGCTGCTCTGTCTTTGCATCCACATTACAGAAAATTTATTTTTACATAAAATCCCTGTTCTCTTTCACATCCTTATGTTTAACATGGCATGCTGAGTCATCCCTTGTCAAAGCAATTTGAATCACATTGACTCAATTAGCTAACCCAAGAAGTTAACGCCACCAGCACCAACTAAGCTGTACAAAATGTAAAGCAGCACTTTTTTTTTTTAATGGTACGTACAGTATACCAATCTACTATAACACATAGTTAAAATGCAGATATGGCTGTAAATAGTTTTACTTTCCTCTGTATGCTGAATGATCCCCATATCTATTTATGCCACTAAATTGCTGCCATGAGTCACAGCATTATAAATCCTCGTCTCATCAATAGCCAATCTGCTAATGTACAAGTGAAATCAATTTTGGGTTAAGCATACAGCCGCACCACCACCAAACACACACACACACACACACACACACACACACACACACACACACACACACACACACACACAGTCTCTCTGTCTCTCTCTCACACACACAAAATCACTTTTTTCATTTTAAAAGAGACATCCTTGTAATCTGAGCATGAATGTGTTTAATATATTTAATATACACTATATTGCCAAAAGTTTCACTCGCCTGCCTTCACATGCATATGAATTTAAAGCAACATCAAACTCTATTCGTCCAGAAGTGCATTTGTGAGGTCAGACAATGATGTAGGATGAGAAGGCCTGGCTTGCAGGATTCGCTTTAATTCATCCCAAATGTGTTCTATCAAGTTGAGGTCAGGATTCTGTGCAGGCCAGTCAAGTTCTTACACAACAAATTTGCGCATCTATGTCTTTATTGACCTTGCTTTGTGCACTGGGGCGTATTCATGTTGGAACAGGAAGGGGCCATCCCCAAACTGTTCCTACAAAGTTGGGGGCATGAAATGTCTGCACTGTTCTAGAGTCCAGTGGCAGTCTGCTCAGCGTCCCTGTCCCTGCTAAAGGACAAACAGCACAACTAATAGTTGACCTGTTGACAGATTCTCCCACATCAGCTGTTGATCTCTGCAACTCCTCCAGAGTTACCAGTTACTCTTGGCTGCTTCTATGACTACTGCTCTTCTTGCCTAGCCGGTCAGTTTAGGTGGACAGCCGTGTCTTGGAGGGTTACAGTTGTGCCATACGTTTTCCATTTTCAGATGATGGATTGAACACTGCTCCGTGATATGTTCAAAGCTTTAACCTAATCCTGCTTTAAACCTCTCCACAACTTCATGGGCTTCTTAGAGCTGTTTATTCATTAATGTTTTTTAGCTTAATTCATATTGCGTTTAAGTTACACACAGATGGGCTGTATTTACTAATTTGGCAAAATTCTGAAGGCAGTTGGTTCCACTGGATTTTATTTAGGAGTATCTGTCATGGAAACACCAGGCTCCATCCTCAATCTCCGTTCCAAATCATCCGAGTTCTGATCACACGCACACCTGATTCTCATCAACAGCACACCTCAAATACACCTCACTTCCCCTCACTCAGCATCTGACTTCACCAATGGAATACAGACTCCACTATGCACCTCGTCAACCTTTGCGCGTCTCCGTGAATCATGTCGTCTCTTTCCCAGCTCCACCGTCTGCTCCTCGTTCTGTGTTTCCCCTGTTAGTCCGCTCTCGTCAACAACCTCACAGCTAAGCCAACCCTGTTTCTCATTCCATTGCTCCATTTATCTTACAGTATCAGAGTAAAGACAGCTTTTTCAGACACTTTTCAGATTTTTATTTGTAAAAAATGTTGAAAACCATAAATTTATTATTTATTATTTACTTCACAACTACGTATATGCTACTTTGTGTTGGTCTATCACATAAAATCCTACACTCTAAAACATGCTGGGTCAAAATTCTGGGTTATTTTGGGTACTTTAAACACATTGTTGGGTTGGGTAATGCTGGGTCAAATGAGATGTAGTGAGTCATTTACAAATGAACACCTGGTTGGGTTATTTTGACCCAACAACTGGTTTATTCTTTATTTCTCCAAACGGCACCTGCAAAATGTTTTAAATATTACTGTTATTGCGTCACAAAGTGCAGTTTTAAGAGTTGTTTAAGCGAGAATGTATGTGTGTGCAGCTCAAAACATCAATCGGTTATTAAAGATGGCGTCTATTTAAAAAAGTGCCTGAACAATTTCGGAGATTTGAGCTCCAGGCAATCCTACGGTGCTCCGCGCTCATGTAGCCACCCAACATAGCCTTATCTTAGCAGGAACTGCAGGAAAACTACCGCTGGTTGTAGTTTCTCTGCAGTGATTAAAACAGTGGATTTATTTCATTTTGTGTATTTCTAACAGGTAATCTTTGGTATAATACGGTTATGGTATAATATATCACGGCTGTGAGAAGCATCCTGTACGCTGCGTTCCATTTGCACTATACCCGGTGTCCTCAAACCCTCGAGTGTGCACTACCAAGTCAAGTCTGTTCTTTGTGGTCTTGGACTTGAGACACGGCATGAGGAACGTTCTTGATTCTTCACTTCTGAAGCGAGGGGCACGAGGCCACTTAAAGCTGGCAGTATTTTATGGTAAGTTTATATGAAATTTTACCTACATTTAAAATGTTGTGGTAGGAGCTCATTTCACGTTTATTCGCTTTTCCACCTTTTTAGTCACACTTTGATATGGGGGTGAGGGGAGTTCATGGGTTAATATTCTGTTCCAATAAAAGTGCATTTGACGCACACAAATAAAAAAAAAAACTTTGTTAAATGTAATCTTAAATGTAATTTTAGGTAAATTACTAGTAATCTTTCTGGATTCTTCTCTTCTGACTGGATCATGCTAAGACCACTGAGTATTTTATGGTAAGTTATGTGAATTTTTACTTATATTTTAGTCCTTAACAAAAATGCTTGAAATAAATGTTAGTTATATTGCAACACTGTCACGTTTTTTGGTGCGAGGCATAAGTGCAGAAGGATCCAGGTTTTAAAAGGAAAACGATGTTTATTTCAAAGAAAAACAGGGAAATCCAACAAAACAAAGATACTTTAAATGAAACTGAAACTAAAACACGAATACACGAAACAAAAGACACTATGAAACATGCAGATCATGACCAAGATAAATTAACAGACGCAAGACAAGAAACTAACTGAAACTAACCTATATATAATAAAACTAATAACCAACTCGGTTCAGGTGAGCGCCCCCTGGTCACCTGACCGAGTTGCCACATGGGAACTGAAGTCTAAACAAAGGAACTACAAACGAAATCACAGGGCGCTTTGGCGCCCTCTAGGGGTTATCCCTGACATAACCCCCCCTCAAAGGGCGCAACTCCGGGGCGCCACAGGAGGTCCAGGGCATCCCCCCCAGGGTCCAATGTCCGCCCCCCTCACCCAGAGGCTGGTACCTATGTCCTGTGGGCCAAGTGGCTTTGGCCGTCCTCACTAATGCAAGGCGGCGGTGGCAGAGGGAGCTTGCCGTCCTTCGTGATGCAGGGCGGCGGAGGCAGGAAATGTTCGACGTCCTCTGTGATGCCAGGTGGCGTTGGTAGCAGAGGAAGAGGAAGCAGCTCGCGATCCTCAGCGGCGCACGAAGGCGGCGGCGGAGGAAGAGGAAGCTCGAAGTCCTCAGCGGCGCATGAAGGCGGCGGCGGAGGAAGAGGATGGAGCTCATGCTCCTCGGCGGCGCATGAAGGCGGCGGCGGAGGAAGCTCGAAGTCCTCAGCGGCGCATGAAGGCGGCGGCGGAGGAAGAGGAAGCTCGAAGTCCTCAGCGGCGCATGAAGGCGGCGGCGGAGGAAGAGGATGGTGCTCGTGCTCCTCGGCGGCGCATGAAGGCGGCAGCGGAGGAAGAGGATGGAGCTCGTGCTCCTCGGCGGCGCATGAAGGCGGCGGCAAAACGGAACTACAAACGAAATCACAGGGCGCTTTGGCGCCCTCTAGGGGTTATCCCTGACAAACACTAAGTGATGGTGTGTTATCCACAGGTGGACCAACATGATGAGGATGATATCTGCAAAATATGGAGATGACTGGAACATTGTTCCATGTTTTGTTCCTTGGGGATGAGACAAGAGGGACCTGACAGAACTTTCCCATTGTTGGAGGCAATGCTATTGATACAGACTCTTTGGTGGAGGCTGTTGATATGTGTTTTAAAGTTTTTTTTGTCTTTGATATTAAATACACAAAGCAGTGTCTTCCCACCTGTCATATTGATGGACACGAGTACTCATCTGTTAAATTTTTGAGGATAACAGTTTTTTCACCACACATTTAATCAATAATATTTTTAAAACGTTTTATCGTTTTTGTTTTTAATGTCATTTTAAAGGAAATGAAATAGTAATAGTTAAATAACTAATAGTTAAAATATTAAGATGGGGAATGTTTGATGTCATGTGGGCATTATATTTGTATTAAAAACGTCTATATAAAGTATGTAAACATTGTATTAAATGCAAAAAAAATTTTAGATTTACAGGGACCTCTTGTTTTTATTGTTTTACAGAGTATGTTATATGTATTTTATATTTAACAAATGGTCACCTTGGGATTATATGGTTTTGTCTGACATTTTGTTATTCAAATTTTCTTTTTCTGTGCACCCTAAAAAACACTGGGTTAAAAACAACTCAGTTTGGGCTGTTTTTAATCCAGCTGCTGGGTAAATATTGGACCAACTACATGCTGGGTTAATTTAACCTAGCAACATGGGTTATTTGTTTAACCCAGCAAGATGGGTAAATAATTCAATCCAAATGCTAGGTCATATTTAACTATAATCCTGGGTTAATTCTACCACATACATTGGTCAAATATTCTACCTAGAACTATTCTACTCTACCCATTTTATTAACTGTAATTTTGGGTTAATTCTACCTCACAAATAGGTTATTATTATTTTTATGTTTTACATGTCTATGGGTAAAACCGTTTAAACAGTTAAATTACTTTGATATAGTGGTCTATTACAAAAAACAAAAACTCCAAGTTTTGCAAACCATACATATATGCAATAAACATCCAATTAAATTTTCAAATCATAGAAAAATATTTATTTTTCAAAAGCACAAGATAAAATACTACAAAACAAGTTCAACAGCGACACCATTACTATACATTACTTAGAAGCACTAGTGCCTTATCATTATCATCAGGATGTAGGGGTACACTTCAGCCTGCTGGAGATATTCCACGGTGTTGCTTCCAACCTTAGAAAGAAAGAAATTAAAGAAAGTAAAAGTTTATGGAAAAATCGAGAGGGTTGGCTAGTGTGCATATTTGTAAGAAGATTTTCCCCAGTTTTTTATTGTCTCAAGCACTGAGATTAATAAACTTCTAATGTTAATGCGGTTGTTTATGGTAACAACCTAGCTAAATGCTAGCATCATGCTGGCACTACCGTTAACAGTTTAGCTTTCATTCATCACTTCACCATCTTCATACACCCTGCAAGCGTTCTACAAAGAAAGCTAAAAAGCTCAGACATTTTTTGCAGTTTCTTTCATACACAGGTGGGGTTCTTTGGTTTGGCTAGCTAGCAGCCATTGTCAGATAAACTAGCATGCTATAGCACAAACCAGGCTGAAAGTTTGAGTGTAACGTTAACTCGGTAACAGTAATAAATGTTAGATACAGTGAACAAATTCAGTCATAGGTGAGTGAAAGTGTGTATACAAACCTTGTATTTAACGTTTACATTTCCTCTTAAAGGCTCCAAAAAAAGACACGAAGCTGACAGAGCCACTGAGTACACCGGTGAACTTTCAACTCAGCACGCTGGGTTAAACAAAAAGTACCCAATTCACTGTAAATAACCCAGAAAAATGACCCAAGAGAGGCAACCCAGCGTTTGGGTAGTAAAAACAACCCAGCATTTTTTAGTGTGTGACAATCTATTTACATTATGTGAAATTGTGTACATTTTGGGTCTTTTTGGAAAAAAAAAAAAAATCTAATGGAATATGTCAACCCAGAAAGAGTGTTAATTTACCCACTGGTTGGGTCAAATAAAATAACCCAGCACTTTAACATTTAACCCAGCGAGAGTGTCAGTTTAACCCACTAGTTCGGTGAAATAAAATAACCTAGCATTTTGACATTTAACCCAACTAGAGTGTTAGTTTAACCCACTGGTTGGGTCAGATGAACAACCCAGAATTCTGGGTTAAATGGTGTAACCCAGCACTTGGGTCAAAACAACCCAGCGCGTGTTCTGTCCAATAGTGACCCAGAGGCTGGGTTATGGTTGGGTTGTTTTTTAACCCAGCAATTTTTGGAGTGTAATAAAATACATTTGTGTTTGTGTTTATAATAATGTTCAAAGGGTATAAATACTTTTGCAAGGCACTTATATACGTCTGTGTGTTTCCTACTAGGATTTTCTTTTTAGCTTACCCCATGAAGACCAGCACCAAACATCTTTTTGTATAACCTGAAGCATCCAGCAGATACTGTACTCCAGCAGAGACGAGCAATGAAATCTTTCTTCATACCACAAGCTCAATTTCTTGAACTGCACTTAATGAAATGTCAATGAGCAGTAAAACTGTCATTTATTTGTCACAACATGACTACAAGAGAATACAAATTTTCTATAAGAGAATACAAGTGTCTTCTACCAGAATAAGCACTAAGTGATGTCCCAGTTTACTACAGAGGTCAGTCATAGTAATGTAATATAATACCTACTACATGATTTTCCACTTCATCTTACAATTGCATCTCAGATGTATTTAATAGTAGAGAACTGTTTGACTGAGATTTCCATGCGGAATCTCAAGGATGAGGAAGAGAGCACCCTGATGATACAGATGCAAAATAGAAAACACTCTGCAGATAAGGTGAAGAGCTCTTGAAGAATTACAGCAGGGAGTGTGACATAAGTGTAATTCTGAAGAAGAGGCTTTAGCTCAATGCACTGAAAGTGTCACTTCAATAAAAAAGACTGAAGGGATTCAACAAAAGGGCTATTGCTAACACAATTAATTAAAAATGCTTCATGAACTGAATGTGTTTTGGCCAGAAGCAGAAATAAGAGAAAAGCACTCAACAAAATACTCTTACCTTGTTGTGGGTGTCCTCAGACCTTCCCAACATATGTCTCTAGTATATCAAATACACTTAAAAATACACTACATTACTCTGAGCACTTAATGAGTGGGTTTAATGCTTTGCAACATCATGGTTCAATACATACTTCTGTTTTGAGTTTCATTTTGAAAACATTTAAACTTGACAAACAGTGCAACCTGACCATAATTTACTGAACACACAAGGCATGCACAAAAAGGCACATACACACGTGGACAAAATTGTTGGTACCCTTCGGTCAATGAAAGAAAAACTCATAATGGTCACAGAAATAACTTTAATCTGACAAAAGAAATAATAAATAAGAATTATATGAATGTCAGACATTGTCAGAATTATAAATTATAAAAAAAAAAGTAAATCATGGAACAGGCCTGGACAAAAATGATGGTACCCCTAACTTAATAGTTTGGTGCACATACTTTTGAGGCAATCACTGCAATCAAACGATTCCTGTAACTGTCAATGAGATTTCTGCACCTCTCTGCAGGTATTTTGGCCCACTCCTCATGAGCAAGCTGCTCCAGTTGTTTCCGGTTTGAAGGGTGCCTTTTCCAGACAGCATGTTTCAGCTCCTTCCAAAGATGCTCAATAGGATTGAGGTCAGGGCTCATAGAAGGCCAGTTTAGAATAGTCCAATGTTTTCCTCTTAGCCATTCTTGGGTGTTTTTAGCTGTGTGTTTTGGGTCATTGTCCTGTTGCAAGACCCATGACCTGCGACTGAGACCCAGCTTTCTGACACTGGCCAGCACATTTCTCTCTAGAAGCCCTTGACAGTCTTGAGATTTCATTGTACCCTGCACAGATTCAAGACACCCTGTGCCAGATGCAGCAAAGCAGCCCCAGAACATAACAGAGCCTCCTCCACAGTAGGGACAGTGTTCTTTTCTTGATATGCTTAATTTTTCCGTCTGTGAACATAGAGCTGATGTGCCTTGGCAAAAAGTTCCATTTGTCCATAGGACATTCTCCCAGAAGCTTTGTGGCTTGTCAACATGTAGTTAGGCATATTCCAGTCTGGCTTTTTAGGGCCCAAGCACTATGACATCAGCCCTATGTCGTCATAGTGTGTGAAGGGCCCTCTTGTTTTCCTTAGGATTTTTTATTTTTTTTTAACTCATGAAACTTGGCAGACTTTCGGGGTCTTAACATGCTCAAAAACTCATGAAACTTGGCAGACAGGTTGGAATCTGCTGCCATCAGGATGCCTGAGAGTCTCGTGGCCCGGGGCCCAAAGGGGCCTGCACACGAGATTTTGCTGCCTAGCTCATACACACTTTCACCTAGGCACACGAAACCCGGCACACATTTAGAGCTCATCGAGCCGAACAACTTTCACACTGCATGTCCTGGGCTAAACTCAACAGGACGCCGGTTATTTTGGGTCGTTTGCAAAAACGCACCCAATGGATTTTGATATACTCCTCCTAGGGAAATTATACAATCGCTACCAAACTGGGCCAAAGAGATCTAAAGACATTGAGGTTGCAAAATTGCGGAGGGATTTTTGATATCTCAAACGGGTCAGCTGTGATAATGTCTTAAACGTACACCAAAAATTGATTAATAACTTTCTGTGTGGCATTATATTGAGTGACATTATATTCAGTGACACCTTCTGTGACATCACACACTCACACACACACACACACACTAATGCACTCAACAAATATTTAGGGCCCAAACTGACATTAGCCCTGTTTTAACACACAAACCCATCTCACACACTAACACACACATCACTAATGTTAATACACACAGACTCAAACCATACACACAAACAAGCACATCTACACGTCACACACCTCTCTCCCTCACTCTCACACACACTAACCCTTACACACTAATGCACGCACACACACACACACACACACACACACACACACACACACAGGCATGCTGCATGCACACACACAAACACACTCATACATCACACACATGCACACATACATACACCCATATTACAAATGTTTACACTCTCGCACACACACACACACACACACCTCTCACGATGCACACCCACTAACCCTTACACACTAATGCGCGCACACACACACACACACACACACACACACACACTCATACATCACACACATGCACACATACATACACACCTCTCACGATGCACACACACACGCCACACACACACACACCACTCTCTCACGACACGCACACACACACACACACACACACACACACACACACACACACACACACTAATGCACACAAACACATCTCACACACTAACACAAATCACTAATGTTAATACACACAGACTCAAACCATACACACAAACAAGCACAAGCAGATTTCCTCGTCACACACAGACTGACACATCTACACGTCACACACCTCTCTCCCTCACTCTCACACACACTAACCCTTACACACTAATGCGTGCACACACACACACACGCAGGCATGCTGCATGCACACACACAAACACACTCATACATCAGACACATGCACACATACATACACCCATATTACAAATGTTTACACTCACACACACACACACACACACACACGCACACACACACACCTCTCACGATGCACACACACACACACCACACACATACACACACCCCTCTCTCACAACGCACACACACACACACACACGCACACACGCACACACACTAATGCACTCAACAAATATTTAGGGCCCAAACTGACATTAGCCCTATTTTAACACAAAACACATCTCACACACTAACACACACATCACTAATGTTAATATTCACAGACTCAAACCATACACACAAACAAGCACAAACACAAGCACATTTCCTCGTCACACACAGACTGACACATCTACACGTCACACACCTCTCTTCCTCACTCTCACACACACTATCCCTTACACACTAATGCGCGCACACACACACACACACACACACATGCAGACATGCTTCACACTCATACATCACACACATGCACACATACATACATACACCCATATTACAAATGTTTACACTCACACACACACACCTCTCACGATGCACACACACACCACACACCCCTCTCTCACGACACACACATACACACACACATACACATACACACACACACACACACTAATGCACTCAACAAATATTTAGGGCCCAAACTGACATTAGCCCTGTATAGTGTGCGATGTGTGCAGGTTGTGAGGTGCAACCGAGTGGCGATGGCTTTTTCGAGGTCTTAGCACACTCGAATGACACAGGTTGTGCGGTGCGCCCGGGGTGGGAATGGCACAGGGTGATTGGGCCCGTCATTGTTGCTTGCAACTATATTTAGGGCCCAAGCACTATGACATCAGCCCTATGTCGTCATAGTGTGTGAAGGGCCCTCTTGTTTTCCTTAGGATTTTTTTTTTTTTCCACCCTTTTGGACTTTTCGGGGGTCTTAACATGCTCAAAAACTCATGAATCTTGGCAGACAGGTTGGAATCTGCTGCCATCGGGATGCCTGAGAGTCTCGTGGCCCGGGACCCAAAGGGGCCCCCCACACGAGATTTTGCCGCCTAGCTCATACACACTTTCACGTAGGTAACGAAACTCTGTACACATTTAGAGCTCATCGAGCCGAACAACTTTCGCGCCGCATGTCCTGGGCTAAACTCAACAGGAGGCCGGTTATTTTGGGTCGGTCGCAAAAACGCACCCAATGGATTTTGATATACTCCTCCTAGGGAAATTATACTATTATACTGATATAATTATACTGATGTGAGCAGGTTGTGAGGTGCAACCGAGTGGCGAGTGCTTTTTTCGAGGCCTCGAAATGACACAGGTTGTGCGGTGCGCCCGGGGTGGGAATGGCACAAGGTGCTTGGGCCCGTCATCGTTGCTTGCAACTATATTTTATGATTTGTTTTCAACAATGGTGTCCTCCTTGGTCATCTCCCATGTAGTCCACTTTGGCTCAAACAACGATGGATGGTGCGATCTGACACTGATGTTCCTTGAGCATGAAGTTCACCTTGGATCTCTTTAGAAGTCTTTCTGGGCTCTTTTGTTATCATTCGGATTATCCGTCTCTTTGATTTGTCATCAATTTTACTCCTGCGGCCACATCCAGGGAGGTTGGCTACAGTCCCATGGATCTTAAATTTCTGAATAATATGTGCAACTGTAGTCATAGGAACATCTAGCTGCTTGGAAATGGTCTTATAGCCTTTACCTTTAACATGCTTGTCTATAATTTTCTTTCTAAACTCCTGAGACAACTCTTTCCTTCGCTTCCTCTGGTCCATGTTGAGTGTGGTACATACCATGTCACCAAACAACACAGTGACTACCTGGAGCCCTATATATAGGCCCACTGACTGATTACAAGATTGTAGACACCTGTGATGCTAATTAGTGGACACACCTTGAATTAACATGTCCCTTTGGTCACATTATTTTCAGTATTTTCTAGGGGTACCATCATTTTTGTCCAGGCCTGTTCCATGAGTTTATTTTTTAAATAATTCTGTTGAAGCATGGTTGAAAAGCAATGTCTGACTTTCATTGGTTAACATTCATAGAATTATTTTTTAATTATTACTTTTGTCAGATTAAAGTTATTTATGTGACCATTGTGAGTTTTTCTTTCATTGACCGAAGGGTACCAACAATTTTGTCCACAATTTTACTCAATCAATCAATCAATCAATCAATCAATCAAGAAAACATAGCCATGTCTAGGTATCTAGGATCTAAGTTGTATAGAAATAGTAAAATAGCAAATAGAGCAAACAATGGTTCTTTTAAATAAATAATATCTAAAGGATAACACTTAGACCCCCTGCGATTGATTAGCACCCTGTCCAGGGTGTACCCCACCTTGTGACCTTGTGACCTAAGTCTCCTGGGATAGGATCCAGGCCCCTGAGACCCTGAATACAGGATTAAGCGGTATAGAAGATGAGTGATTGAGTAATACTTAGACCATTTATTTGCACTATTGGTGTTACTTTTTTGCACAATTGAGAGAGTATTTCTTTCTTGACAGACTTAATTGGGAAGCATTGTTTTTCATGATATGAAATACCACTGCCACAGAAGAGGTTGGAAGTAACCAATATTATTCCCAAATCTGAGGTTCATCAACATTCATGGAGTGACCTAAAACTCCTTTCTGTTAAATGAGTTATGAGGTCTACTGTATGTACAAGGATTATGTTTAGATCAATCAACATATAGACATATTTGTTTGTTAAATCCAAGTTATTAACTATATAATGTAGTTCAGCATTTGAGAATGAGATGATACATCACTTACATCACATGTTGCTAACAAAACCCAAACATGGCAGTGTGCAGTTCTTATTTCATCAGTTGAATGTGCTGGAGCTGGAAATTCTATAATGTTCTCTTGGGTATTAATGCTGGATTAAATTTCAAATAAACTTATTCATCTGAGTTAGTTTAAAAAAAAAAGCTTATTAAGTTAAGCTAAAAGTTATGTTGTTAAGGATTTTTTTTCTTTGAATGAAATGTCTTACAAATGCAAATTCAGAAGAATTCAAATCAGCAGACTTGTAAGGCAAGTGCAAATGGTGAGGATTACAATCAACTACATGGTTAGGCTATACTTCCATATTGCTCTCCTTTATTAAAATTCAGATTATTTTTCCTGCGATCAAGTTCATATTAGCATAAAAATTAATTCTGTTTTTCATGATGCAGAATGCCAACTTATTTATTTATTTATTTATTTATGCAAATACATCAGTTAAAAGACAACAGTTAAGGTGCAAAGCTATAATTACATAATCAAGTACCACACTGTACTTTATGAGGTTGAAATGCTAATAGTAATGAGCATGTAGACATAGAGTGTCCGTGCATGTCACTGATATGCCAGTGACAATGACATAACATCAGCAACTTGTCAGCTTAAATAAGCTTTTGAAAATTAAAGACTTAATCAAGATACTGTGGATGAAGCTAATAAAGTGAGTGCTGAGTATGAAGGGGAAATTGTGAAAAAGACAAAGTATGATGCTACAGCAGTAGTTTAGTTATTAATACTCAGGGGCACAGAGCTGGTTCTGCTTACCAAGAGCTGATACATGCACAATCATAGCTCGTGAAGCCTACACATAAAATATGATGCTGTTTTTTTGGTTTGTTTGTTGTTTTGTTTTGTTTACTAAAGCAATTATGAAAACATTAAAAACACCATAAGGTAAATAATACTTCATTGAGCAGTATGCTTTACTTTTAGCATTTACATATTTATAGTATGCTTACTGTTAGCATTTACTATTATGTAATAGTAACATGGCAATGATGTAATATTAGAAAAAAGTTTTCTCAGTCATATACTGAACATTTCAATATTTTCTTTTCAGTCTTATGACTATGTCAAAGGATCTGACACAAACTACCAGTTATAATAATATGTATTTGGACTTTTGGTGAATGGCACACTTAGTACTCTAAAACTTTGGCATTAAATAATAAGCAAATACTCATGAGCTTTTGATTTAATAATTACTGAAGTGGTTAATATATTTCAGCTGGCAGCAATTTAACGCTGACTGATGCAGTGAGAAGCTCCGTATTTCTTAAACAACCATATGATCATGGAAAAGATGTTACTGTGTTGCAGACCAGTCAAAATATTGGGCAAAAATAAATTCAACCTGCTGGGTTTGACATACACAAAAGAAGCAGGAGCAACAGTGAAAATATTTAGGAAGCAATTGAATGTTAGTGTGCAGTTACAGTACTGTGCAAAAGTCTTAGGCACATGAAAAAATCCTGTATTGCAAGACGGTTTTTAAAAAAAGACCCTTTGGTGACCCTTTAGTCTTCAGTTAGTTTAATAGGGAATTTGGCCGCTACGTTTTACTGAGCACCCTGAGCACCCTGCACACAGTTGTACTGAGGATTTTCACTGTTGCTCCTGCTTCTTTTGTGTATGTCATACCCAGCAGCTTGAATTTATTTATTTATTTATTATTTGGTCTGAAAAGTGGGCACTTTTTACGATGATATTGACTGAGATTTGTCAGTAATATCTGTAGTAGTCAGTTGTTAGGTGGACCAAAATCAGAGAAACCTAGCTGAACATGGATAGAAGATGTAAATCTGCATACATACCATAAGGTAGGAATAAAAAAAGATGATGTATGTAAGTTTTTCACATTTAATAAAATTGCTTATAAAGGCATACCATAAACTTCATGTATGGTATAAGGCCACGATAATTGTACAAAAGTGCTAACTTGGATGCAGGTAACCCAAATGCTTATAATACAACGTCCCGCCTACTCAATCTTTTATTTCTCTTTTATTCAGTGGGGGGGATCTTAGCACTGCATGTGGTAATAAGACCTTTGTGGCAACTGTATTGATTTCTTCTCTTTGTGTTTAATAGAAGACAACCATGCAGGGAACCAAAGGGAAACTTGACTTCAAAGTTAAATCTGTTTTCTGAGGCTTTTGTTTTCTGTTGTATTGTTTGAAAGAAAAGTCAGGTATCTTGACATGTTTTGGTGCAATCTGTCTTTGCAATGTTTGTTCATTAAAATGAGAACTGGCACATTGAGTTTTTGGTACTTCATGGGGATGAGGTTAACTTATTCTTAATGATTCGGAGGAATTGAGGAAATATCAAAAGCAGTTTGTCCTGACACTGGTGGCAATGAAGCTTGCACATTTCAAGTATTAATTTATTTATTTATAAAAAAAGAAAGCATAAAACAATGACAGTTGGGCATATTAGTTATTCAAAAACTGACTTTATATTTCTGCACATTAATTAAAATAGTTTTCACAGTTATATTACGACACAAATAAAATTAGTTCAAAATGCTTTAAAACCTGTTCGACCTGCTTACGCACTGTGAAATAGCACCATGTTCTCACTCCATACTGATACTGTGATTCTGCAAATGAAAATAGTTACAAAGTGTTGCGCACAAAGGTGAAGTCACTTTTCTCACTGCCTGTAGCTTATCAATACCCTGTTCAGAGAGGCAATTAGGTTCATGTGCTATTCTTTATCATCAAATTCCACAATAACTGTGGTGCACAATTATTTAGTAATTCTCCCACTCCAGCCTTGATTTAACGATTAATTAATAGGTTCAATGCCAACAAGGAATTTAAATGTTCAAATCTCAAAGATAGGAAATGTTTATAGAGGTTACTGTTTCTTACTTCTGGTATTGTTAATGACTTTATTACAGCCTGTTATATCAGCTACACTTTAGACAGCATTTCCACTTTTTATTCTATCGATACTGTGTTCAGCAGTAATTCAGCCACTGACTACATCTTTTACTCCCTTTCTCTAAAACACAGTTATGCACTGGAATAAGATCATTATAGACTAGTATACTGATAGTAATATTTATCTATTCCAAATGATTCCTCGCCCTGCTTTTTATACACAGCCTGGCCAAAAACAAAAACATTCATACACTCCAATATGTAATTTGACAACATTTAGCTTTGATTACAGCCTACAGTCATAGCTATTTCATGTGTGAAAACAATTAAAGTCCTGGGATATCCTAAGAAGAATAAATCCATTGCTGGATAGTTTGGTGGTTATTGCCACATAATATTGCTAAGTATACTGTAGACCTGACCACTTGAAGCAACCACTGATCATAACAAAGGCTCCAGAGGCTTGTACATAGGGTTCTGGAGCCATGAAGCAAGACTTTCCTGATGAGAGAAGGTACATCTGGACTCATCAGACCACATGACCTTTTTCTTTTTCTTCCAAACGTTATGGTCCATTGCAAGGTGATGTCATGCGCACTCCTAACGCGACAGGCACGAGGACCCGGAAGTAGTACGGTCGCGATTCAGGAAGCATAAAAGGAGACAAGATGGCGTTTCACATCGCTCAGTCATTGAGTTTGCCCATGCTATCGCCGACGCTTTGTCAGTCTCACTGTCGTGAGTACTCACTTTCTTGCACTGTAAAAAAAAAAGTTGAGTTATCTTAAAATAATAAAGCAACCTATCACAAGCACTTTTATGAGTTAACTGAACAAGCAGGGTCTGAAGACAAAGCAACTCAAAGTATTTTGTTAAAATCCTTAGTTCTCACAAAATACATATATTTGTTTACCTAACAAATAACAAAACAAAAAAAAATGTTTGCTGAAGGCAATTATGACAGATTGATCCATTATGTATTCATAATTATTTTCATAATTAAAATGTAATAAACCACAAAACAAATGTCTCTTTTTTAAGTCAGCCTTTATTGGTCACACATACATTACTGCACAGTGAAATTCTTTATTCTTCGTATATCCCAGCTTCTTGTTAGTAGGCCGGTGTCAGAGCGCAGGGTCAGCCATTTTTACGGCACCCCTGGAGTAGACAGGGTTCAGGGCGTTGCTCAAGGCAGCAGAGCTCAACATCAGCAACTTGCCGGAGCTGGGGTTCAAACCGCTGATCTTCTGATCTGTAACTCAGAGCCTTAACACCCTGAGCCACCACTGCCCCCAAACAAATGTCTCTTTTTTAAAATAGTTTGTCCGTCCACATTACAATACAGTGTGTCTCAATTTTTTTTTAGACCAAATTTGATTTTTGATTTTAAAATGATTTTTTTTTGCTTAAAATAAATAAACATTAAAAATAAAAATAAACAGACAGTATAGGGTTTTTTTATTATTATTTATTTAAGCAAAACGATATAACCAAACATGAACTTCTTATTTGGATTAAAAGCATATATATATATATATATATATATATATTTTTATATATATATATATATATATATATATATATATATATTTTTTTATATGGGCATAATGGGCATAATGTCTTTAGCGATATAACACTACACAACATCAGTAATATCTTTCCATCGAGGCCCCTTTGATCATATGGGATACAGTGTGGAAATGTGCTTACTGTTTTCGCATGTCCTTTAGCCGGTTTTTTCGAGCTGCCGCTTGTCTTGTTTAGCTCGCACGATTCAGATTCAACAGTGTGGCTCTGTGAGGTGCGCGAGGAAATTAGCTTCCTTTAGTTGCCACAAACGTCAGACAAATTTTACACCGGGCTTTGGATTGTTCAATGTGTAAAGTTGCGAACCCGAACAATTTCCATACGGCTGAAGAAACCGCGACTCTATTTGAAACAAGCTCCTTGGTTTCATCAGAGCTTGTTGCCATGTTGTATCTCGTATTTCTCACTTGTGAGTCACAGAGGGGCGTTGCAGAACGTCTCGGGTTACTTGGCTGTAACCCTGTTCCCTGATAAAGCGGGAACGAGATGCTGCGTGAAAACGCTATGGGAACATCTCTTTGTTGCCCGGTTGTGAAGCTTGTGCATGTCAAACCCGCCGAATACCTTCGGCTTATAACCTGTGCAGGCATGACGTCACCGAACAAGGTGCACCTGCAGGTTATAAATAGGAGTGAACCGGAAACATCCTCAGGTCAATTTTGTCTGAAGGACGTCCAGGCACGCCAGCAGTGCGGCATCGGAGCGCAGCATCTCGTTCCCGCTTTATCAGGGAACAGGGTTACAGCCAAGTAACCCGAGACGTTCCCTTTCAAAAGCTACACTCGATGCTGCGTGAAAACGCTATGGGAACGAGAATACCAACGCCGCCGCACTGCAAGTGTCTGGACCCCCAGGTTGTGTAGCGTGTGCGCACAAGCCGAGGAGGTCTCAGACCTAGCTCTGGGATGCTGACTCAAGGATCCGCGAACCTGGAGTAGCATTGACATCCAGACTATAAAATCTAACAAACGTGTGTGGAGAGGACCAGCCCGCCGCATCACACACCTGCTGCAGGGGTACGCCTCTTGCCAAGGCAATCGATGAGGCAATCCCCCTGGTTGAATGAGCCCTGATTCCCAGAGGCGAAGTGTGACCACGCGCCTCATAGGCTAGGGCAATGGCATCTCTCACCCAGTGTGACAGAGTCTGTCTAGTGGCAGCCGCCCCCCGGTTGCGACCCCCATGGCAAATAAAGAGTTGCTCTGATTTACGCCACTGGCTAGTGCGGTGGACGTAGATCCGAAGAGCACGTACTGGACACAGTAAGTGAAGTCTTTCCTGCTCCGGAGCTGTGAAAGGCGGAGGACAGAAGGCTTCGAGAACAACTGGGTGCATGGTTGAGAATGGAACCTTGGGAAGATAGTTCGGGTGAGGATGCAGAATAGCTTTGACTTGCCCAGGGGCAAAGTCTAGGCAGGATGGGGAGACTGACAGAGCCTGCAGATCCCCAATCCTCTTCAAAGAAGTAATAGCCATCAGAAAAACCATCTTAAGAGACAGAAGCTTGACAGGCGCTGACTCTAGTGGTTCGAACGGGGTGTCAGCCAGGCCTTCGAGTACGATAGTTAAGTCCCACGAAGGGACCGTCGCTCTAGTGGGCGGCTTCAACCGTTTAGCTCCACGAATAAAACGGGCAACTAAATGGTGCTTGCCCACAGAAACCCCGTCGTTCAGAGCGTGACAGGCCGAAATAGCGGCTACGTACGTTCTGAGCGTACTAGGGCATAAGCCCGAGGACAACTTTTCTTGCAGAAACTCCAGCACTGAAACAATCTGGCAGTGAACTGGGTCTATGTGTCTTGTCATGCACCAATTTTCAAACACACTCCATTTGAGGGCATAAGTTCTCCTAGTGGAGGGAGCCCTGGCACTTAAAATGGTTTCAATTACGCTGGCTGAAAGCCCAGCCTGTCTCAGTTGGTCCCGTTCAGGGGCCAAACGTGAAGGTTCCAGAGCTCGGGCCGGGGATGAAGTATTGTCCCCTGCGCCTGAGACAGAAGATCCCTCCTCACTGGAATCACCCAGGGTGAGGCGTCGAGGAGAGATATTAGATCCGAGAACCACACTCTGGTCGGCCAATGGGGCGCTATCAATAAGAGGCGCAACCCTTGTTGACGGACCCTCGCCAGGACTCCCGGGAGCAGAACTATAGGCGGAAACGCATAAAGGCGTAACCTGGGCCACGTGTGGGCCATTGCGTCCAGACCCAGGGGAGCTGGAGGAGTCAGAGAGTAGTAAAGGGGGCATTGTGCTGTCTCTTGTGAGGCAAAGAGGTCCACCTCTGCTACGTAAAATCTTTCCCAGATTTGACTGACTATTTCGGGGTGGAGCTTCCATTCCCCCTGTTTTACAGCTTGTCTGGATAGCAAGTCTGCTCCTACATTCATGTGCCCTGGAATGTAAATCGCCCTGAGGGACAGGAACTTCCTGTCCTGTGCCCAAAGCAGAACCTGGTGCGCTAGCTTGTTCAAGCGGCGCGAGCGCAGTCCACCCTGGTGATTTATGTACGAGACTACCGCAGTGCTGTCCACCCGCACTAGGACATGGTAGCCTCTCAACTGCTGGAGGAAGTGTTTCAGGGCCAGAAACAGAGCCATCATTTCGAGGCAATTGATGTGCCACGCGAGAAGATGACCTCTCCAGCTCCCTTGTGCTGGACGGCCATCCAAGACCGCACCCCAGCCCATGAGGGAAGCGTCTGTCGTTAGCATCTTGCGACGACAAGACGGACCTAGAGTGGGACCCAAAGTCAGAAACCGGGGTCTGAACCACATAGAAAGGGTACGAAGCCCCAGGCGCGTAACCCTTATTAGCCTCTGGGGGTTGGCCCTTGAATGAAACCCCCTGGCTCTTAGCCACAGCTGAAACGCTCTCATGTGCAGAAGGCCCAAAGGTATCACCGTGGACGCAGCCGCCATGAGGCCTAAAGATTTCTGAAAGTGATGAACAGTGACCTTCTGGCCTAGCTTGATTTCCTTCAGGGTGTTGAGAATGGATTCGACACGAGCAGGAGACAACTGTGCCCGCATCGTGACCGAATCCCATGTGACACCCAAATATGTTGTCCTCTGAACAGGAAGGAGAACGCTTTTCGTGGCGTTGAGTCTCAATCCTAAAGAATGAAGATGGGCTAGGACGACATCCCGATGTCGAAGCGCTAGCTCCTGAGACCGGGCCAGAATCAGCCAGTCGTCTATGTAATTCAAAATACGGATGCCCTGGAGTCGTAAAGGAGCCAGAGCCGCATCCATGCATTTTGTATATGTGCGGGGTGACAGAGCTAGGCCAAATGGAAGGACCCGAAACTGGTAAGCCTCGCCCCCAAAGGCGAACCTCAGGAACTTCCTGTGCTGTGGCAATATTTCTATATGGAAATATGCGTCCTTGAGATCGATTGTCACAAACCAATCCTCTAGTTGAATTTGAGAAACAATCATTTTGACAGTCAACATTTTGAATCTGGATTTCCTGAGATAGCGGTTCAAGCCGCGAAGATCCAAGATCGGACGCAACCCCCCCCCTCTCTTGGGCACCAAAAAGTACCGACTGTAGTAGCCTGACTCTCTGTCTGGAAGGGGAACATGTTCTATGGCCCCTTTGCCCAGCAGAGTCTTTAACTCCTGGGCCAGCAGATGTGCTCAGTCCGGTTTCACGGAAGTGGAGACCACGCCGTTGAAACGCGGAGGACGATGTGCAAACTGAATCCTGTAGCCTGTGCCTACAGTCTTTTCTACCCAAGGAGATATGCCTGGCAGTAGTTTCCACGCTGCCAGCTTCTCCGAAAGGGGCACGAGCTTTGACACTTCGGCTGGATGGGGGGGGTGTTAGGTGTTGGGTATCCTGAAGTATGGCAGGAGATACCCAAACACCCAACTCTTCGTTGGAGACCGGCGCTCCCCGAAACACCAGTGGTGGCGAGGATTGAACACCGGCCTCCAGGGAGTGCCAGGGAGGAGGCCCTGCTTTGTGATGAAGGCACCCCCACAGCCCCAGGCGCACGAACCTCAGGGCCTCTTCTTCGAAGAGAGGAAGCTCCTCAGATCTGGTCTTTTTGAGGCAGATTTCTGGGAAGGGCGGCGAGCCCCACCCCAGTCTTTACGAGGGGGTGTGCGGCTGGTCACGCTCTCCTTCGGGACCTCACGCCTTATAGGGGCCAGACCTGGCCGGGGCCGGGTGGCCGACGGTCCCGGTTCTTGAGCACGGCGGGGAAGGAACCTCCCAAAGGCCTGTTCATATAGCTTCGCCTCCCGAAACCTAGTGGCGACGGAATTAACAGCGTCGCCGAAAAGGCCGGAAGGCGAGACGGGGGCATCAAGGAGGACAGCACGATCCTTATCCTTGATGCCCGAGAGGTTCAGCCACAGATGCCTCTCCGTGGATACCATGGCAGCCATAGAACGGCCCACAGCACGGGCCGTCTGCTTGGTTGCACGGAGAGACAGGTCTGTGGCTCGGCGCAGCTCTGCGAACGCCTTGTCATCAATAACCTCGCCGGTGCTCAGGTCCTTCAGCAGGTCAGCCTGGTAAGCCTGCAAAACCGCCATGGTGTGCAGTGAAGCGCCAGCCTGTCCTGCTGCCTGAAAAGCTTTGCCCACCAAAGCAGATGTCACTCTGCACGGCTTGGAGGGGAGGGTAGGCTTTTTCAGGGAGGATGATGTCCCAGGAGAGAGATAGCCCGCAAGCGTCTCTTCTATCTGGGGCATCATCATATAACCGCGTGCTTTCGCATCAACGATATTCGAATAAGTCGAAGTCGATGGCACAAAAACACGCGATGAATACGGCTTGCTCCATGAAACGGTTAATTCATCATGGAGGTCACCAAAGAAGGGGAGAGAGAGACGTTGAGGCTCCTCCCCCCGGCCACCCGACAGAAACCTGTCGTCTAATCTCGAACGCTTAGGGGAATCTCGCTGCTGCGGCCAGTCGATATGCAATCGCTCGACCGCACGCGTTATAACCTCTAATAAATCCTCATAAGCTCTGTGAGCACTGGAGGAGCGTTGTGAGGAGGCTACTTCCATGGAAGCGAGAGAGGAAGATTCTTCCGCTCCTTCACAAGAAGCGCCAGAGCGCGCTTGCGAAGTGGAAGCTAAAACTTCCTGATCCGGAGAGAGCGCGAGAGAAAGGGGGAATTCCGTCTCGTGCGCGTCTGCCAGATCGGCACGCGAGCCCCAGGAATCCGCCGCGGCTCGCGGTTTCTCTTTAAAGGAAGTGAGCCGCACGCGAAGCACCTTAATAGGGAGAAGATCACAGTACTCACATTCTCCCTGAAGCCCGAGGCGAGCGTGTTCTTCCCCCAAGCACTCGAGACAAAACTCGTGAAGATCGCCCTCCGAAAGAGATCTATCACACGGAGGCACGCATCTCTTAAGCAACTCTGCCATATCGGTGAGTTAATGCTGTTATTTTTTTTTTGCTTTTGTTACAGCTTGCATGCACGCGCAAACACAAAGCGGTCCTGAAGACAAAAAGATCTGAGGATGTTTCCGGTTCACTCCTATTTATAACCTGCAGGTGCACCTTGTTCGGTGACGTCATGCCTGCACAGGTTATAAGCCGAAGGTATTCGGCGGGTTTGACATGCACAAGCTTCACAACCAAGCAACAAAGAGATGTTCCCATAGCGTTTTCACGCAGCATCGAGTGTAGCTTTTGAAAGGGAACTACAGAAGCTCGCGGTGCCGCACCAAAGTGAAACTGTAAAATCGATTTTCATTTTTCAAAATCGACATAAACCATAAATTCGAATTAATCAAAAATAATTATTAAATCGCCCAGGTCTAGTTTCAAATTATCATGCTCCATATGTGCTCCATATGCGCATGCGCCAACAAGAAATGCACGCTTTAACGCAAAACTAACATTTTAATGTAAGTTCTACAAAACATTTTTAGTATTATACAGTTTTTAACATTGAAGCAGCATATTTGTTGAATAAACTAAGTATTATTTCTGAACATTTCAAATTAAAATATCTTACTTTTACTTTATAGACTTTATTTAGATAACTTTTCATAAGTTGGCTTTTTTACATTGTGGGTTTCTCTTTCGATTGAGTTTATTTGTGTAAACTCTTGCTCTCACTCCGGGAGAGTTCTAAAAATGAACAGCGTGGTTATCCTGCCTGCTCGCGCTACTTCCGTGTGTGGGTTTACCATCCACGCTACAGGGCTAACTGCTAGTCGTCTGGTCCGTCTCTGTTTGTTTGTGGAAGAATGACTGAGCTATCAGCAGTAAACCCAGCGGATTACGCTCACCTCTGCAATGTGATTGACCAACATGCTAAGCTGATCAATCAGCTCCGTAGTGAAGTCCATCCAAGAGGTAGCGGAGCTATGGCAGGAGAACGCGACGCTCCGCGGACCGGCCGCTCAGCTGACTGTTACTGCGCCTGTCGCACCTCCGGACGGCCTACTACGAGGGACTCACTGCGCGCATCAAGGGCTTAATCCAACTCGCCCTCCGGATCGACCAGCGTCTGCTCGCCCGACCCAAGCCAGCTCCTCGCACCCTGCCGCCCATCACACCATCACTGCCTCATTTCACATCCCAAACCCCCTCCTTCTTCTCTCACACGCCTGTTCCAGAAGCTCGCTCTTCTTTTGCTACTGCACCTACCAGACCCGGTGCTGCTGGTAACTTCATTCACTCTTCTTACGCCAAGAAACTGGGGGTAAAGAGCGAGGTATTATCCCAGCCCATAAATATCATATCTGTCAACGGTAGGCAACCCCTCTCCTCCAGCCCCATCACCTTCCAAACCCAACCCATCACCATGAACATCGGCCAACATCAGGAACAACTCCAATTCTACCTCACCCCCATCTCCTCACCTCCTCTCATTCTCGGACACCCCTGGTTACTTCGTCACGATCCACTCATATCTTGGACACAAAGTCGGATCTTGCAATGGGGGCCGACTTGTTCTGAACTCTGCCTACGGGCCCTGGCTGGGACGTGTTCTAGGGAGTCTGAGGCCCCCAAGGTCGACACAGACAACATCCCGACTGCCTACCGGGACCTGGCTGAGGTGTTCTGTAAAAGACAGGCGACCCACCTACCTCCTCATCGCCCCTATGACCTTGCCATCGACCTTCAGCCAGGTTCCGTGCCACCCCGCGACCACCTCTGTTCATTATCTGCCACCGAGACGCAGGCGATGGAGGAATATGTTTCCAGTGGACTTCGCCAAGGTACCATCCAGCCTTCCTCCTCACCTGCCGCCGCGGGGTTCTTCTTTTGCGCGATGGCAGCTTACGCCCATGTGTCGATTATCGGGGGCTCAACAACATCACCATCAAGAACCGACATCCATTGCCTCTTACCAACTCTGCCCTGGATGCCCTCTCTGGTGCCACCATTTTTACTAAGTTGGACCACTGGAGCGCCTACAACTTGGTGCGCATAAGGGAGGGCGATGAGTGGAAGGGTCTTCATCATTCCCACCGGCCATTATGAGAGTTTGGTAATACCATTTGGACTCTGCAATGCCCCTGCTGTCTTGTACTGTACTGTAAGTTGGAGAAGTACGCTTTCCACGAGCACTCCACCACGTTCCTGGGTCAGTCATCTCACCCCAGGGTGTGGCCATGGACCCGCAGAAGCTGGAGGTTGTGAGTCACTGGCCCCTACCCAGGACTCTCAAACAACTCCAGTGTTTCCTCGGGTTTGCGAACTTCTATCGTCGCTTTATCTGGGACTACAATACGGTTGCAACGCTGTTAACTGCTCTGACCCGCCCATCATCTCACCCCTTCCACCTCACCTCTACTGCCATCGCCACCTTCCGTGAACTCTGCCGCCGCTTCACTACGACTCCCATCCTCCTTCATCACTACGACTCCCATCCTCCTTCAACCATTCGTTGTGGAGGTGGACTCGTCGGACGTGGATGCTGGGGCCGTTCTCTCCCAACGAGGTCCAGACCAAAAGCTGCATCCCTGCAGCTTGTTCTCCTAGAAATTTGACCCCACTCAGCAGCGATACGGAGAAGGGACCGCGAGCTGCTAGCCATAAAGTGGGCCTTTGGCGACACAAGTTCCAGGGCACCGGAGAGCCATTCATCGTCTGGACTGATCACCAGAACCTCATCACCATCCGTACACTTAAACAGCTGAAACCCAGACAGGCGCGGTGGGCTCTGTTTTTGAAGACTATAACTTCTACCTGTCATACCGCCTGGGATCCAAGAACACCAAAGCTGACGCCCTTTCACGACAGTATGAGGAAGACGTCCCCCTACCACCTACCAAGATCCCCACACCACTCTGTTGGGACATAGAGATGAGGGTTCGCCAGGCACAGGCTGCGGAGATCGAACCGGTAGGTGTGCCGCCTGGGCGCAACATCGTCAAGCCAGAGGTTCTTCAATGGGAGCACTCCTACCTCCTCTCTGGCCACCCCGGAAGGCGACGCACTCTCCAATTCATCCAACGCGCCTTCTGGTGGCCTAACATGGGGAGAGACATTGATGAGTTCGTCCAGGCGTGCCCAGTGTGCGCCCAGGCCAAAGACAGCAATCAACCATCACCAGGAGAACTTCAACCACTCTCAGTTCCCCGTCGGCCCTGGACGCACATTGCCATTGACTTAATCTAGGGCCCGCCGGTTTCCGAAGGAAAGAACACCATCCTCATGATCGTCGACTGGTTCTCCAAAGCTGTCCACCTGGTGGCCCTCCCCGGACTCCCGTCAGCCAAAAACAAAGCCGAACTGATATTAGAACACGTAGTCCGCCTGCATGGGTTCCCAAGGGACATCGTCTCAGACAGGGGGCCCCAGTTCACCTCACGGTTCTGGAAGGCCTTCTGCAGTCTCATCAATTCCACCTGTAGTCTGTCTTCTGGATACCACCCACAGACAACCAACAACTGGAGTGCTACCTGAGGTGCTTTGTCGCTGATCGCCAGTGCTCCTGGGCCTGCTACCTCATTTGGGCAGAACTATCACATAACCTCCACGTCTCCTCTGCCACCAATCTAAGCCCATTTGAGGCATGCTACGATTTCCAGTCTCTGATGTTCAACCATCAAGAACCGGAGGTTGAAGTACCGTCGGCCCAACAGTTGGTCTGCCGGTGTCGATGGCTCTGGAACCAAGCAAATGACGCCATCCGATGCTCCAACACCCGCTACACCCTTCAACATCGCCGTCGACACCCTCCGGGACGACTGTTCCAGATAGGTGACAAGGTATGGCTACAGTATCTACCAAGAACCTACACCTACAGACAGAATCAGATTCAGATAGATTCATCGGCCCATACCGCATCACCCTTCGGATTAATCCTTTCACCTACCGGCTCCAGCTGCCTGCGGCGCTCCGGATCCGCCCGGTATTCCACATATCCCAACTCAAACCCTTCACCACTTCCCTTATGGTAGGACCACCTCTAGCTGGATTCTCCTTCCTGATACTTTGGAGCTACACATGCTGCTCCCAAGCACCCAGTGATCAATGTCCCCTCTGCACCTGTCTGACTTATCCTGGCTGCCAAACTGAAATGGACTTCATGTTAACCCTTAGGGGTCTGAGGCCTTTTTGAAGACCTGCAGTGATTCAGCACTCTTCTTAAATTTGTGTAAATTTCATATCTTTACTAATATAGTAGCTAATATATTTTCCCTTATTTATGTAGAGCACAAACTGGGCTTTCATAATGTTGCTGATGTAAATATGTCAGATTCATGTGCAACTTTTAAACTTGTGTCAAATTGCATACACAAAAAAATACAATTTCAAACTCTATCAGAAAAGCAGATGGCAAAAAAAAAAAAAAAAAAAAAACCTGGCAGATTGTTTTGAACACTGCAATGGGTTCATGAAATTGTTGGGTGTGTGACCATAGGAAAACAACTAAATTATAACACTCAGAAAGACCTTTTATTTGGGGTAAAGTGACTGATGTGCCTAACTTTTTTCAGCAGAACATCTGTTTCACTGAATAATCTATGACTTTTCATGCATATGTAAGACACATTCACACCTGGCTCAGGTAACATCAGGTTTCACCAGGTCTCCTATTGTCTCAGCTATTCACACCTAAACACACTCCTTACACAAAGAGGGTTTCTTTTGAGATTTCTGAAACATTAATTGAAATACAATTCTTATGTCCACAAAAAAAAAAAAAAAACTACACAGTAAAGCGCCGCAAAGGCAGCGCATTTTTAGCGAGTATAAATCTGTGTTTGTTGTATTTCAAGGGAATTATGAGAAGAGAAACTGCATTTAAAAAAATAAATCTCTTATAAATCTATAAATCGGTATGCGCGTGTTCATCTGCCTTTAGAGCAAACCTCCGCAAAGTGAAAGAGCGCACGTGCACCATGGGCTCACGTGGACATTTTAGTCACTAAAAGGCTTATTCACAACAACAACTCATCCACACACAGACACCATGCATTGTGCTACAGTATGTTGTTGTTTGTCATCTAAGTATTTTATGAATGAAATAAAGCTGCTGATTTTGGTGTACACTTCCACTTTTCATCTCCCCTTTGATCAAAACGCTGCCGATTGCATTTTTAAAAGTCAAAGCATGCGCAATGTGAGCAGCTTTATTTCATCATTGCAGCCATTCGTGGTCAAATAATCATTCACCGCTGGACACAAACAGCAAAAAAGCATGTTTATAAGTACTCAGAATAATAATAATCATAATGCTTTTTTGCTGTTTTTGTCCAGCGTTGAATGATTATTTGAAACTGAAGCGCTTTGTGTGGATTCATGCCACGAGTCAAATTGTTTTTCTTCCTTCATTCAAGCCCTTCCTGTTCTGTTGGACACTGGCATGCATCAGCACATCACTCCCCCAAACAACACAGCAATTAGAATTTACTTACATCTGAATGGAGCCGTTTACATAAATCTTGCATGTGAATGGAGCGTTGGGGGGACCGGGGCTCCAATGCGTGTGGTGACAAGAATCTGACATGCTGACATGTCTGTTTTAAATTTTTTATCATTAATTCAACAACAAACATTTATTTGGCGATAAACTTTTTGGAAAGAAAAGCATTTACTGTTTGTGTACATATTTTTTTCTATTTCTTGCCGAACACCTAACACCCCCCCATCTAGCCTCAGTACCAAAACATGTGTCCCTTTCAGAGAGGCTGGCAGCAGGGAACCTGTCATGCCACGCCAGGTCATGCCCCATGTCTCCAGACAGGCCATGCTCACCTGCTCGTCCAATCCACACTCCACTCCACTCTTTCCATTTTGCCGCCTCAATCTCTGCTTTCTGCACACCTGTTCTTTATCTCAGTTTATCACCTCTGCCTATTTAAACTCTTCATCAAGCAACCATTAGCTGCCGAATTATTGCGTGCTCATAGCCCAGTTTTCTCGTGCCTCACGTCAAGTTATATTATCGATCTCGCATTACGGACTTCTTCCCCTTTTTTCACGCTTCTCGCCTCGCGGATTAAACCTGTTCACTACGCTGACCGAACTCCCGGCTTTGATCTCCTGCTTCCGCTTCACGACCACGACTTTGTCTAGCCCGCTGGATTTACAACACGGACTTCAGGTATGCGCTTCAGGAATTAGAGCGCTTCTCTTCAGCGCTTCTGTCCGTACCTGCCTTCACGCTGCACGTTGGATGCCGCAGTCATCTTGTCACACAGATCTCCACTGCCTCTCGCTCGCCACCACCTTCATTGAATACTCAAGCTTCTCTTTATCTCTAACCAGTTCTTTATGTATACTTAAACATACGTTTAAACTAATAAAGACTTTAAGTTCGGTTGTTGTCTTCTTTTGGGTCCTCCATGCCTGCCCAACACGGACCTCCCGTGACAGAACCTACTGCCAGGTATGTCTTCATAAGTACAAAGGACTTAGAGAGAGGCTACAGGATTAATTTTGCACATCGTCCTCTGTGTTTCAATGGAGTGGTCTCCACTTCCATGAAACCAGAATGAGCACATCTGCTGACTCGGCAATTGCAGACTATGCTGGAAAAAGGGTTCGTAGATGTTCCGCTGCCAGACAGAGACCCAGCCTACTAAAGTCAGTATTTCCTGGTTTCCACGAGAGATGGGGGGTTGCATCCAATTTTACATATTCGTGGGCTGAACATCAAAATGTTGACAGCCAAAATTATTGTTTCTCAAATCCAACCTGAGGATTGGTTTGTGACAATCGACCTGAAGGACGCATATTTTCATATAGAAATATTGCCACAACACAGGAAGTTCCTGAGGTTCGCTTTCGGGGTTGAAGCTTACCAGTATCGGGTCCTTCCATTTGGCCTAGCCCTGTCACCCCACACATATATAAAATGCATGGATGCAGCTCTGGCTCTATGATTCCAGGGCATCCGTATTCTGAATTATATAGATGATTGGTCCTGGCTCAGTCTTAGCAGCTAGCTCTTCGACATTGAGATGTCATCCTATCTCACCTCCATTCTTTAGGATTGAGACTTAACACTGGGAAAGGCGTTCTCTTTCCTGCTCATAGGACAATGTATTTGAGTGTCATATGGAATTCGATTGCAATGCAGGCACAGCTGTCTCTTGCGCGTGTCGACTCCATTCTCAATACCCTAAAAGAAATCAGGCTAGGCCAGAAAGTGATTGTTCATTACTTTCAGAGTGTTTTACCTCTCATGGCAGCAGCGTCCACAGTGATACCTTTGGGCCTTCTGTACATGAGATCGTTTCAGTTGTGGCTAAGCGCCAGGGGATTTTATCCCAGGTCCATTCCCCAGAGGCAAATAAGGGTTGCGCGCCAGGGGCTTCGTACCATTTATCTGGCATTCAGACCTGGGTTTTTGACTCTGGGTCCCACTCTAGGTCCGTGTTGTCATCGCAAGTTGCTAACGACATGGACTGGGGTGCGGTCTTGGATGGCCGTAAAGCCCAAGGTATCTGGTGAGGTCATCTTCTTGCGTGGCACATTAATTTCCTCGAAATGATGACCATTTCTGGCCCTGAAATACTCCCTCCAGCAGTTGAGAGGCTTCCATGTCCTAGTGCGGGTGGACAACACTACGGTAGTGTCGTAAATAAATTGCCTGGGCGGACTATGATCACATCGCTGGAAAAAGCTAGCGCACCAGGTTCTGCCATGGGTACAGGACATGTTTCTGTCCCTCAGGGTGATTTACATTCCAGGGCATATAGATGTGGGAGCAGACTTGCTGTCCAGACAAGCTGTAAACAAAAACAAAAAAGTGTGGCCTAATCAGAAATCTTAGCTCTGATTTACACTGTAGATAGTTTTATGCCCAACTTTACCAAGCATTTATGTGATCTCAAATCACAATCATTCATGAATTTATTTTTGTCACAATTCTTCCATGAAACAGCTCAGCTATTTTCCATGTGATAATATTGCACTGGACAATACTTAACTCAATTAAAAAAATTAAAAAAAATAAACAAGCCAAAAAAAAAACATAAATTTTCTTAGTTTTTAGCAGTTTCCTTTGCTTGATACAGGCCCTTCTGAAAAGCAACTTTTTTGTTTCTTTTTTGTTTCTTTTTTTTTTTTTTGGAGGGGCAGGATATGGAATTACATAATACTGTATTAAACTCAATGAAGATCTAAAAGGTATGGTTGATCATTTAACAAGTTCATAATCATAATCATTCATAATAACGCGCTGAAATTTTGCACTGATTAATTAGGCTATAATTAAAATTGAAAACCACCATGTTATAGTTGTATAGACAGTTATAGCTGTTGAAAAAACAATACACACAAAGATAAAAAATAGTGAGTATGTGCCATATTTAGATTACTGTATTAAGCATATACATGCACTTTTTCCATCTACTTCATTCCAAAGTTGGTCAGCTGCCAAGTCCTCAATGCAAAACAGCTACAGCCATGGAGGGTGAAGGTTAACATGTGCTTGCTCTGTGACATTGTATTGTACAAGCTCCAATAAAATATTTTAGCACAAGTATTGCATGGTTCTGTCAGTCATATCACTTTGGCTTAAGGGTAAGTGCTATCAGTGTGGACTTCAAAAACATCAAGAAATTTCTAAATATTATCATGAATCATCATACATTTAAACATTAGACTTAAGTGCTGACTATGAGGCATCAAACAGAGCTCATGTTTATACTGTAGCATAGAGCACTGTCCAAATTATGCAGTTTAAACACATAGAATGCTCCATTTAGAAAAAAAAAAAGAAAGAAAGCCTGCAGCTTTGCAGATGAGGATGACAATGTTTTTACTGCCAACACCGGTGTGGTGATAAATGAGAGAGGCAGTTCCAGGGTTAGGGGCGACGATTGTAGCTAGGAACGCTGAAAACATCAGATGAATGTAAAATGCTTTCTCAGTGTTTCTCAACTCAGGAAGAAAAAAATAAAGTTGCATACCATAGGAGATGCCTCTAGCATCGTGTATCTTCAATCCATGCACAAGCAACCCTGCATAGATAAACAGACATCCATACTAAGTGTGAAGGGACAGAGAAGAGAATGAATGAGAGAGAGAGAGAGAGAGAGAGAGAGAGAGAGGGAGAGTTGGAGAGACAGACAGACAGGCAGGACCTGAGGCTCTCTTCTGTCAAAAAATGAAAAATTGAATTTCACACAAGATAATTATGACTTGCAGTCAAGTGTGAGTCTATCAAAATAACTCTTGAGCGCTCATCACTGGTTAAAGCATTATAGTTTTTTTCCTGCAATCATTGCATGTCTCTAAAATAAGCTCATATGCTTACTATACTATATCGTCTAGCTTGAGGCAGCTATAAATGGATAGATGATATGTGAGCTATGGGAATCTCTTTGAATATCAGCAACCCGACACTTACATTATTACATAACACCATTCATGTCTGACAGATGACAATGCAGCAATGCATTGATAAGGCGTACTGAACATGTTTTCCCTTCGTTTGATAGAAAATGTTTTACATTGTGCTTGAAAACATTGGTTGAAAACCAAGCAAAAAGGTTGAGATTTGAAATTAGCTCAAATAAGATCAAGAAAAGGAAAATAATATATTGTATGTCACTTGGCAATTGAGTTCTCAATTAAAAGTATGGATTAAATTTCTATAACAGCAAGACTTTAATAGAACTTTCCAGTTGCATCAAAAATTAGGTTTATTTTAGTACTCTTGTTCTATCCTGTTACATTTATCATTCCCTTAGTAACATACTGTTCACAGCCACTTGCAGTAAGGACACTACACATAATCTAAGACTAATAATTATTTAACAAAATGAAAATAAAATCTTCTGTTTGCAGATGTTTTAATTCTGTGTGCCTTGTAAGATGTAATCTGTGTTGTGTTTATTTATTTATTTTTCCTGTAAACAGAAGGCTGTTAGTGGCCCTTAGTTTGATTGAGTGTTATCCAGTTGGGAAAAAAAATAAATCATGCAAACAACAAAATTAATCCAATTATAATTATTCAATTTTAATAATTATTTAATGTATTATTATTATTATTATTATTATTATTATTATTATTATTATTCCAAATGTAGTCTACTGTTTTATGAGAAGCTGATACATGGAGCTTGGTGAACCTTTATTTTAAAACTAAATGATGTCTTGAGATTTTGAATTATAAAACATAAAAAAAAATAAAAAATGAAAAAGTTGCTTACTGGAGTTCTAAAGAATCATCTTTGAACTTTAATGGGGAACAAATCTTATTACCACACAAGAGTACATTTTATTGGTAAGGACCCACATAAGCATGTATACACACACTTTATTAACATTTATAGTTTGAATATAATAATTAACTTTTCCCTCATTCTGTTCCTCTTTGTTCTGCATTGCTGTAATTAAGCAATGATATTTAGAAGCTTTTAGGGATAATGTTGCAAGCACTTGTTGCCAACCACCTCCTCTGTCCATACTGATATCTTTCTTTTACTGCATTTATTTTATATACACACATTTATACACTACACATACTTTGTTTTCATTAGTAACTTCCTTTTTTTTCTTATATGATCTGACTTATTGCATCTGGCATATTGTATCTGCTAGATATCTGTCATATCTGTTTTGGCTACTGTATATCGTGTTAAGTGAAGTTGGATAGCTGAATTGTTTGATAGATCTGATCATTCCTGTTTCATGTTTTATCAGCACAATGCAAGAATCAATGTTTGAGTTATACTGTATTTATTATAATATAAATGCGATATTTTCTGTTTTTAATGCTTTGTTTTATATATACTATACTTAAAAAAGCAAACATTTCATTTTATTTCTAATATATTTGTTACTTTTTGAGGTTTGTGAGTTAAATAAAAAAAATGGTTTACAGTAGGCTTACAAACTTTTTGTATTTAGATATTTAATGTTACAACAGTTTTTTTTTTTGCCATTTATTTAGATATTTTATGTAGGTCTTAATGCTGGGTCTTAATATATATAGTCTATGTGACCACATCACGTCTTAAATAACCTGCCACATCACAGCACTGTCAAGTTCTCAAAATGTTTTCAAGTTTATTCCGCTAACAATAACTCTACTGTCCAATGCCTGGTACCCACCCCAGCATGCAGCAAATAACATTACTGCTATTATCATCACCGTCATTGTACTGTGTAACAATGCAGTCAGATAAAGAAAATTTGCTCCATCATCAAGCTTTCTGACAAGCAAATGAAGGTCAGACCTTATCTTTTTGTTGCATTTTAGATAGAGTTGTATCAAGTTATTTTGTCAGTGGAAATAATGTACGGGATATGTCATAATGGAATGGATGAGTCCCCACTGGATACCTAACTTTAAATGAAATATGAACAGATGCTTTTTTCCATCACCAACGTTCTTGCAATTCATAAGATCTGAATTCCTATTTCCCTTCCACACCCTTTTCCAATATCTGTTCTTTTCCATGTATACATATCCATAGATATGTATTGCTTTCATACATATAATAAAAAGAAAATTGAACAGAACTCTCTCTCTCTCTCTCTCTCTCTCTCTCTCTCTCTCTCTCTGTGTGTGTGTGTGTGTGTCCTGTTAAAAATTTTGTAATTCTATGTTTTTTTTTTTTTTACACAGTCAAATCATCTGGTCATAGCAGGCCTCAGTATTAGGCAACCTCAGAAAGCAACATATAATTTTTTCACTGTGCCATTGTTTATGTAACAATAACTAAGACAAAAAGACAAAAAAAAAAACATGTGGCAATTCTAAGTACCTTGATTCTTTTATTTTTCAGCCATACTGATGTAGATGTACTAGTTTGCTTTGGTCGTCTCAATGGTTTGATAGTCTCATGGACTCAATGACTGCAACGGACCCAGGTCCTGTAGCTGAGCAAGGCCCTTAACTCTGTCTGCTCCAGTATGATGGCTGACCATTTGCTCTGACCGCAGTTACGCTGGGATATGTCAAGAAAGAATTTCACTGTCCAGTAATGTATATGGGACAAATAAAGGCTTAGCTTAACATACTTAGGACAGTCTGAAATGTAGCTCTTGTGGTTTTTTTTTTTGTATTTCTCTGAGCATTGGATGGTCTGACCCTTGGTGTGAATGTGATAGGATGTCCACTTATGGAAAAAAATAGAAATGTTTTTAAAATAATTGGCTGATAATTACCATCACAGGGATGCACCGTACCCTCCTAAATCATTTTTGTTAAATAAATTAGTGAACGGTAATAAAAAGTAAGATGTTGTTGTTCATCTGAGGTTTTATTTGCTTAATACTAAGACACCGTAAACCATCCCAGGAAAGCAAGACCAAACCTTACCTCTGCTGCAGAGGAGAAGTTCATTTAAAGTTACCAGTCTTAAAAATCAGCACCTTTACAGAGAATAAGTAGCAGATACGTCTTAGTATCAATTTGTTGGAGTAGATTATTGCATATCCAGCATAGACCAGCATGATTTATATGCTGTTTTTGGTAAATAATCCATTTACCAAAAACATGTAAATACATTATTTGACATTTATTAAATATCTGCTGGGTTGTCTAAAAACACAACACAAACCTTTTATATAAATGCACTGGCAATAAATGCATATTTTAAAAAAGTAATCAATATAAAACACTTAAAATTTTAAATTGGTCGGTCACCAGCATCAACAGCATTACCAGCATCAGTATCTGTCACGGGTACTGCTTGCGGGACGAAGGAAAGGCATAGTAGCAGAGGTGATGTGAACAGAAGTCTTTAATGAATACAAAACAGGGAATAAACGGAACAGAACATGAACTTAAACCAGGGATAAACTAAACAAGGAGCTACACAGACTAGGGGTTACAAACAGACTGAGAGACAGACAGGCTAGGAGACAGACAAAGGCTAGGAGAACACAGAACCAGGAGAACATGGAGCCAGGAGAACACAGAGCCAGGAGAACACACAGAACTAGAAGAACACAGAGCTGGGAGAACAGAGAACTAGGAGAACACAGAACTAAAAGAACACAGAGCTAGGAGAAAACACAGAGCTTGGAGAAAACACAGAACAAGGAGAACACAGAACTTGACAGCAAACCAAACCAAACAGTAACCCAAAACGAACAGATGCAAGACAAGGACAAACTGAACACAAGAACATTTATAACCAAACTAATGAGCAACCTCGGTTCAGGTGGCGCCACATCACATGACCGAGGTGCATTCTGGGGAATCGAGTCCAACATAAACTACAAATGAAAACAAAAGAAAACAAAATGGAGTCTGTGGGCGCTTTGGCGCCCTCTAGTGGTATCCCCTGACATTACCCCCGTCCCCACGGCGTGACAACGGAGCGCCCAACGGAGGTCCAGGACAGCTCCCCCAATGTCCTATGTCGGCTCTGCCGACCGTGAGGCTGCAGCACCCATCCCTTGGGTGAGGTGGAAGGGTGGGTAAGGGTGGGTTGCCACCGAGGTCGGGCGGCGGAGGAAGCACGGCGTCCATGAGCCCGTGCGGACGTGGCAGGAGCACGGCGTCCATGAGCCCGTGCGTAAGCGGCAGGAGCACAGCGTCCATGAGCCCGTGTGGAGGTGGCAGGAGCACGGCGTCCATGAGCCCGTGCGGAGGCGGCAGGAGCACGGTGTCCATGAGCCCGTGCGGAGGCGGAAACAGCTCGCTGTCCTCCTCGCTGCAGGACGTTGGAAGCAGCTAGCTGTCCTCTTCGATGCAGGACGGCGGCGGCGGAGGCAGCTCGCTGTCCTTCTCGATGCAGGACGACGGCGGTGGCAGAGGCAGCTCGCTGTCCTCCTCGATGCAGGACGACGGCGGTGGAGGCAGCTCGCTGTCCTCCTCGATGCAGGACGACGACCGCGGCAGCGGAGGCAGCTCGCTGTCCTCCTCGATGCAGGACAGTGGAGGAGTTGGCTCATGCCTTTCGGGGAACTCTGGAGGGTCTGGGCCTCCACTGAGGCTGGCTGGAGGGTCTGGGCCTCCACTGAGGCTGGCTGGAGACGTCAGCTGCCTCTTTGTTGAACTTGGCCAGCTGTTCCTGCACCAATGACCCCAGCTCCAGCAGGGTTTGCATTTGACCCCGATCTCCCGTCAAGCGACAAATGTTTATCTGTTGGATCAGCACCCCGGCTATTTGGTGGAGCTCCAGCCTCCGCCGTTGAAGCTCCACGCCATTCGCCCTCTGATCACCAGCAGACACATGTTCGCCCTCTCCAGTTTCTCTCTGAGGTGCTTCACCGGCAGTCGTTCCTGCGCGCCCCAAGTTGTTCTCCAGACTCCCCAAAAAGTTTGCTTGCCCCGGCGTCACAGTCACAGCCCCCCCCCAAAACATTTTCCCAGGGGAGGCTCCTCTGCTATACCATTTTTTGGGTCTTGCATTCTGTCACAGGTACTGCTTGCGGGACGAAGGAAAGGCATATTAGCAGAGGTGATGTGAACAGAAGTCTTTAATGAATACAAAACAGGGAATAAATGGAACAGAACATGAACTTAAACCAGGGATAAACTAAACATGGAGCTACACAGACTAGGAAAACAAAAGAAAACAAAATGGAGTCTGTGGGCGCTTTGGCGCCCTCTAGTGGTATCCCCTGACAGTATCATGGGGTCAGCAGTTTTGGCGGTGGGACCACTTGCATTTTTTATTGTAACCATGAAAATAACTTAAAATGCTCCATAATTTATAATCATACACATAAGTGTAATACATCATTTGATGTCTTTATTTGTTAATGTACACTCACATGTCAATAAAACATTGTGCTGTTGGAAAAAAGGACCTGAGACAGGGCACGCCCACACGCTATTCACAGGGAAACAGTCAGCGCAATATACATACAAGGGCACGCCCCCAAACACACACATATAGTAGATTCGATAAGTATCCTGTGCATGTGGAAGATGTTAGGCGCTGTACAGGTTTCTGAAGCTCTACAGAATGTTCTGGACAGTGGGAGGAGGATTTACCTCAGAACAACACTGAGACTCCAACAGAGAACGAAGGGGGAGAATCCAGCAAGCTGTTACCATGGGTAAGTTATTAAATCTAATATAATCCTTATTCTGATAATATAAAACTAATATTATTTAATTTTTCCTCATTTTCTCACAAGCTTTTGCCAGTTTATGTGAAACATTGTCATTTAATGTCACTTACATGGTTTGGTTAGCATGTAGATAACACTGCTAAATCATGCTAACATACTGCCTTATGTAGCTTATCACAAACAGGTTAGCTCACAGTGGCTAAGCTAATGCCTTACAGTATGTAGGTTACAGATGGTTGTCAGTATCAGCTGTGGTGTAAATGTTTATAATATATTCACCCTGTTTTGGATAGCTTCATGTTATGGTAGCTATTTGGTTCAGTTTTTGGTTAGCTTATTACACTGCTATCTATAATGTTATTTAGCACAAACACTTTAGCTCCCGGTGCCTAAAATACTGCATTATGTAGCTTACAGATGTTTGTGGTATTAAGGTGTAAATGTAAATCATAATGCAAAAAATATAAATCATTGTATAACATTGCAAAAGTTTGTTGTATTTATGCATTGTCAATAGTTATTGATGTTAATATACAGTGATATAATGATGTTTTGTTATCAAGCTTATGTTTCGTTTTTCTTTTTTATAAACAGTTGTGACCGTGAAAATGATCATCCATCTGTTTTGAGACCAAATGCAAACCAGCAGGCAAGATACAGGCGGACCATCACTATGTCATGGAAAACACAGACTCTGCGATTCCTGCTCACATGGGAACCTGGACCACGACTGGGGTCTGGATTCGGGACAGATTTCTTGTTTTTTTTTTTTTAAGCGTTTGACCACACGATAAGGCTTCACTTATGACTGGGCACAACCAGCACATGGACTGGCCTCAGCTGCCAGGAATGTTACCACTGCTTGTCACAGGGTCTGTGTGCATTGCAAATCAGTTTATGGTAAGCAGCAAAAAACACAATGGAAATGCCAGGTATACTATGTTCACTTGTGTCTTAAGTTAAACAAGAACTGCTTTTCGAGAAAGGCACAAAGATGTATGACTGCGTATAGGGTGTAAGAGTGGGCTTTTACAAACCTAACACCCTTTGTTCATAGTGCACTGTTCCTGTTTGCCCTGTTTTACCCTGAATGTCTGTTTGCATGCATAAATGTGCCTTCTGTGTATAAGATCATCTGTGTCCCTCTTTCCTCAATCCTGAAAATTTACTTTGCACTAGATGAAAGAGGTGATATTTATATTTTTATAAGTAAGGTTACATGTATATGTTTATAAGTAGGAAAAATACACAAATGTCAGGACATGTCAGAACTACTTCAGGGCCTATAAACCTGCAGACCAATAAATAATGAGTGAGGGCCAAACTCACTCATTTACACTACTGTGGTGTGAAAGTAACTGTGTGAAAGTGTCCCTGAGAGGTTGGTCTCATGTTTTGTTTTTGATATTATTTTGTTTATCAAAACTTGTTTGCTGTTCATTGTTAAATTATCATATTGTTACAAATGTGCATATTGTATATATTGTTACATATTACACATTGTTAATATTGTTTGTGTTGCTGATTTTATACTGATTCTGTTCTATATTTTACACAGTTGTTGGATGACCATCTTGCATGCATTCTGACTTTTATACCATACCAAAATTTGATGGGGTGGTGAACAGCAGGGATGAATGGGCTGCATATGTTGTGTTTTGGTGCTGCTATGCTGGTGACCATGCTTATGCTAGTGCTGGTGGGGGAAAAAAAACTGCGCATACCAGCATAGCTGGTCTCCAGCAATAATACCAGTGCCAGAATCATGGCACTATAATGCTGGTCACCAGCATACCACCAAAATATATGCTGGTCACCATCATATCAGTAAAATGTATGCTGGCCACCAGCATACCAGCAAAATGTATGCCTGTCACCAGCATACCAGCAAAATGTATGCTGGTCACCAGCATACCAGCTGTTTTTTCAGCAGTTATCTTGGATGCTTCAGCATTGTTTACAATGTAGAAAGAGACAAAACACATGGAAGTAGAAGGTGTGTTTTCTGATTGGTATAAATTGGTGTAAATGTGCACCGATAAGCCATAACATGAACACCTGCCTAATACTGAGTAGATCAAGGAATGAATAATGTGTTCTAACACCATTCTACTTCTACAAGTTTTGATCACTTTTGCTCAGCCTAACAAGACTGTGCAGTTGATAGAATTACCACATGAATAAAGCTATCTTTAAGCAAATGATTAAAAAAAAAGAAAACAATTACAGTTGGTCCAAATATTAAGTTAGCCTAAGAAAAAAAAGTATTTTCTAAATCAGAGTCTATAAGTAAATAGTCTGGACTTCACAGTCAGATGATGATAATGAGCATTATACTTTGTTTTAGACATTTAGATGAATACTGCCTTAACAGGATGCTAAAATACTTGAACCGTGCTTATGGCCTTCTGAATATACAGGAATGAGAGAAATAAACACTGTTTTTAAAACCACTTTAGTATTATGCTGGCCAGATAAATAATGATAATTTGAATAAACAGCAACCGGAAGAATACTACTACTTAAGTAAATGTGGTTCTATTAAATATGGTGGTTCTATTAAAAAATGTGGTATCAAAATAACCCATCAGACAGAGCTGCCTAATGAAATGTTATTAAACCATCTGCCACTGCATGAAAAGAGCTGTATCCGGACAAATATGGTATGGGAAATCCCCGCTAAACTTTAAGTTTGCCAGATATCTGAGGCAGAGTGCTTGGAAAGGGAGAATGCAAAAGAAAATTTTGTGAAACGACCAGATACCTCATGTATGTGGATGTATACGGGAATCTGTGAAACTTTCTAGGAGTCATCACAGCTAGCAGTGAGAGGTGATGGCTGTGAGGTGTAAAGGCCTTTTGTATGTTAATGACTAGCAGAAAGAGACTAGCAGAAAGAGGTGCTGTCCTTATTATCATAGCCGGGTGGGGGGATTGGCCATCGTGTGCCTTTGTCTCTTCAGCTTGAGAGTTTGAAAGAGAAACAAGCTGCACACACTGCTCTTCTCAAAGAGGCTATCCAGCGTCTTGATACATTTGAGCGCAAGTTTGATGAGTGAAGACCGCAGGAAGAGTCAAGCCATGTGCATAGAAGAGCTAAGAGGGTGCAAAACATGGGCATTGCGGTAAGTTGACACCAATAGGGAAGGTGCAAAGGTGTAAAATGCAAATGGGGCTTGAGGTGTGAAGGTCTTCTGACAAAATTCTGACTTCCCGTGTATACGGGAGTTTCCTAGTACAGATACACCTCTTTTCATGCAGTGTGCCACGCAGTTTGGTTGCTAAAAGTTACATGCATAGTCACCTGAATACAGTACCTAAATTTAGTGCTGCATGCCAACAGAACACAAGCCAGATTAAAATGAAAAATGAAACAGTATACAATAGAAATATGTATACTGTTGGTCTTTATGAAAAATGCACCCTGATGCACCCTGGCATGTCGTCAATCCTAACTCATTACACAGCAGGCCTTTTTCCATTGCGCCGAAGTCCAATCTTTATGCTTCCTAGCAAACTGGAGCATTTTCAGATTAACCTCACTAACAAATGGTTTTCTCATGACCACATAGCTGTTTAGTTCCAGTGCTGTGAGTTTTCATCAAATTGTGTGCATATAAAAAAAAGTTCTCACTATTAAACATCGCTATGATTTATTTATATATTTTTGCTTGTTTTTGTTTTACCAAGTGTTTTAAGGAATCTCATTCATGATTTTTTTTCCAACCACATTTCTTCCACAAAGTTGACATTTGACAGAAATATCCTCCCAGGTTTTGTAAATGTGTTAAAGGCCTCTTAACCCAGTTACAGTCATTTCAAATCTAATTCACGGTTTTCTTTGCTTGAATGAGCCCTGTAATTTGACCCGTTAACCTAGTATATTAAAATTAATGAATTTAAATTTAAATGAATCTTTGTAAGCACAGGAAAATTATAATGCTGTTCTTGGGCCATATCCATTGTGTTAAAAAGCAAAGAATCATAATTAAAATTCAGTGGTGCTTCTTGAGATTCTGGGCCCCTTGAAAGCCTGAAATACTAGGTCTCCAACCTTAACCATACCAACATGTTACTCCTGCCATTGCATTTTAGGGGGCCTCAGTCACTCAGGGGCCATTGGAATCATCCTTAATTTCCACAATTTACTGTAGAACACCCCTGCATGTGGTAGGCCAGAGGGAATGTCAAAATTAGAAGTAGGACCTTGCTGATCCATTGTCAGACATTCCCTTAAGATTCCCTTAATAAATTTCCTTAAGATAATTTTCACCTCTATGTTATAATCAGAGTTACATTTAACGAATAACGAATTACATTTACTCGCATTACTGTAATTGAGTAGTTTTTTTGTGTACTTCTACTTTTTAAAGTAGTTTTTAAAATCTGTAATTTTACTTTTACTTAAGTATGTTTTGTTTGAAGTATTGTAATTCGCTACATTTTAAATCATATGCGCTACTGAGTGAAACAAATGAATGAAAATGCAAAAAATGTTATGCTTTATATAAATGCTTCGTTGCACTCGCGTGTGTGTATTGTGTCCTGTTCGCGCGCCGCTCCAGACTCCACTCCAGGTTTTCTGACTGTCCCCACATCGGCATCTACCTGACCTTCCACACGGTCGCTTCCGCCCTGAGAGTGACGTCATCGACCAACGCGACCCTATATAACCCGGAGAGAGACGCGGGAAAGAGATTGTGATTTTGGCGTTTTGATATTTGGTTGTGACTTTTTGCCTCCCATTGACTTTGATTATTGCTTTGGTTGGTCTTTGTATATATTTGTAGATAATTTCACTGTATGTTTGTGCACTCAGCAGTAGTAGGGGCGTGGCTGCCATTTATTTTGGGAAGAGGGAATATATTCACTGTTTTTGGTTTAGGGAGACAGGGAAGGTACCTGTATTTTTGTTTGTGTTTTATTTATATATATATTTTTTGCAGGTAATCTAGCTACTAAATATAAATACCATTTATTTTATTATTTTGGCCTGGGTCCACCCTGAATCTGATCCTCCTCCTCCTGTTGTTGTGTGTGTGTGTGTGTGTGTGTGTGTGTGTGTGTGTGTATTTTTGTAAAGCAATATAAACCTCATTATTTCATCAGTTAATGACTGGATCTAGTTCTTTCTGCCATATACCACCATTTCCATACAGTTTAAAATAAAACCCTGAACCATTATTTTTGCTGTTCGGCCCAACCCTAGACTGAGATGTAACGCCATATTTAAGTGACCACTTTGATTTTCAAGCACAAGAAAGACAACAGCTTTATTATGCAAAGGTGTTCCTTCAGTTAAAAACAACTAGTTTGAGATTTACATCTGCTCATCTTTTTTGAACTACGCTAGAATTCCTCATCCAACCCCGCTGTAAAAACAAAAACAAAAACATACAAAAACAACAAAAAAAGTTACTCAGTAACGTTTACTCTGAGTAAATTTTTTAGCTACTTTTTACTTGAGTAGGTTTTTATAATGGTAACTTGACATGTACTTCAGTAAAATTTAACTGAAGTAACAGTACTTTTACTTGAGTACAAAATTTTAGTACTCTTTCCACCTCTGGTTATAATGCATGAAAGACATTTGAAAACCACCACCAATTTACTAGATAGATAGATAGATAGATAGATGGATGGATGGATGGATGGATGGATGGATGTGATGTGATCACAGGCTCAGAAAAAAAGTCCAAAAGTAGACGTGGAAAATAAAAAACCTGAAAACTCAGAGACAGCATGGGAAAAACCATTGACAAGAACAGGACCTACAAGGCAAGCCATCATCTTGTTGAACAACAGTGATATATTTTTCAACTTATTAATTTAAATACTAAAACCTATTAAGTGTCTAGTAAGAACATGGTGAGTTCAATAAAGCATATAGAATTTCTGGAGAGATCATCAGACAGTGTTTATAATCACAGCAGCAGTTTATATAAAGTATTTACTATCTTTAAAAAAAGCAGTTAAGTGAGGTATAGGCAAAAGCAGACTTTGGAAAGCCTCTGGGGTTTGCAAGTAAGCACAGCATCAGGAAATGAGTCATAAAGTGCATATAGCTCGAAGACAAGGATGTAGGAGGAACAGAGCAGAAGTTTGGAGTATTATGAAGAACCAGGAAAAAAATATATATAAATCATTGATGGAGATCTCTAATTGCATAGGAAGTTCATAGACAGACAAATACCAAATACACATGTTTCAAATACGGTTTCAGTACCAGCCTGCTAACACAGATTTAAGGGTTGTTGACCTTGTAAGGAATAACAGACATTGTTTAAATGGAAATAAATGGAAATTGTTCTTTCCACTATTTCTAAGGCTCTAGAGTATGCCATCAACAGAAGAGAAATAAATAAATAAATAAATAAATAAATAAATCCATTCAAGTATCACTTTTTTTCCACTAGAGAACAAGAAGATTAATGTCCTTGTACATTGCAGAACACCAAGCTGCACCAACTACAGATACACATTTATGGCAGCAGTATATTTGATTGGCATCCCAGAGTCCTCATTTGAATTATTTAACAGAATGCATTAACATCTTTGTAGGTTGTTTGCAAGAGAAACATGTGCTTGGCAATATCACATCTTGCTCTCTCTCTCTTTTTCTCTCCCCATGTGAAATAGAATGGTCTTCATATGTATATGGGTGCTTTTTATAAACTAATGCAAAGTGTCCTATCGGTACTGTATGTGAAATAGGATGAAATGGAATTTTTGCAAATATTGACTTACTCCTTGTCTATACCGCTTAATCCTGTATTCAGGGGGCCTGGAGCCTATCCCAGGAGACATACGATTGGAATTAATGGCTGGAGGCTGCATAATTGCGTGCGTTAAGTCATATCGTTATTATTTTATTTACATCGGTATAAGAACCCGCGAGTTTCTTTGTCTAAACGGAATCTAGCTCCAAACGACTAAACTCCGCCTCAGGTACAATATAATGTATACTATTCAGCTTTTGCAGTGTGTGGAGTGCAGGATGTTTAGACATCCTTCCTCCGTCATTAGCAGTAACTTTATTTGTGATGGGTGTGTGTTAGTTAGCACTCAGACGGAGAAGATATTAGCATTAGAGAAGCCATCCAGACTTTAGAGAAGGTTAGAGAGCGCGAGAGCAGTGTTATTCCCATAGCGGAAAGTCTGGGTGCCACAGGCGGAGATAACCAGCCCCCGACTCCGACATTAGAGCCCTCACAGTGGGGCGAGTGAGTGATGACTCGGTAGCATACTTGTTCAGCTAAAGCTAACGCTAAGGCTAGCCCACCAGAGCACACCTCTTCTGCGCTTCACATGTCCAACATGTTTGCTCTCCTCAGTGATGCACCTGCTGAGAAACCTGAAAGAGCTCTGATTATAGGAGACTCTATACTGAGGCCTATAAATTAGCTAGGCCTTTAGGGGCGCCAGCGGCAGTGGTTAGGTGTATCCCAGGAACCAGAGCACCGGACATAGCAGATAATCTTAGGGCTCTAGGACAGCATAGATTGTACATGCTGGAGCTAATGATATACGCCTTCGTCAGTCAGAGGTTAGCAACCATACCTTTACAGAGGTGTTTAAACTAGCGAAGGTGATGTCCGATGAAATAGTTTGCTCTTTCCTCATCCCAATGAGACGTGGCGACATAGCTTACAGCAGGTTATGGTCGCAGAACAGCTGGATGTCCAGTTTGTGCTCCGAAAATAACGTGGGTTTTATAGATAACTGGAAGACCTTTGAGGGCAAAGCTGGCCTGTTAGGACGGGACGGTGTCCATCCCACTCAGGAAGGTGCTGCTCTCATTTCTTGTAGTATAGCGCCTCGTCTCAGAAGAGGCCTAGTTAATCGGTGACAATCCAGAGCCCAGGCCAGGGAGCAGACAAACAGGCTAAATCAACCGTCTGCTAGCTGCAAAGAGTCGTCACTCAGGGTTCATCATATTGAGACTGTGTCTGATCCCCGAGCTAAACACAAATTTAGAAGACTCAGAAAGTATGTTTTAGTAATTTAATTAACATAGTTACCACAAACACCGATCACACTGATTGCGCAGCCGGCACCACTGATCTGAAGCTAGGACGGTTAAATATAAGATCTCTCGCATCTAAAGCAGTTATTGTTAATGAAATTATCACAGATCAGGAGTTTGATATACTTTGTTTAACAGAAACCTGGATTAAACAGGATGAGTAGCTTTAAATGAAGCTAGTCCTCCTAGATACAGCTACATACTCCAGCTCGGCTTTCTGGTAGAGGAGGAGGCGTCGCAGTTATTTACAATGACAATCTGTCTATCGTACAAAAACACTGACATGAATTTAATGCATTTGAAGTTCTCTATAGTAACATAAAAAGTGTCGCTACAAATCGACTGAAGATCGACTGAAGTCAGCTCAGTCGATCCCGCTAATTATCATTTACAGACCTCCAGTGCCGTACTCTGAATTTCTCTTTGAATTTGCAGATTTCCTCTCAAACCTAATCATTTCTGTAGAGAAAGTGTTAAACTTTGATTGGATCGCCATCTGACTCCACAGAACTCGATCAGGCAACTGAACATTAAGAGTCAACATTTTGTTATACCTTGGATAATGTAGCTCCAGTTAAAAGGAAATTGATTAGAGATAAGAAACTCTCTCCCGGTATAATACTCACACGCTCAGTTCACTGACTGACTACAACAGACTGCTTGGAAATTAGAATGTCAATGGCGTCAAACCAAATTGTTAGTATTTCAAATAGCATGGAAGGAGAGCATCCTGAACTATAGAAAAGCTCTTAGTGTAGCTAGATCTACCTATTTCTCCACTCTTATAGAAAATAACAAAAATAATCCTAGATTTTTATTTAATACCATAGATAAATTAACCAGAAATAAGACCACTGCAGAAATCTCCACAACAACAACATACAGTAGTGAGGACTTCATGAACTTTTTAAATAATAAAATTGTAAACATTAGGGATAAAATTGAGGCTTTGAAACCGGTCAATTTAATTAATGCAGATGTTAAACTAACCATGTCAGATCGGAACTTAGAATACTTTACTCCCCTTGAAGAGAATGAACTAATTTCACTCATTTCTTCTGCAAATTCATCAACCTGTATATTAGATCCTATAGCAACACATTTTCTCAAACAGATAGTGCCAGAAATAACAGAACTTTCAACCCTGTTGAAAATAATTAATTCTCCACTCAGCATTGGGTATGTTCCAAAATCTTTTAAATTAGCAGTTATTAAATCAATAATTAGGAAGTCTGACCTAGACCCCAGTCAGCTGTCCAATTACAGGCCAATATCAAACCTCCCCTTTATCTCTAAAAATTCCCCTTTATCCCTAAAAATGGCAGCTATGCTCATATCTACATAGAAATAACATACATGAACTGTATCAGTCAGGATTTAGGCCTCATCACAGCACATAAACAGCACTCGTTAAAGTAGTAAATGACCTCCTATTGCCCTCTGATCAGGGTTGCATAACTATGCTTGTGTTACTCGACCTCAGTGCAGCTTTTGACACAATTGATCATAGTATTCTCCTTCACAGATTAGAAAATGTAGTAGGAATTAAAGGAACAGACCTCTCCTGGCTCAGATCATATTTGACTGGTCGTTATCAGTATGTAGATTTAAGTAGTGATTATTCTGCATGTTCTCTAGTGCCCATTGCTTTTTTCCATTTACATGCTTCTTTTGGGCAACATAAGCCCTAAGCATGTGTCTCAGGACGAGATCAACACAGGAAAACACAGATGACAGATGACAGCAAGCAAGGTTACGTGGAATGCAGTGCTCCTTTTGTGTTTCTTTCTTTTACTTTCAGTTTCAAATAGGCATGCTCACGAGGTCAGACATACTGTACACACACACACGCAGACGTTGTTAGTGCCTGGGGGTGCTTGGGGGTGAGGAGAGCGGTGAGGTGCAGAAGATGCAGCCTCCACGGGTGGATGAAGGGTCGTTCCCTTTCAAAAGCTACACTCAATGCTGCGTGAAAACGCTATGGGAACATCTCTTTGTTGCCCGGCTGTGAAGCCTGTGCATGCCAGACCCGCCGAATACCTTCGGCTTATAACCTGTGCCAGGCATGACGTCACCGAATAAGGTGCACCTGCAGGTTATAAATAGGAGTGAACTGGAAACATCCTCAGATCTTTTTGTCTTCAGGACCGCTTTGTGTTTGCGTGTGCATGTACAAGCCGTAACGAAAGCGAAATAAAAATAACAGCATTAACTCACCGATATGGCGGAGTTGCTTAAGAGATGCGTGCCTCCGTGTGATAGATCTCTTTCGGAGGGCGATCTTCACGAGTTTTGTCTCGAGTGCTTGGGGAAGAACACGCTCGCCTCGGGCTTCAGGGAGACTGTGAGTACTGTGATCTTCTCCCTATTAAGGTGCTTCGCGCGCGGCTCGCTTTCTTTAAAGAGAAACCGCGAGCCGCGGCGCATTCCTGGGGCTCGCGTGCTGATCTGGCAGACGCGCACGAGACGGAATTTCCCCCTTTCTCTCGCGCTCTCTCCGGATCAGGAAGTTTTAGCTTCCGCTTCGCAAGCGCGCTCCGGCGCTTCTTGTGAAGGAGCGGAAGAATCTTCCTCTCTCGCTTCCATGGAAGTAGCCTCCTCACAACGCTCCTCCAGTGCTGACAGAGCTTTTGAGGAATTATTAGAGGTTATAACGCGTGCGGTCGAGCGATTGCATATCGACTGGCCGCAGCAGCGAGATTCCCCCAAGCGTTCGAGATTGAACGACAGGTGTCTGTCGGGTGGCCGGGGGGAGGAGCCTCAACGTCTCTCTCTCCCCTTCTTTGGTGACATCCATGATGAATTAACTCTTTCATGGAGCAAGCCGTATTCATCGCGTGTTTTTGTACCATCGACTTCGACTTATTCGAATATCGTTGGTGCGAAAGCACGCGGTTATATGATGATGCCCAGATAGAAGAGACGCTTGCGGGCTATCTCTCTCCTGGGACATCATCCTCCCTGAAAAAGCCTAGTCTCCCCTCCAAGCCGTGCAGATTGACATCTGCTTTGGTGGGTAAAGCTTTTCAGGCAGCAGGACAGGCTGGTGCTTCACTGCACACCATGGCGGTTTGGCAGGTTACCAGGCTGACCTGCTGAAGGACCTGAGCAGCGGCGGGGCTATTGATGACAGGGGGTGCTTGGGGGTGAGGAGAGCGGTGAGGTGCAGAAGATGCAGCCTCCACGGGTGGATGAAGGGTCGTTTCCTTTCAAAAGCTACACTCAATGCTGCGTGAAAACGCTATGGGAACATCTCTTTGTTGCCCGGCTGTGAAGCCTGTGCATGCCAGACCTGTGCATGCTTGATGACTCGTTTGCAGAGCTGCGCCGAGCCACAGAGCTGTCTCTCCGTGCAACCAAGCGGACGGCCCGTGCTGTGGGCCGTTCCATGGCTGCCATGGTGTCCACGAAGAGGCATCTGTGGCTGAACCTCACGGGCATCAAGGATAAGGATCGTGTTGCCCTCCTCGATGCCCCCATCTCGCCTTCCGGCCTTTTTGGCGACGCTGTTAATTCCGCCGTCACTAGGTTTCGGGAGGCAAAGCTATATGAACAGGCCTTTGGGAGGTTCCTTCCCCACCGTGCTCAAGAACCGGGACCGTCGGCCACCCGGCCCCGGCCAGGTCTGGCCCCTATCAGGCGTGAGGTGCAGAAGGAGAGCGTGACCAGCCGCGCACCCCCCCGTAAAGGCTGGGGTGGGGCTCGCCGCTCTTCTCAAAAATCTGCTTCGAAAAGACCGGATCTGAGGAGCTTCCTCTCTTCAAAGAAGAAGCCCTGAGTTCGTGCGCCTGGGGCTGTGGGGGTGTCTCCCCCCGGGGAGGGGCGCCTGGATTTTCATCACAAAACAGGGCCTCCTCCCTGGCACTCCCGGGAGGCCGGTGTTCAATCCCCGCCACCACTGGTGTTCGGGGAGCGCCGGTCTCCAAAGAAAAAAAAAAAGAAAAAAAAAAGTTGGGTGTTCAGGCATCTCCTGCCACACTTCATCTCCAAACACCTAACACCCCCCCCCCCATCTAGCCGAAGTGTCAAAGCTCGTGCCCCTTTCGGAGAAGCTGGCAGCGTGGAAACTACTGCCAGGTGTATCTCCTTGGGTATAAAGGACTGTAGGCACAGGCTACAGGATTCAGTTTGCACATCGTCCTCCGCGTTTCAACGGCGTGGTCTCCACTTCCGTGAAACCGGATCGAGCACATCTGCTGGCCCAGCAGTTACAGACTCTGCTGGGAAAAGGGGCCATAGAACATGTTCCCCTCCCAGACAGAGGATCGGGCTACTACAGTAGCTGATCAAACTGTCAAAATGATTGTTTCTCAAATCCAACTAGAGGATTGGTTTGTGACAATCGATCTCAAGGACGCATATTTCCATATAGAAATATTGCCACAGCACAGGAAGTTCCTGAGGTTCGCTTGGGGGCGAAGCTTACCAGTATTGGGTCCTTCCATTTGGCCTAGCTCTGTCACCCCGCACATATACAAAATGCATGGATGCAACTCTGGCTCCTTTAGGACTCCAGGGCATCCGTATTTTGGAATTACATAAACGACTGGCTGATTCTGGCCCAGTCTCAGGAGCTAGCGCTTCGACATCGGGATGTCGTCCTAGCCCATCTTCATTCTTAGGATTGAGACTCAACGCCACAAAAAGCGTTCTCCTTCCTGTTCAGAGGACAACATATTTGGGTGTCGCATCGGATTCGGTCACAAAGCGGGCACAGTTGTCTCCTGCTCATGTCGAATCCATTCTCAACACCCTGAAGGAAATCAAGCTAGGCCAGGAGGTCACCGTTCATCACTTTAAGAAATCTTAGGCCTCATGGCAGCTGCGTCCACGGTGATACCTTTGGGCCTTCTGCACATGAGAGCGTTTCAGCTGTGGCTAAGAGCCAGGGGGTTTCATTCAAGGGCCAACCCCCAGAGGCTAATAAGGGTTACGCGCCAGGGGGCTTCGTACCCTGTTCTATGTGGTTCAGACCCCGGTTTTTGACTTTGGGTCCCACTCTAGGTCCGTCTTGTCGTCGCAAGATGCTAACGACAGACGCTTCCCTCACGGGCTGGGGTGCGGTCTTGGATGGCCGTCCAGCACAAGGGAGCTGGAGAGGTCATCTTCTCGCGTGGCACATCAATTGCCTCGACATGATGGCTCTGTTTCTGGCCCTGAAACACTTCCTCCAGCAGTTGAGAGGCTACCATGTCCTAGTGCGGGTGGACAGCACTGCGGTAGTCTCGTACATAAATCGCCAGGGTGGACTGTGCTCGCGCCGCTTGAACAAGCTAGCGCACCAGGTTCTGCTTTGGGCACAGGACAAGTTCCTGTCCCTCAGGGCGATTTACATTCCAGGGCATATGAATGTAGGAGCAGACTTGCTATCCAGACAAGCTGTAAAACATGGGGAATGGAAAATCCACCCCGAAGTAGTCAGTCAATCTGGGAAAGATTTTACGTAGCAGAGGTGGACCTCTTTGTCTCATAAGAGGCAGCACAAGGCCCCCTTTACTACTCTCTGACTCCTCCAGCTCCCCTGGGTCTGGACGCAATGGCCCACACGTGGCCCAGGTTACGCCTTTATGCGTTTCCACCTATAGTTTCTGCTCCCGGGAGTCCTGGCGAGGGTCCGTCAACAAGGGTTGCGCCTCTTATTGATAGCGCCCCATTGGCCGACCAGAGTGTGGTTCTCGGATCTAATATCTCTCCTCGACGGCTCACCCTGGGTGATTCCAGTGAGGAGGGATCTTCTGTCTCAGGCACAGGGGACAATACTTCATCCCCGGCCCGAGCTCTGGAACCTTCACGTTTGGCCCCTGAACGGGACCAACTGAGACAGGCTGGGCTTTCAGCCAGCGTCATTGGAACCATTTAAGTGCCAGGGCTTCCTCCACTAGAAGAACTTATGCCCTCAAATGGAGTGTGTTTGAAAATTGGTGCATGGCAAGACACATAGACCCAGTTCACTGCCAGATTGTTTCAGTGCTGGAGTTTCTGCAAGAAAAGTTGTCCTCGGGCTTATGCCCTAGTACGCTCAGAACGTACGTAGCCGCTATTTCGGCCTGTCACGCTCTGAACAACGGGGTTTCTGTGGGCAAGCACCATTTAGTTGCCCGTTTTATTCGTGGAGCTAAACGGTTGAAGCCGCCCACTAGAGCGACGGTCCCTTCATGGGACTTAACTATCGTACTCGAAGGCCTGGCCGACACCCCGTTCGAACCACTAGAGTCAGCGCCTGTCAAGCTTCTGTCTCTTAAGATGGTTTTTCTGATGGCTATTACTTCTTTGAAGAGGATTGGGGATCTGCAGGCTCTGCCAGTCTCCCCATCCTGCCTAGACTTTGCCCCTGGGCTAGTCAAAGCTATTCTGCATCCTCACCCGAACTATCTTCCCAAGGTTCCATTCTCGACCATGCACCCAGTTGTTCTCGAAGCCTTCTGTCCTCCGCCTTTCACAGCTCCGGAGCAGGAAAGACTTCACTTACTGTGTCCAGTATGTGCTCTTCGGATCTACGTCCACCGCACTAGCCAGTGGCGTAAGTCAGAGCAGCTCTTTATTTGCCATGGGGGTCGCAACCGGGGGGCGGCTGCCACTAGACAGACTCTGTCACACTGGGTGAGAGATGCCATTGCCCTAGCCTATGAGGCGCGTGGTCACACTTCGCCTCTAGGAATCAGGGCTCACTCAACCAGGGGGATTGCCTCATCGATTGCCTTGGCAAGAGGCGTCCCCCTGCAGCAGGTGTGTGATTCGGCGGGCTGGTCCTCTCCACACACGTTTGTTAGATTTTATAGTCTGGATGTCAATGCTACTCTGGGTTCACGGATCCCTCAGTCAGCATCCCAGAGCTAGGTCTGAGACCTCCTCGGCTTGTGCGCACATGCTACACAACCTGGGGGTCCAGACACTTGCAGTGCGGCGGCGTTGGTATTCTCGTTCCCATAGCGTTTTCACGCAGCATTGAGTGTAGCTTTTGAAAGGGAACGTCTCGGGTTACTTGACTGTAACCCTGTTCCCTGATAAAGCGGGAACGAGATGCTGCGTTCCGATGCCGCACTGCTGGCGTGCCTGGACGTCCTTCAGACAAAATTGACCTGAGGATGTTTCCGGTTCACTCCTATTTATAACCTGCAGGTGCACCTTATTCGGTGACGTCATGCCTGGCACAGGTTATAAGCCGAAGGTATTCGGCAGGGTCTGGCATGCACAGGCTTCACAACCGGGCAACAAAGAGATGTTCCCATAGCGTTTTCACGCAGCATCTCGTTCCCGCTTTATCAAGGAACAGGGTTACAGTCAAGTAACCCGAGACGTTTTCCTTTGGACATGGGGCATCGCGAATTTTCTCTGCAGTATTTCTCGTCCTGAGGTGTCCTCCCAGGGGATGCAAGTGAGCAAGATGCATGACCGCTTCTGTTTTTCCCCGTGGTACTACAAGGAGGTTGCGTGGCTCACCTTGCCTTTTCTCGTGGTAATACAGCAGACCATTTTTGATCAGAAAACCTGTTTGTTTTGTTTTGATCGTCTACCTCGGCTTTCCCTTCTACCTCCATTATCTGGGTCCAGCAGTTTTTTTGCCGGGGGTCTTCCTGCTGTAGTTGTGCGAAGTTACCCCCTCTCTGCACCTGCTGCGACAAAGAGAAATTGAGATCAACAGAATTATTTGTCTCAACTTCTGCCTCCGTATCCGCGCCGCCACGCTGGTTGGGGAAAATCTGATCTCTGGCATCGTCTTCTTTGCAGAATGTGCTTCTTTTTTTCCTTGCGTTCCCGCAAACTCAGTCTAGGCCAATTTCGACCTTGAAATAGAGATACAGTTAAATTAGGCTTGATGCCGGCCTTTATTTCGTATTTTCCCTGTTCATCCTCGACGGTAAAATGCGCCGCCAGAACCTCCCTTCGGTCCCCGTGTATGCAGGTGATCGGGAGAGGTCCTCACGGATGAGCTTCCGTCAGGACGAGTGAGGGATGGATTAGTGATACCACAGTTCCCATGTCAATAAGCGCTGGGAGTGGGGCTCCGCTGATTTTAACCCAGTGCATGGGTGCTGACGTTTTGCTTCCTGTGTGGCTGTCGGCCCAGAGTCCACAGGAGGAGGCAGTTCTGCGTAAGTCAGGTTTGACACAGAACTGCCTCCTGCTGTGGACTCTGGGCCAACAGCCACACAGGAAGCAAAATGTCAGGATGGTAGGCATGGGCTCATCTTGTGGCATATCTGCCCGGCGTAGCGGCGGCATGTAGCGAGAGTGTCGCCAGGGCACATGCTAGCGCCTCCGTCATATCTCATAGGGAGGCTAAATCTCGCATTCCTACAGCATTTCTCTCCTCTCTGGGCAGTGAGCGCAGCACTTTGTCCATCACAACACGCTCCGTGATTTCTCTCGCCAAGAGGATGTCCGGCTGTAGCCATCTCGCCGCAATTTTCATTAGCCTGTCAACTTGGGCTAGAGGAGAGGCCTGAGGATCGTATGTCCAGCACTGAAACTCTAGTGCAACTTGACAGCCCGCAGCGAGCCAAGATCTCTGATTTCAGGCTTGTCATAGTCGTCCACCTCATCGGCTGCTAGGGCGAAGTATGCTCATTTCCCTTTCCCCATTAATAATGGGACGAAAATCGTGCTCCTGTCTCTACGACCCCATCCCTCGATCTCTGTTGTCCTTTCAAAAGTTTGTAGGAAAGCTTTGAGGTTATCATGGGGTGTGAGCTTTGTTAAGAGTCACTGGGCATCTTTATGGGGGTCAAGAAAGGGGGGGTCCAGCGTCCGCTGCTGCTGGATACACACAAGCTCTTGTGTTGCTGTTTGGAGTCCCTGGGCGATCTGCTGCAGCATCGTCTGCTGTTGGATGTTTGTCTAATACAGGTGTCCCAGGAACTCTTCGGGGTGCAAGGAGGGGGGGGGGGGGTGTTTCTGGATCTGTGTTTCCAGGCCGCATTCTCCACCAGTGGCAGATCAACACAGGAAAGCACAGATGACAGCAGACAAGGTTATGTGAAATGCAGTGCTCCTTTTGTGTTTATTTATTTTACTTTCAGTTTCAAATAGGCATGCTCACATGGTTAGACATACACTCACACATGCAGACATTGTTAGTGGCTGGGGGTGCTTGTGGGTGAGAAGAGCAGTGAGGTGCAGAAGATGCCACCTCCACGGGTGGGTGAAGGGTCATTTTCCTTTGGACGTGGCGTGCGGCGTCTCAGGTGAGCCGTGAAGGCTGTAGCAGTGCTGGCTCGTTCCTTCCACAGTAGCCTCCGGTGGGTAGCTCTTTTTTCAGTGCGATCCGAGTCTGAAGGGGGAGAGGTAACAGGCATTAATAATGACGTTGGTTGTATCCTTGTAACAGAGGGCTCCGGCCACGAGCCTTTTATAGTGAGCTGTCGACTGCGGGAGGGTAGATAATCATGAGCGACCAGTTGCTGTGGCTTTCGGTGGCCATGGTGTCCATGGTGCTGAAGGTGCACTGTTTCCCTTTCAAGCGAGAAGTGATAGTGCCATGTAGAGTGCTGGCTTTAAGCCTGCCATCACAGCATGACTATAAATTTCACTGTTATGCTGACAGTTATACGTCTCAGCAAAACCAGATGAGAGAAACCAGCTTGCTAAAATTGAGCAATGCGTAAAGGATATACTGTAAGAGACTGGATGCTAATTAACTTCCTTCTGCTTAATCCTGATAAGACAGAAGTTCTAGTCATAGGACTGCATGCAGCTAGAAGCAAGATTTTAGATCACACTGTAATTTTAGATGGCCTTTCTGTTCTATCTAGTGCAACAGTAAAAGATCTTGGTGTTATTATAGGTTCTTGTCTTTCATTTAAAGCTCAAGTAGACAATATCACTAGCATTCTTTCACCTCAGAAATATTGCCAAGTTAAGGAATATATTGTCACTAAACGATGCAGAAAAAATAGTTCATGCTTTTATCAGCTCAAGGTTGGACTATAGCAACGCTTGACTGTCCTGTTGTTCAACTAGGTGCATAAACAAGCTTCAAATAGTTCAAGATGCAGCAGCCAGCGTCCTCACTAGAACCAGAAAATACAAGCACATCACCCCTATCTTATCTTCACTTCATTGGCTTCCTATGAAATTTCGCATTGATTTTAAAATACTACTTTTGACATATAAAGCATTAAATCGTCTTACACCGCAGTATCTGAGTGAACTGCTAGTGTCTTACGATCCGCCATGCCTACTTTGAAGGATACAGACTGCTTGTCAGTACCACGTATTATAAAAACTACAGCAGGGGGCAGAGCTTTTTCTTACAAAGCCCCAAAGTTATGGAATAACCTTTCAAATAGTGTTCGGGACTCAGACACAGTCTCAGTGTTTAAACCTATTTATTTAACAAAGCATTTTGTAAATATATTTACCTTAAGTAAAGGAGCAGATCTGTTGCACTCATGGACGTAGCGTATTATGGTGAACTGGTATGTTTAGATGCTGCCTTCCCCACACTCATAGATCACTCACGTTCATTGACGGTGACGTGATTTGTTGCTTTACATCTCAGGAACCCCTCATGTCTGTGTTTCCTTCTGGCTCTCCCATTTAGTTATACTGTCATAGTTAGTCCTGCCGGAGACCTTGCTTGCACTCTACACTAAATATACATTTACCTTATATATTATGTGACTGTGACCATACCTAACTGTTATCTCTCCTCTTCTGCTCTCCCCTCCTCTTTCTTTCCCTCTCTCTTTCGGGCTACACATGTCATTCCTGAACTCCAGTTGATCCAGACTCCCTCTGGACCTGTCTGACTCATCCTGGTGGATCGCTTCTGGTTGGAGATCTCATCACATGGATGTCCTGAGTGTCTCTTTGGGATGTGTCCGATGTCTGGGGATGGTTTCACTCTACTATGAAGACGTTTCTGGCTTCGGCTGATGTTGACAGCAGTTTCTCTGCGGACTTGGCTATAGTCGCTCGATAGTTCACGACTGGAATTTCCTACAAGTCTACCTGAGCCTCCAATAACTACCTGGACTCCATATTAACATCAATTAACATCTGTTACCAACTGTTATACTGAACTGCCTGCGACCTAACACACAGTATGAATGCAGATCAATTCCTGCTTTCTGTTTCATCCAAATGAGGATGGGTTCCCTGTTGAGTCCGGTTCCTCTCAAGGTTTCTTCCTACTGCCATCTCAGTGAGTTTTTCCTTGCCACTGTCGCCCTCGGCTTGCTCATCAGGGACTATCTGAATATCTGACCATTTTTTATTTGTACACATGCACATTCACACTTTGTTTAGGACCACAAACAGCTTAAAATCCAGTTTACCATTTAAAAGGCATTACATTTTCATTTGTGAAACACTAAATACAAATAGGGATTTATTTCCAGTTAGCCCTGCAGCTGATTAACTAAAAACTTAAAAAATATTATAATTCCTTTAGTGGACTCTGAAATTGTGTATCAAACACGCCAAACTTTGGCTTATATAACCTCGGTCAGGTGACATCATTTGATGAGGTGCACCTGCAATATTGCGGGGGACAGTTTAGAAAAAAAAAGTGAGCAGAAAGTGTTTATACTACTCACCGGCTCTGCCCTCTGCACCTGTCTGACTTATCCTGGTGCCAAACTCCATGTTAACATCTTCTGTTATATTGACCTTCCAGCTGCCTAACACAGTATGTCAGCAAAAAAATTCCTGCTATCTGTTATGACCCAAATGAGTATGGGATCCCTGTTGAGTCTGGTTCCACTTAAGGTTTCTTCCTATTGCCATCTTAGGGAGTTTTTCTTTGCCGCTGTCACGCTTGGCTTGCTCATCAGGGACAATCTAATATGATCTATATACATTTTTACTTGCTCCTAAAGATTTCCATAATCTTCTTTTAATTTTGTGAAGCAGCTTTGAGACAATGACCATTGTTAAAAGCTCTCTATAAATAAAATTTAAGGGAAAATTTGATTACCATCCAAGGACATTCACTATGGCCGGCACATGAACGAGCAGGACTGCACATGATATCACAGCAGGACTGCATTCAATAAGAACATAAATAGTTGAACAGTGTGATGAAATGTCATACGTTTTTGAGAGCTCTTGTTATTAAACAGCTCTACTGTACTATGACATGTCGTCGTGTGCTGTTGTACCAGGAGTCTATCAAAAGATTAATGATCACTACTTGCCTTTTGTTGGATTGTTTGTTTTTGTTTGTTGTTGGGACAGCAACTGTCTGGATAAAAGCTAGTCACAAATATATATATATATATATATATATATATATATATATATATATATATATATATATATATATATTACCTTGGTTCTAACCAAGGGAACTGAGATATAAGTATGAACACACTTAAATTCTTTACTCCTCCTTCTACATCTCTCTCTCTCTCTCCCCCTTCTCTCTCTCACACACACACACACACACACACACACACACACACACACACACACACACACATCCAGTAAGCAAATGTAAATCTGCATTCGCCTGCTTTTGTTAATAATGTGCATTGCTGTTACTGGTGTGGCTTCTAGCCAAATCCATGGGGAGCTCCTTGCGTGGTGTTATTGACATATTCTCCTCACTTTACTTCTTAGCAAAAGACTTGGCATTAATATTGACCTAAAGGTGAGTTGGACAATGTGTTTCCTGCATCCCTAACAGCATACCTGTGCCTGACTGGACTGGTTGGTAAAGAACCAAGTCAGTACAGTAACTAACTAACTGGCTAACTACCTAAACTGGCCTGTTTTTGCTGCCTATTTCCATTCCTTCCTTATTTGCCCTGATGTAAAGTTGCTCCTAAAGGATATGCTACACTGCCAAGTGGAGATGATAAATCTGTCTTATCCATCTGTTGTTTCATCTGCTTATGACTTGAGGGTTACAGGGCTGCTTTTTTATTTTGTACCAGCAATTTTACTTTTCATTTTTCATTTCTGGACTGGACAATTTCCATGAGTCAGCTACTGTTGTATTTAAATCTCTATTTAGATCAGCTCTGAGGTGCTTGTGATGAAGCAGTGGTGTGCATTTCCCTCACCTCATCCTGCAATACACTTTATTCACATCCATTCATTCTGTTTCCCTCTTTATTATATAACAATATATTTAGATATATTAAAAAAAATAAGCTTACTTGTGGAAATGTTCCTCAATGTCTCACAAAGGTTATTATATTTACACTTGGCTTACAGTTTTCCATGATGTTGCCAAGAGTGGAAAACCCAGCTGTTGATCTTTAAGTTGGAAATGGAAGTGTAATGTAGAAATAAAAAGATGATGTGGTTGCAGGAAAAATGAACTGTAAACAGGAACTATTAGTCCACTGGGTAGTGGCAGGGTGCTGGCTCAGGGAAACCAGTGCCTCAGGCTATGTCAACACACTTAGCTGCCATTGTGTGTGTGTGTGTGCGTGTGTGTGTGTGTGAGTAAAAGGGAGAAAGGGAGAGAGACAGAGACAGGCAGAGACAAAGATATCAGTGAACTTCATATACAGTATTTGGGAGAACTACCTCAAAAACAGAAACAATATATCTGTAAAAGCACTTTTCAGACCTTACAGAATTGTTCTACAAGGATTGCAATGAATAGACCAGGAACTTAAGTAAAGTCTTTTTATATATTGAATTTACATAGTTTTGTGAAGGTTTTCACCAGAGCTAGCTTAAAGTTCAATGCACATGAATTTAAATTGACATTCGTGTTTATATTTCACAATATAGAAATTTTTACAGTCCTCCAAAATTAACAAATTTACATTGTAATTGGCATTTACTAATAGTACATTGGCATTTAATAATTGCCATTTACTTAATTACTGATTAAGGTCTGAAACCTTGTAAAAAGAATCTTTGACTCTGGAACTCTTAGGGTGCCCAAACTTTTGCCACAATAATGTTCTTATTTTTTATCTTTATTCAATCTATGACATAAAAAGTAACTATGCACCAATGTTTGCTGAATATATTGAACATTTTTTTTTCCATTTCCAAGAGATACTGTGTTGGTGATCTTTTCAATAAAAAAAATCAACAAAATCTGTTATTTATCAAGGGGTGCCAAAACTTTTGAATAAGACTGTATATAGGCTTTTTGATATAGTGGTGTAGTGGTTGGCATTGCCCATTCACTCCTGTGGGTTGGGTCTCCAAATCTTTCTTTGAGTTTGTGTGTTTGCATTTTTCTTCCTGTGGTTGGTGAGTTTCCTCCCAAAGTCCAAAGACATTTCATCCAGGGTGTAAACTGCCTTGTGCACTAAGTTTCCCAGAATAGGCTACAAATCCTCTGTGACCAAACACAGGCTTGTCCATATTAGTCACACTGAAGGATGCATATTTTCATTTTGAAATATTGCCTTTCTGAGGGTCACTTTCGGGGGCGAAGCCCTGTCACCCCGCACATATATAAAATGTCTTAGCGACTAGCACTTTGACATCAAGATATCATCCTAGCTCACCTCCATTTTTAGGATTGAGACTCAACACCAGGAGAGGCGTTCTCTTTTCTGCTCAGAGGACAACATATTTGGGTGTCATATGGAATTAAATCGCAATGCAGGCACAGCTGTCTCCTGCGCATGTCGAATCCATTCTCAATACCCTAAAGGAAATCAGGCTAGGCCAGAAAGTGATTGTTCATTACTTTCAGAGTGTTTTAGCTCTTATGGCAGCTGCGTCCACGGTAATAGCTTTGGGCCTTCTGTACATGAGATCATTTCAGTTGTGGCTAAGCGCCAGGGATTTTATCGAAGGGCCAATCCCCAGAGGCAAATAAGGGTTACGCGCCAGGGGCTTCGAACCCTTTCTATGTAGTTCAGACCCCTGGTCTCTTGACTATGGGGTCCCACTCTAGGTCTGTGTTGTCCTCGCAAGATGCTAACAACAGACACTTTCCTCACGGGCTCGGGTGCGGTCTTAGATGAGCTGGAAGGGAGCTGGAGAGGTCATCTCACGTGACACATCATTTGCCTCGAAATGATGGCTCTATTTCTGGCCCAGAAACACTTCCTCCAGCAGTTGAGGGGCTACCATGTCCTAGTGCAGGTGGATGACACTTCGGTAGTTTCGTAAATAAATCACCAGGGCGGACTGTGCTTGCGCCACTTGAACAAGCTAGCGGACCATGTTCTGGTTTGGGCACAGGACAAGTTCCTGTCCCTCAGGGCAAATTATATTCCAGGGCATATGAATGTGGGAGCAGACTTGCTATCCAGACAAGGTGTGACACATGGGGAATGGAAACTCCACCCCAAAGTAGTCAGTCAAAATGGGAAAGATTTTATGTAGCAGAGGTGGACCTCTTTGCCTCTCAAGAAACAGCACAATGTCCCCTTTACTACTCTCTGACTCCTCCAGCTCCCCTGGGTCTGGACGCGATGGCCCATACATGGCCCAGATTATGCCTTTATGCATTTCCTCTGATAGCTCTGCTCCCGGGAGTCCTGGCGAGGGTCCGTCAACAGGTTTTGTGCCCCTTATTGATAGCGCCGCGTTGTCTGACCAGAGTGTGGTTCTCAGATCTAATATTTCTCCTCGACGGCTTATGGTGGGTGATTCCAGTGAGTAGGGATCTTCTGTCTCAGGCGCAGGGGACAATATTTCATCTCCGGCCCAAGCTCTGGAACCTTTACGTCTGGCCCCTGCAGGGGACCGACTAAGAGATGCTGGTCTTCCAGCCAGCGTAACTGTAACTATTCTAAGTGCTACGGCTCCCTCCACCAGTAGAACTTATGCCCTCAAATGGAGTGTATTTGAAGGTTGGTGCATGGCTAAATATGTAGACACAGTCCACTCCCGAATTGTTTCAGTGCTGGAGTTTCTGCAAGAAAAGTTGTACTCTGGCTTATGCCCTAGTACTCTCAGAATGTACGTAGCCGCTATTTCGGGTTGTCATGTTCTGAGGTTTCTGTGGGGACCCTTTAGTTGTCCATTTTATACATGGAGCTAAACGGTTGAGGCTGCCCACCAGCATGACGGTTCCCTTCATGGAACTTTGCTATTGTGTTCGAAGGTCTGATTGACACCCCTTTCGAACCACTAGAGTCAGTACCTGTCAGGCTTCTGACTCTTAAGATGTTTTTTCTTATGGCCATTACTTCTTTGAAGAGAATTGGAGATCTGCAGGCTTTGTTAGTCTCCCCATCCTGCCTAGACTTTGCTCCCGGGCTAGTCAAAGCTACTCTGCATCCTCACCCGAACTACCTTCCGAAAGTTCCATTCTCGACAATGCAGCCAGTTGTTCTCAAAGCCTTCTGTCCTCCGCCTTTTACAGCTCTGGAGCAAGAAAGACTGTGTCCAGTATGTGCTCTTCAGATTTACAATACAGACCAAAAGTTTGGACACACCTTCTCATTCAAAAAGTTTGAATTTGTATTATGGCAAGAAAAAAGCAGCTAAGTAAAGAAAAACGAGTGGCCATTGTCGAGTTACTTGGGAATTTGCACATCAACTTCTGCTTCAAACTCGAAAAAAGCCATAGTCAACTACAGGGGACATGAGGATCAACTCTGGAATCACTTTTTATTTTTGTGTCCGACAGCTTTGCAGGTTACACAACAATTGTTCAAAGTAGATTCAATCAAGTGAGTGAGAGAGAGAGTGAGCGAGGTCGATAACATTAAATGAAAAGCCAGAAAAATGGTATATCACTATTTCTGATAAATAATAGTTAAATCATTACTTCTAATAAATGTTAGTTAAATAAAATGTAAACAAATACAACAACAAATTATTTACCTAAGCTTACACATACTATTCTATTGACCCTTTAGGAAGAGTGTAATACACAACATCATATTAGTTTTTTTTCTTGTGAAACATGCAAACACTTAAAAAACAATCATGTAACCTCTCGCAGCCGGAGGTCTAGAGAGAGCTGATTGGCCGAGCTCTCTCACACAGGAGGGATGAGAGGTGCTTAGTGCTCCTACATTAATCACGGCTCTACAGCCAGTCAGGGGCGTCTGTGAGCTCGCGCAACGGAGGGAGCGGATAGCGCTGTCCTCCGAGTGTGTTACGCCGCCCCCAACGGTGCGCGAGCGAGCAGTTCGAAAAGATGCGGTCGGCTGGCGCCACGTGGTTCGGAGGAAACACGTGATAGTCTTCGGCCCTCCCGGCTGAGTGCTAGTAGTAGCCTTAATGTGGGAGCCCCCTAGTGATGGGGAGGAATTGGACACAACTAAAATTAGCGAGAAAATCGGGGAAAAAATCCCAAAAAAAACAACAAAAAAAACAATCATAACATAACATAAATTACTGTTTCTTTCTTGTATAGAGCAGGATAGTAATTAAATCAAATATCAAATAACTCGGATTTAAGTTATAACGAGCAATCAGTCCTTTGTATAAGTACAGAGCGATATTATCATACCATCAGTGTCCCTGAGATGACCAGCAGCCGATGTGCTTCCCTGTCTCACATGTTACTGATTGCGGTCTCTTGACTTACATGCAGGCTTTTTGTCACAGATGGTGCTTGTATGTTGAGTCTGTACCTTTGCTCCATTAGTGCAGTAATGCATACTGTGATGTCATACTCTGAGCGTGTTACAGTGGTTCCCTGTCGAATGACTTCAGCTCTACCATTTCACATATTTAACTTTACAGCCATCATTACTTTAAGAAATAAAGGTCAGTCAGTCCGAAAAATTGGGAAAACTTTGAAAGTGTTCCCAAGTGCAGTCACAAAAACCATCAAGCGCTACAAAGAAACTGGCTCACATGCGGACTGCCCCAGGAAAGGAAGACCAAGACTCACCTCTGCTGCGGAGGATAAATTCATCCGAGTCACCAGCCTCAGAAATCGCAGGTTAACAGCAGCTCAGATCAGAGACCAGGTCAATGCCACACAGAGTTCTAGCAGCAGACACATCTCTAGAACAACTGTTAAGAGGAGACTGTGTGAATCAGGCATTAATGGTGGAATATCTGCTAGGAAACCACTGCTAAGAACAGGCAACAAGCAGAAGAGACTTGTTTGGGCTAAAGAACACAATAAAGGACACAATAAAGAAACCCCTTTGAATGAGAAGGTGTGTCCAAACTTTTGGTCTGAACGGTATTTCCACCGCACTAGCCAGTGGCGTAATCAGAGAAGCTTTTCATTTGCCATAGGGTCCGCAACCGTGGGGGTGGCCACCACTAGACAAACGCCGTCACATTGTGTGAGAGATGCTATTGCCTTAGCCCACGAGGCACGTGGTCACACTTGCCTCTAGGAGTCAAGGCCCATTCGACCAGGAGGATTGCCTCATCAATTGCTCTGGCAAGAAGTGTTCCCTTGCAGCAAGTGTGTAATGCAGCAGGTTGGTCCTCTCCGCACACATTTGTCAGATTTTATAGTTTGGATGTCCATGCTACTCCGGGCTCGCGGGTCCTCCAGTCAGCATCCCAAATTTATGTCTGAGACGTCTTTGGCTATTGTGTGCACACGCTACACACCCTGGGGGTCCAGGCACTTGCAGTGTGGTGGCGTTGGCATTCTCGTTCCCATAGCATTTTCACACAGCATCAAGTGTAGCTTTTTCTCGGGTTACTTTGCTGTAACTCTGTTCCCTGATAAAGCTGGAACGAGTTGCTGTGCTCCAATGCCGCACTGCTGGCGTAGCTGGACGTCCTTTCAGACAAAAATTTAACTGAGGATGTTTCCAGTTCACTCCTATTCATAACCTGCAGGTCCACCTCATCTGATGATGTCACCTGACCGAGGTTATATAAGCCAAAATTTGGCGTGTTTGATGACACACATGCTTCACAACCGGCTGAACAAAGAGATGTAACCATAGCGTTTTCACGCAGTATTTCATTCCTGCTTTTTCAGGGTTCAAGGTTACAGCAAAGTTTACTTTCTTTGTTTTACCATACATTTATGTACCCATATATTCCTTACATATATTCTGTTGAGTTAGGATTAAAAAAAAAAAGAAAAAAAAAACTCAAGACTTGATTTGGACAATAGGGTAAAGCCTTGAGACTTGCATATTATTACTTGTGAATATCTCGCGTATGTACTCATGCTGACAAAGATTCCAGATGAATTCATTGCTCAATTTTAATAAGTAAGATTAAACTTAAAATAAATTTCACTTTCTCTAAACTCTCCCCAGAGAAGAGAAAAAGAAGACAAATAAAACAACATCGGAGGTCTCCAGAAAAAATCTTTGGAGTGACTGCTGCAGATGAGGATTTAATTCTTTTATCCTAAAGCATAAGCTACACCCCTGTAGCTTCTTCTCCAAGAAATTCAATTCCACTCAGCAGCGATACGGAGTAGTGGACCGCGAGCTGCTGGCTATAAATTGCGCCTTGGAGGAATGGCGTCACTGGCTCCAGGGTGTCAGGGAGCCATTCATCGTCTGGACCAATCAAAAACTCATTACCATCCCCAACTTAAAGCAACTCAACCCGAGACAGGCGTGGTGGGCACTATTCTTTGAACATTATAATTTCCATCTCTCGTACCGCCTGGGGTCCAAGAACACCAAGGCAGATGCCCTCTCCCAACAGCACGAGGAAGATGTCCCCTGGGCGGACCCCGCGCTTGTTCTCTCACCAACCAGGATCCTTGCACCCCTCCGTTGAGACTTGGAGATGAGGGTTCACCAGACGCAAGCTGAGGTATGCCACGATTTCCAGTCTTCGATGTTCGAACCACCAAGAACCGGAGGTTGATGTGCTGTCGGCCCAACAGTTAGCCGGTGTCAGCGGCTGTGGGACCAAGCCAACGCAGCCATCCATCACGCCAACACCTGTTATGCCACTCAGCAATGCCACCGACACCCTACAGGACGATTGTACAGTCGTGGCCAAAAGTTTTGAGAATGACACAAATATTAGTTTTCACAAAGTTTGCTACTAAACGGCTTTTAGATCTTTGTTTCAGTTGTTTCTGTGCTGTACTGAAATATAACTACAACCACTTCATACATTTCAAAGGCTTTTATCGACAATTACATGACATTTATGCAAAGAATCAGTATTTGCATTGTTGGCTCTTCTTTTTCAGGACCTCTGCAATTCGACTGGGCATGCTCTCAATCAACTTCTGGGCTAAATCCTGACTGATAGCAACCCATTCTTTCATAATCACTTCTTGGAGTTTGTCAGAATTAGTGGGTTTTTCTTGAGGATTGACCACAAGTTCTCAATGGGATTAAGCTCTGGGGAGTTTTCAGGCCATGGACCCAAAATTTCAACGTTTTGGTCCCCAAGCCACTTAGTTATCACTTTTGTCTTATGGCACGTGCTCCATCGTGCAGGAAAATGTTCTTCACCAAACTGTTGTTGAATTGTTGGAAGAAGTTGCTGTTGGAGGGTGTTTTGGTACCATTCTTTATTCATGGCTGTGTTTTTGGGCAAAATTGTGAATGAGACAGCTCCCTTGGATGAGAAGCAACCCCACACATGAATGGTCTCAGGATGCTTTACTGTTGGCATGAAACAGGACTGAGGTAGCGCTCACCTTTTCTTCTTCGCATAAGCCTTTTTCCAGATGCCCCAAACAATCGGAAAGAGGCTTCATCCGAAAATATGACTGCCTCAGTCCTCAGCAGTCCATTCGCCATACTTTTTGCAGAAGTTCAATCTGTCCCTGGTGTTTTTTTTGGAGAGAGGTGGCTTCTTTGCTGCCCTTCTTGACACCAGGCCATCTTCCAAAAGTCTTGGCCTCACTGTGCGTGCAGATGCGCTCACACCTGCCTGCTGCCATTCCTGAGCTCTGCACTAGTGGCACTCCGATCCTGCAGCTGAATCCTCTTTAGGAGATGATCCTGGCATTTGCTGGACTTTCTTGGATGACTTGAAGCTTTCTTAAGAAGAATTGAACCTCTTTCCTTGAAGTTCTTGATGATCCTACAACTTGTTGATTTAGGTGCAATCTTAGTAGCCACAATATCCTTGCCTGTGAAGCCATTTTTATGCAATGCAATGATGGCTGCACGCGTTTCTTTGCAGGTCATCATGGTTAACAATGAAAGAACAATGATTTCAAGCATCACCCTCCTTTTAACATGTCAAGTCTGCCATTCTAACCCAATCAGTCTGACATAATGATCTTCAGCCTTGTGCTCGTCAACATTCTCACCTGAGTTAACAAGACGATAACTGAAATGATCTCAGCTGGTCCTTTAATGACAGCAATGAAATGCAGTGGAAAGTTTTCAGGATTAAGTTCATTTTCATGGCAAAGATGGACTATGCAATTTGATCACTTATCATAACATTCTGGAGTGTATGCAAATTGCTATTATAAAAACTTAAGCAGCAACTTTTCCAATTTCCAACATTTATGAAATTCTCAAAACTTTTGGCCACAACTGTACAATGTAGGTGAGAAGGTTTGGCTGTCAACAAGAAATCTGCACCTCCATACTGATATGTCTGTTTCTTCTGGTTCTAGTGAGCATTAACAAATTTGTCTGCATTGTTTAGTGACAATATATTCCTTATCTTGGCAATATTTTTGAGATGAAAGAATACTCCTCTCAAAATTTTATCTATACAAACTTCAAATGAAAGATTGGAATCTATAATCATTACTTTTGTACATGATGAAACAATAGCCATCCACAGTTGCTTTGTGACCAGAAAGCTAACTTCTAACTGCATGTGCTCCTAAAACAAATACTTCTGTCTTGTATGCAGAAGGAAGTTGATTAACAGGTAGTCTCTTATGTCCTTCAAAATTTGCTCGACTTTATTAAGTCTCTTCTCATCTGGCTTTGCTGAGACATATAACTGTGTCATTAGCATAACAGGGTTAGCCGATTCAATCCACTTGAGGATAGCAGAAAGTTCAAAAGGTCGTAATGTGGACGTGCTGGTTGTGACTGACCATTTTCCTCAGATGGCTCACGCTTTTCCTTGTGCGACAGTTGTGGGATCACTATATTTGTTGGTACGGTTTTCCTGACAGGATCCAGTCAGATCAAGCGGCAAACTTTGAGAGCCAAATGATCCGAGAGTTGCTGCAGGTTGCCCTGACCACTACCTCTTCTTTGCGAAATGTTGACTCCGTATGACTCACCAACGTGCGCAGCAGAAATTACCTTTTGCAGTGGATAGACTCAAAGATCACGAAACGGCAGAGCAGTTTAAGATCATATTGGGCAATCGGTTTGAGGTGCTGGAGAAGGAGGTGGACGTTGAAGAAAGATGGCCAAGGCTGAAAGAAGTGGTGATGCGCAGAGGCGCGAATTGGAAAAAGGAGCGGTACGTACAGGGAGCACTGGATCCTGGAGTGGACCTAGTATCTAATCGATGAATGGAGAAACACATGGCAGAAAAGCGACCAGGGAAAGACAGATGAAGAGGCCTATCGGGAGCTGGACTGGAAAGTGAAGAGGAGCCGCAGGCAGGACAAGTGGGACTGGCTAGACCAGAAGGGCCAAGAAGCACAAGAAGCAGAAAAAAGAAACGACACCAAGACACTTGACTGCATTGTCCGTGACCTCGCTGGTGTAAAGAGTAGGCATGGGGCACCCATCAAGGACAAGAATGGAATGCTGCTTCTAACCAAACAAGAGCAGGACGCCCAATGGGTTGAACTCTTCAAGGAAACGCTAAATCAACCTCCCTCTGAAACCAACCTCCTTCCGAAATCACCTTCACTTTTGATTCCCGCGGACCAAGCTAATGATCTGGAAGTGCAGACTAATGCAATTACAACAGCAGAGACAGTTGTAGCAATTCGACTCCTGAAGAGCAACAATGCCAGGCCTGGACATGGTGTTGACAGAAATGCTTAAGTATGGTGGCCAGCGTCTCTTTGAAGAAATGACTGATCTTCCCAACTCCTGCTGGTCAACAGCACAAGTCATTGCGAACCTAACTAAGAAAGGCAATTTGGCAGACTGCAACAACTTGTGAGGAATCACACTCCTATCAGTCCTCAGCAAAGTATTGTCCTCAGCATTGTTATACTTAGAAGACTTCAAAAAGCTGTGGATGAGAAGCTCCAGAAAGAACAGACTGGTTTCCGCTGTGGCAGGTCTTGGATAGAACAAATCTTTGTCCTGAGGACCATCATCGAGCAGAACCTGTAATACCAGCAGCAGTTCTCGATTAATTTTCAAGTCAAGTCAAGTAGGCTTTTATTGTCATTCCAACCATATACAGTTAGTACACAGTGAAACGAAACAACGTTCCTCCAGGACCAGGGTGCTACATACATGCAACAACATAAATTTACAACACACATTTTTAAGTTAATCTAAAAGAACTATCAAATTTCTATACAAAAATACACAATAGACAAAGTGCACGTGCAAATGTGCAAACAAAGAGGTACATGACAGACACAACAATGTAACACATAACAGTCCTTTTTTTGATGAAGTATGAATTGAGGTAGTGGGAAGAGCAGCAGTAAACAGTTTACATTTTGACAAGAGTATTGTGTGCAAATAGCAGTCAAATCAATATTGTGCAAAAAATTGCGAAGAGCAGCACAGGTAGGTAGGTATGAGCAGATTGAGATGGATGTATATCAGTGTGATTGTGCATGTGTGTTTATCAGTTCAGTCCAGATGTTATTTAGTTCGTCTGAGTGATTTGTGTGTGTGTGTGTGTGTGTGTGTGTGTTTATCAGTCCAGTCTCTTTGTGTTGAGGAGACGGATGGCTTGCGGGTAAAAACTGTTTCTCAGTCTGGATGTGAGTGCCCGAATGCTTCGGTACCTTTTTCCAGATGGCAGGAGGTTGAAGAGTGAGTGTGATGGATGTGTCCAGTCAGCCACAACGCTGGTGGCTTTGCGGATGCAGCGTGTGGTGTAAATGTCTTCGATAGAAGGTGAGAGAGACCCCGATGATCTTCTCAGCTGTCCTCACTATCGGCTGTAGGGTCTTGCGGTCTGACATGGTACAATTCCCAAACCAGACAGTGATGCAGCTGCTCAGGATGCTCTCAATAGTTCCTCTATAGAAGGTGGTGAGGATCGTTGGTGGAAGCTGTGTCTTTCTCAGCCTTCTCAGGAAGAAAAGACGTTGTTGGGCTTTCTTATGCAGAGAGCTGGTGTTGACGGACCAGGAGAGGTTCTCCTCCAGGTGGACGCCCAGGAATTTTGTGCTCTTGACGATCTCCACAGAAGAGCCGTCGATGCTGAGCGGAGAGTGATCGCTCCGTGTCCTCCTGAAGTCAACAACCATCTCTTTTGTCTTTTCGACGTTCAGAGCCAGGTTGTTGTCTTTACACCAGTCCGTTAGCCTCTCCACTTCCTCTCTGTACGCTGACTCGTCATTCTTGCTGATGACACCCTAGCCGGCCGGCTCTTCCGTCCATCATCATATCTAACATCTGCTCCCTGAAAAATAAACTGGACTACATCCGACTGCAACAGGCTACACAGCATGAGGTTAGGGACTGCTGTGTATTTGTTTTCACGGAGACATGGCTCAGCGACAGAGTTCCAGACACCGGCATTCAGCTAGACGGACTAGCCTCGTTTTGCGCCGAGAGAAACGCAGCTCTGTGCGGTAAGACTCGCGGCGGCGGCTTGTGTGTTTACATCAACACGAAATGGTGTAAGAACTCTGTGCTAGTTTCTAGCTTTTGCTCATCGCTGGTGGAGATTGTGACTGTTAGATGTAGACCTTTTTATTTACCGCGGGAATTCACTACCATTTTCATTATCGGAGTGTACATTCCACTTAGCGCCAATGCTAAGGAAGCGCTCTGTGAACTGTATGCTAAGATCAGTAATCTGCAGAACACACACCCGGATGGACTGTTTATTGTTGCTGGAAATTTCAACCATGCAAATCTCAAGTCAGTGCTTCCTAAATTCCATCAGTATGTGGACTTTGCAACGAGAGGGGAAAACACGCTGGATCTTGTTTACACAAACATCCCTGGCGCATATCGGGCAGAGCCCCGCCCCCACCTCGGCTACTCAGACCACATCTCTGTTATGCTAATTCCAGCATACAGAGCACTCATCAGGCATTCAAAACCGGTTCTGAAGCAGGTGAAAACCTGGCCAGCAGGAGCCATCTCTGCTCTTCAGGACTGTTTCGAGAACACTGACTGGAACATGTTTAGGGAGGCTGCAACTTACGGCGACTTCACCGACTTGGAGGAGTGCACGTCATCAGTGACCAGCTACATCAACAAGTGCACCGATGACGTCACTGTCTCCAAGAACATCATCTCACGACCCAACCAGAAACCGTGGATTACTGCGGAGGTGCGTGCACTTCTGAGAACCAGAGACTCTGCCTTCAAAGCGGGGGACAAGGCGGCCCTAAGAACAGCAAGGGCCAAACTGTCCCGGGCCATCAGAGAGGCGAAGCACGCACACGCCCAGAGAATCCACAATCACTTCAGGGACAGCGGTGACACACGGCGCATGTGGCAGGGTATACAAGCCATCACTAACTACAGGACTTCATCACCTACCTGTGACAGTGACGGCTCCCTTCCAGATGCGCTGAACAACTTCTACGCACGGTTCGACATGCAGAACGACGTGACGGCGAGGAAGACCACCCCTCCGCCGAACGACCAGGTGCTGTGTCTCACCACGGCTGATGTGAGGAAAACTCTACGCAGAGTCAACCCATGTAAAGCTGCTGGACCAGACAACATCACAGGCAGAGCGCTCAGAGAATGTGCAGAACAGCTGGCAGGTACATGAGACACATCAAGACCATGCTGCCCCCCTCACTAGACCCCCTGCAGTTTGCGTATCGTCCAAACCGTTCAACGGACGACGCCATCTCCACCACACTCCACCTGGCACTGTCAGAATGCTGTACATAGACTTCAGTTCAGCATTCAACACAATCATCCCCCAACACCTGATCGGGAAGCTGAGCTTGTTGGGTCTGAACACCTCCCTCTGTAACTGGATCCTGGACTTTCTGACCGAAAGACCTCAAGCAGTGCGGATCGGGAGCTACACCTCCAGCACCACCACACTGAGTACTGGGGCCCCCCAGGGCTGCGTGCTCAGTCCCCTGCTGTTCACACTGCTGAGAGAGAACTGCAAGATCATACAGCATTACTTAAAGATTTATTGAGGTCTTCTACCTTGGATTCAGCTGCTGTGTCCAGATGGAAGATGGAAATACAGAATTCTACACCATTAAGACAGGCGTATGGCAAGGGTGCATTCTTTCCCCTTTCCTCTTTCTTCTGGCAAACGATTTTGTGATGCAGAAAGCTATATGTCGGGACAGATTTGGAATCCCATGGCAAGCACAAACACGCCTGACAGACCGTGACTTTGCAGATGACATCGCACTCCTATCAGCCACCAAAAAGGACATGAAGGCGATGATGTTAAAATCTGGAGACAGAAGCGAATTATGGAAGTGAGACAAAGATCATGAGAATTGGATACGCTGCTACAAACAATCCTGTGATGGTGGGGCAGCATCAGCTTGAGGAAGTAACCAGGTTCACCTACCTAGGCAGGGACTGGCAGGCCACCTCAAAGAGGGCCTCTGGAAGAGGAAGAGACAGTTCACGACATCAGCAAATAAAGAGAGAAACGGTTACTCTTTCCCAACTCAGATGGTGCAGATCTGCACAAACAACTTCCTTGCACCAGAGAAAAGCATCTCACATATCCACTCAAAACATTGTAGAGCAGCACAAGTGCCTTGAATAGGGAAGTTTCACAAACCCCTTGCAGTTGCTGACCTTCCGGAAAACATTTCCTCTGGGTCCCAGAACAGAGAACAGAAAAAGTTATAGGGACACATACTATGTTAATCAGTTAAAGTATGCCACTAGGGCAGATATAAAATTATATATGTGTGTACATGATGTCTTTGTATTGTGTTCAACATGTTTACTATAAACTTAAGGAGTGTAATCAACCTGTACAGCCCTTGTTATAGATAAAGGTATGAATGGGTATGCAAGACATGGGATGTTTGGTATCAAATGAAAGCTCTGTATATTCAATGAACGTTGATGTGCATGAAATCTTAGTCATATGAACTAGACTCATGTTAAAACACTTTACCTAAAATGTATGCATGAAAAAGATGAACCATGCAGGATGTGACTACGCCCACAACCATCTCTGATTGGAACAAACAGCTGTGGGACAGACCTTCACGGTGAGATTAAAAACCTAAGGTCTGAGCAGTCTCTGCACGTTTTTGAACGTCACGCCGTCTGAAGGAAGCAAGCAGATGCTTCTCTTGCTCCGCTCTCAACCAACACCTGAACTTTAACTTCTGACCTGCGCCATCCAGCAATCGAAGACTCCGCTCTCCTCGACACGCAAAGAAATTTCATGCAACGAAGGGGCCTGCAGAAGAAGTCTCAGAGCGTCATCATCTGTAACCAGGCAGCCAACACGCCGCCGAGGGCTTTCCCGAAAGACATCACCTCAACCCAGCACACCGAGCAATCAACAACGCCGTGATTCCCTTCACTGAAAGTGAACCAATGAGAACAACTGTCACATAACACAAGTAAAACAAACAAAGCTTCAAACCTTGCTGAAAGTGGTGCACCATTCAGAACTGTACCGTAAGACTAACCCCCCCCCCCCCCGTAAAAAAAAACCCATGACTAGAAGAACTCCATTAACTTTCACCCTCTAAACTGTTTATAGTTTATAAAACAGTTTATATATATATATGTGTGTGTGTGTGTGTGTGTGTGTGTGTGTGTGTGTGTGTGTGTGTGTATCTGTGTGAATGATTAAAATAGCGTAGTTTCATGTAACGTAGATTAGTTCAATAAATTCTTGCTTCTTTATAAAGAACTGTTGTCTTGGTCATGTCTTTTAAAGTTTAAACATTTGCCCAGATCTTACGTTACCTTGCTCATAATTGCTAAATATTAGATTTTGTGTTATCAACGGTGGCCACGTGATAAGCAGAACTGGTAAGATACACTAAATTGTGCTAAACGCTGGACAGGTAGTCGATAAAGTGTACTCTATAAATTTTTATGTAGTTTAATAATATTAACCCGAATCGTTAAAGATTCGATTCACCTCTAATCTAGAGATGAAACCCTACATAAATGGTGGAGAATAACAGCGGGCATTGTTTGGCTTGAAAATTAATAAAACCAAGACATATTACTATATCTTTGTTATTTGAGTGGAAATAGATAAGGGACAGAGAAACAGAGTTGTTTTTACTATCTGTGGTACTGTACTACGGCATGCCGGTGTGTAAATGAGTGAAACACAACGCTAGTTATGTTATAAGCCAGAGGTGGAAAGTAACGAATTACATTTACTCGCGTTACTGTAATTGAGTAGTTTTTTTGTGTACTTCTACTTTTTAAAATAGTTTTTAAAATCTGTAATTTTACTTTTATTTAAGTATGTTTTGTTTGAAGTATTGTAATTCGCTACATTTTAAATCATATGCGCTACTGAGTAAAACAAATGAATGAAAATGCAGAAAATATTATGCTTTGTATAAATGCTTCGTTGCGCTCGCGTGTGTGTATCGTGTCCTGGTTGCGCGCCGCTTCAGACGCCACGTTTTCTGACTGTCCCCGCATTGGCATCTACCTGACCTTCCACACGGTCGCTTCTGCTCTGAGAGTGACGTCATCAACCAGCGCCACCATATATAAACCGGAGAGAGACGCGGGAAAGAGGAACGAGATTGTGATTTTGGCGTTTTGATATTTGGTTGTGACTTTTTGTCTCCCATTGACTTTGATTATTGCTTTGGTTGGTCTTTGTACAGTATATATTTGTAGATAATTTCACTGTATGTTTGTGCACTCAGCAGTAGTAGGGGCGTGGCTGCCATTTATTTTGGGAAGAGGGAATTTATACACAGGGTCAGGGAAGGTACCTGTATTTTTTATTTATTTTTTATTTTTTTTGCAGGTAATCTAGCTACTAAATATAAATACCATTTAGTTGATTATTTTGGCCTGGGTCTTCCCTGAATCTGATCCTCCTCCTGTTGTGTGTATGTGTGTGTGTGTTTGTAAAGCAATACAAACATTGCTGTAACTGACTACCCATATCTGTGTTGAACTAGCATGCTCGTTCTGCGTGACTTAACCTCTTTATATCCAACTCTAACCCAGTGGGTCCTTTCTCCTTTCTCTCTTCTGACTCACTCCTCACTGAGTTATGGATACTCATTGGGTTAATTAAAACTACTTTTAGACATTTTTGATGACATTCTGAATGATCATTTTCTAACTGTTTTATCTAAAACTTTAATTCAATTTCATAAATTGTTACAGTTTCTGTGTTCATTGTACAGTTACTGAGGGGTTAACTTAACTGTAACTACTTGTATGAGTTTGATGATAATCACTCAAACTTGATCGTCAACAATCATTATTTCTTTGGAATTCTTAAATTCATTATGTAATAAATTAGAGTTAGGTCCCTAATTTAATGATAGGTGATCAGTGGAGTTACTTACAAATTACTCCTACCAATTTCAGTGCTAATTAAATATCAATAATTCCTAATTTGAAATTCGAATAATTTTTTTTTTCTCTCTATCCACTAGGTCTTATTTTTCTCACTTAGTTTTAACTAACTGAGCCCAAACCTCATAGGTTTCCCTTCGCTTAAGCCTGGTAGTTGATAGCGATTTCCCTAGTGCTTGACTGGTGCAGTGACAGTTGCCCTCATGGTGAGTTACAGCATGTGAGTCACCCGTTCTGACGTAACCTGATGCTGGCTGGGGGTGTAACCGAATCACTTGGTCCTAGCGTTGCACTGTGAGCACGCAGCAGGCCTCAGCAATCGTGCAGCGGAGAAAGAGTCAACAAAACTAACTGGGTGGGGGCTTGGGCACACCACCTGGTGGCTATTGATGGGTAGACACAAGGTTTGGCCCATTTGCCCATCAGGCCAGTTAGTCGTTGACTTGTCTTCCCCAAACCTTGCACGGTTGTGCTAAAAGCCACAGGTTGTTTGAGAGGTTCACTGCAATACAAAAGATGGAGTGTTCGGTAAGACCTTACAGGAGTTCATCTGGTGCGCTCAGACGGTGGACCCTACCACTGAGCTCCAACTGAAGCAACCTAGCTCATCACCGAGCCTAGTGAATACGTGTATCATCCCATCAAGTTAGCGAAACCCCAAAGGGAATTTAGGGTCTTCAATACTTAGGTCAGTAGTTTTCCCCCTAAACGGCAAAAACAAGCACCACGATATACTGACCCAATGGCAACCTCACTCTGTGAACCTTGATAAGTATCCTAACATTAGGAGAAAACCCAATGCACTCTTTTTCTTCTTCTTCTTCTCTGTCTCAGCTTTCTCTTCTGATTTGACTACTGCTACTGTTCTGGGTTGTACTTGTGAAAGTCACAAAGCAGAGAATATTAGAAACGTAACATATTTTTGAAACGTGAATTCTTAGATTCAAAGGAGTCTGACTCTCACGGTACCTTGGCCTTTCATTCCAGGATCCTACCAAGCCAAGGCTAAAGCAGATCAACTAGGAAACTGTCCATTAAAATTCGAAGACGCATCTAGAAGCATTTCAATTTGTGTATGGTTGTCAACCCTAATGCTGAGTAAACCAATACCGTCATTGTTATTGCTTTCTTTCACCCTGGAGGAAATTTTAAATAACAATCACTGTCCTGGTCCTGAGAAATCCCCATTTCAAAACCCCTTTATTTAGGAGCACCCTTCTAAATCAAACTTAATAAAAACAAAAGGGGGAGAAGAAATTTGGTATTTAACACTTCTGACACCAGAAATGCAGATTCTGTTGTTTTTGTTTTCTCAACTTAGCATTAGCTCCAACCTTTCCTTACAAAAGAGAACCTCCTCTTACAGGAAAGAGGACACTTACCATTACTACTCTACCCCTTGCTCTGTGTGTTGTTCTACTTTTCTTCATCTGTTCTCTAGCTGTGCTAACTGTGTGTTCACTAGCTCTTCCCACAGAGACTCCCAGTTAATAGCACGCCCACCAGAGGACCACAGTCACAGAGAACCACGCTCAGCAGTAGCCCACACTTTTTTTCTTCTAAAATCTGTGTCAGTTGTGGTTCTAGACCCCATCAAACATGTCTCACACCACAGACCACGTCAGTCGCTGGGAAGATCTGAAGACATGGCTAAGTGTTGTAACCGACAGCCTTCTACATAAGGCCATCAAAACACCAAAGCACCAGCCACAGGGGCAGCTGGATGACAACTTAACAAGCTCTATGAAACAAGACCCAAGTCAGTGCTACAGTCCCAAAGAACTGTCCAAGATCACCGGCTCCTTACGTCACACTCATCGACGCCCTCAAGCTGAGCGACAGCTACACACGTGGACAAAATTATTGGTACCCTTCGGTCAATGAAAGAAAAACTCACAATGGTCACATAAATAACTTTAATCTGACAAAAGTAATAATTTAAAAAAATTCTATGAATGTTAACCAATGAAAGTCAGACATTGCTTTTCAACCATGCTTCAACAGAATTATTTTTAAAAATAAACTCATGGAACAGGCCTGGACAAAAATGATGGTACCCCTAGAAAATACTGAAAATAATGTGACCAAAGGGACATGTTAATTCAAGGTGTGTCCACTGATTAGCATCACAGGTGTCTACAATCTTGTAATCAGTCAGTGGGCCTATATATAGGGCTCCAGGTAGTCACTGTGTGGTTTGGTGACATGGTATGTACCACACTCAACATGGACCAGAGGAAGCGAAGGAAAGAGTTGTCTCAGGAGATTCGAAAGAAAATTATAGACAAGCATGTTAAAGGTAAAGGCTATAAGACCATTTCCAAGCAGCTAGATGTTTCTGTGACTACAGTTGCACATATTATTCAGAAATTTAAGATCCATGGGACTGTAGCCAACCTCCCTGGACGTGGCCGCAGTAGGAAAATTGATGACAAATCAAAGAGAATCCGAATGGTAACAAAAGAGCCCAGAAAGACTTCTAAAGAGATCCAAGGTGAACTTCATGCTCAAGGAACATCAGTGTCAGATCGCACCATCCGTCGTTGTTTGAGCCAAAGTGGACTATATGGGAGACGACCAAGGAGGACACCAGTGTTGAAAACAAATCATAAAAAAGCCAGACTGGAATATGCCAAACTACATGTTGACAAGCCACAAAGCTTCTGGGAGAATGTCCTATGGACAGATGAGACAAAAATTGAACTTTTTGCCAAGGCAAATTTTGCTAATTATACTTGAAGCATATCAAGAAAAGAACACTGTCCCTACTGTGAAAGATGGAGGAGGCTCTGTTATGTTCTGGGGCTGCTTTGCTGCCTCTGGCACAGGGTGTCTTGAATCTGTGCAGTGTACAATGAAATCTCAAGACTATCAAGGGATTCTAGAGAGAAATGTGCTGGCCAGTGTCAGAAAGCTGGGTCTCAGTCGCAGGTCATGGGTCTTGCAACAGGACAATGACCCAAAACACAGCTAAAAACACCCAAGAATGGCTAAGAGGAAAACATTGGACTATCCTAAAGTGGCCTTCTATGAGCCCTGACCTCAATCCTATTGAGCATCTTTGGAAGGAGCTGAAACATGCTGTCTGGAAAAGGCACCCTTCAAACCGGAAACAACTGGAGCAGCTTGCTCATGAGGAGTGGGCCAAAATACCTGCAGAGAGGTGCAGAAGTCTCATTGACAGTTACAGGAATCGTTTGATTGCAGTGATTGCCTCTAAAGGTTGTGCAACAAACTATTAAGTTAGGGGTACCATCATTTTTGTCCAGGCCTGTTCCATGAGTTCATTTATTTAAATAATTCCGTTGAAGCATGGTTGAAAAGCAATGTCTGACTTTCATTGGTTAACATTCATAGAATTCTTATGTATTATTAATTTTGTCAAATTAAAGTTATTTCTGTGACCATTATGAGTTTTTCTTTCATTGACCGAAGGGTACCAACAATTTTGTCCACGTGTGTACTAGGAAAGGCCAAGGCTGACTCCAGGGAGAAAAATGGCAGAATTAAAGCCCTCGAAACTCACCTGGACCAGGCAAGAAATGAGATCAGCTGCCTCATGCGACAGCTGGACCATACTAAAGAAGAGTCCTACAGCATCACAGAGGAATACATGCCCGTCTGTGAATGGTGCCATGATCCTTCAAGGAAACAACAGGCAACAATCTCACCCCTGCTGAGCAGGACCAAGCTGAGCAGCTGATCCCTACAGCCACAGAGCATCGCATGGCGTAGACCTCAAAGACCTCGACAAGCTCGCCAGAAACATTGAGAAATTCATGCCACATATGCCAGGTAGCCAAGATGTCCACGCTTATCTATGAGTCATTGGTTTCCATCTTGAAATGAGACCCGATGTCACTGACCAAGGTAGATTCTACTTGATCTGAGCAACATCCAGCCCTAAAGTGCGCAGATTCCTAGACCAGCAGCCTGATCACACAAAGACAGACTGCCATCTTTCTTGCATGTCCACAAACAATGAATATGCAGCAGTTGCGAGACTTGGCACAGAAAGCCTACAGAAAACAGAAGATGGCTTCAGGAAAGGGCTTCAAAATTACAGCAGTTTGTGACTCCAACACTCAGAGTCAGGGCTGGCTATGGAGGGTGCCCAATGTCAAGACAAATGCCAAGCCGCCACCCAAAGAGTGGAATGCACTCTTGTCCAACAAAAAATGGGACTCCTATGCTGGTAGCCAACCTAAACAGCGGAACTGCCACTGGGATGGATCACGTAGACGACAACCCTCATCCATACCTCGTGAATGTTAGTGGAATAAATCATGTAATTGGCCAAACTCGAAAGGGAAAAGCTCGTGGGAATCCAACGGAACCTTCAAAGGAAAACGACAAACACACCTTGGAGCAACCAGCCCAAGGAATCGACAAAGAAATTCATCAAGAGTCCAAGCTAACCCAGCTTAAGCCAAAGCCACAAGTGAGTCAAAGACCTCACCATGCTTCGACCCCAAGAACTGATTAGATTGATTATGGAAGAGTTTTCCCAATCTGACAGAAAAAGGGGTAAGAACAAACCACTGACACAGATCGACTGTCCTATACCTTTCACCACACTAACGTAGTTTGTTCCTGATAAAGGTATATACAGTTTTCGCTTATTTTATTTTGGAAACATAACACCTAATCTGCTAGGCCCAACCTCTAGTAAAGAGGAGGTTCTCTACACAAGTGACACTGGTTTTTCTTTCTTAACCTCTCCGTCCTTGTGTCCCTTTTCCTTTGTTTTCTTTTCTCTCTGGCTTTCCTTTCTTCTCTATCATAAAGGAACTACCTTAACCGAGCTTTGAGTCCAGGTCTCAACCTAGGTAACGGCCCATGCAATGCATCCCGAGGCTTAAATGTGACTTTGCCAAAATTAATTAAATCCTACACCAGGACTCAGTTGAAGATGGAGTTGTTGTTTGTGTCTTGCATGTGCCTGTTCTCTGTCTCTCTCTCTCTCTCTGCTTTTTTGTTCCAGTGCCCGCTGATCTTCGCACCGGGAACCTCACCGAGCAAAAGGGGGATATGTAGGGACTGGCAGGCCACCTCAAAGAGGGCCTCTGGAAGAGGAAGACATCAGCAAATAAAGAGAGAAACGTTTACTCTTTCCCAACTCAGATGGTGCAGATCTGCATAAACAACTTGCACCAGAGAAAAGCATCTCACATCTCCACTCAAAATGGTGTAGAGCAGCAAAAGTGCCTTGAATAGTGCCACTAGGGCAGATATAAAATTATATATGTGTGTACATGTAGAATGTATGATGTCTTTGTGTTGGGTTCAACATGTTTACTATAAACTTAAGGAGTGTAATCAACCTGTACACCCCTTGTTACAGGTAAAGGTATGAATGGGTATGCCAAACATGGGATGTTTGGTATCAAATGAAAGCCCTATAATCAATGAACGTTGATGTGCACGAAATCTTAGTCATATGAACCAGACTCATGTTAATACACTTTACCTAAATTACTAAAACTCCACTGAGATGGCCTCCCACGTGACAGAGCAAACCACAGGTTAAATGTATGCACGAAAAAGAGGAACCATGCAGGGTGTGACTAGGCCCACAACCATCTCTGATTGGAACAGCTGTGGGATAGACCTTCACGGTGAGATTAAAAACCTCAGGTCTGAGCAGTCTCGGCACGTTTTTGAACGTCACGCCGTCTGAAGGAAGCAAGCGGACGCTTTCTTGCTTCGCTCTCAACCAACGCTTGAACTTTAACTTCTGATCTGTGCCATCCAATGATCGAAGACTCTGCTCTCCTCGACATGCAAAAAAACTTCATGCAATGAAGGGGTTCCCAGAAGAAGTCTCAGAGCATCATCGGTAACCAGGCAACCAACACTCCGCCGAGGGCTTTCCCGAAAGACCCACCTCAACCCAGCACACCGACCAATCAGCAACGCTGTGATTCCCTTCGCTGATGGTGAACCAACAAGAACAACCGTCACATAACACAAGTCAAACAAACAAAGCTTCATACCTTGCTGAAAGTGGTGCGCAATTCATAACTAAACTATAAGATTAAACTCACATAACCACAGGTATAGTCCCTCATCTGCCTGTTCCTGTTTTATTAGGCAGAGACTGGCCAGGGCTATGTAAAAGTCTTTGCCAAGGGAGAAACGAAATTAAGCAGTCTCCCGCAGCATGACAGAGGAAGGCCAAGCCCCCTTGCCATGCATGGATGGCCCAGACACAAGGGGAAAGCGCAGATGCCTAGATGGAAGGTGACCTCCTTTATTCCTCTCACACACCTCTTTTCCTGTCTCAGCAGGTGGGGCGCAAGGACAACTTTTAGAAGCTGCAAAAAGAGGACAGCCATCTAAAGCACTGTTGGGGGAAGGTGCATAAAGTAGAAGAAAGGTTTGAGGAGAATGGGCAACCACAACCCATAGATGCACCTCGCCACCTCTGCACGCAAAATACCATTGAAAAAATCCACGACTGCTTCTACTGGCCTGGACTGAATTCCTAAGTAAGGAACTTCTGCCAAAGGTGTCCTGAGTGTCAAAGAACATTGGGGTCTTAACATGCTCAAACCTCATGGAAATTGGCCCACAGTTTGGAATCTACTGCCATTAGGATGCCTGCAAGTCTTCACAGGAGATTTTGCTGCATAGCTCATACACACCTGCACATATACATGTCAAACGTGGTACACTTCTAGATCTTATTCAGCTGAACAATGTTCACTATGCATGTCATGGGCTCAACTCAACACAAGGTCAGATATTTACACCCACATACTACACATTTTGCACACACCCACACACACGTGCGCGCACGCATACACAAACCACACACATACTACACATTCTGCACACACAACTTATCCTACACATTCACACACTCTACACATCCTACACAAATGATGACCGGCTCAAACACCTGTGCCATTATGATCGCCACCAAACCCAGCCAACATGGAGTGACAACTTGGGGTTTTTGGAAATCTTAACCTGCACAAAATGCCAGAAACCAGAAAGACGCATCCAGTCGTGACTAAGACTTAAACTTACCATATAAAAAAAAAAAACATATTCTGTGACATGAGCATCTGGGGCTTTTTAGAGGTGTTGGCGTACTCAAAACGCACACAGGTTGTGCAGTGCACCTGGCAAATGCACTTGTCTTTTTGGAGGTCTTAGCATGCTCAAGTTGCCTCATCCCACTACACATCATAGGTTTGGACCTTGTTGGACACTTTCTAAATCAGTGCACGGACTTCCTAGTAATAATGGATTACACCATGAGGTATCCAGAAGCTGTCCCGCCAAAAAAACACCTCTTAAAACATCGCCCGACCTCTTCAGCTGGGTCGGACTACCAAAGGATCTGCTTACTGACCAATGTACTACTTTTGTATCTAAATTACAGTTTTTTTTATGATTGCTTAAAGACTAAAATAACAACTGAAAATAACACACAGTTACTAAAACTTTACACTCAAGGAGCAAAACCTCAAACCAGATCTAAACAACTATAAGTACATTCTCAGCCTCACACTTTTTGCAAAACACTATACACATTGTTTTACAAAACACTAAACATACTTCACTATATTAGACACAGAAATCTAACATAATGTCACTCCTTTGCCATTTGAAGACACTGCTTTCCAAAATACCATATATTATACCCTATAACCAATATAACATGTAACATGTGCAGACACTTAGGTGCTTAACTATAAACTCAACGATCAGGTGGAAGCACTATAAAAAGGCAACAGGTGAGTTTGCCTATCTTCAACAAAAATAGGAGGCAATGTTGCAGTAAGAGAAAAGGTTAAAATGAGAGGAGCAGTCCATGGAGGAAGCTGGGTAGAGAGAGGAAGAGGGAGATCTGGATGACGTGGACAAGGGCGGGGACCAAATTTATTAGATGCAATTCAAGCAAGCTTGGTTGACCATGTTGTAAACCATAGGTTGACATTGAGAGAGGCTGGCCAGAGAGTTCAGCCCAACCTCAGCAGATATACTGTTATGCACTTACTTGATGCAGGGTCTGTGCAAGGATGGATTTGCCATACTGTACAAGAAGATTCTGTTTTAAACTTTATACTTATGCTTTTGTTTTGTTTGTGTACTATATTATATTTCGAATATGTTCTGATTTGAAATGCAACCTTTGGAAAAGCATGAATGTATTGAATGGTTTTACAATGTGGTGAGATATTTTTAGCAATATACACTACTGTTCAAAACCCTTGTTTTTTTTTTCAATATTCAAGTATTTTACACTAACAAAAAAATATAACCCAGACTATATCAAAAGTTAGAAGTGTTTAAACAGTGTGTAAGTGAATCAAACAGAATCAGAATGTATGACCCATGTGTGTTCCATATGGTGTCAAAGTTGCGTTATATTAAATTAATGTAAAGTTTTGAACGAAGTATGTCATTTTGCAAAAGAACTGAGGTGTTCTGCCATTTGTGTGTGTGGATCTGTGCATTTTGTGTAGTGTTTTAACAAAATGAGCTTTGTTTTTAAAAATGGTGCTGAAGCAATTATATATTTTTTTAATGTGTGATCTTTGTCGGCTGTTGCAGGTGGAGAGGCTGCACACCTTGGCCTACCATCCACAAACAGATGGTCTTGTCGAATAGTTTAACATTCAAGGATTTTGCGGCACGTGGCAGAAGAAAACCCTCGGAACTAGGACAAAATCCTGCTCTACGTGCTCTTCGTGGCCCTACCAAGCCTCCACCGGGTTCCACCCATTCGAGCTCCTGTTTGGGAGGAGCCTGCAAGGATTACTCGATGTTGTGAAAGTGGCATGGGAAGAGCAGCCTCCCCATTCCGCTCAGGCATTGAGTAAGTACAAGATATGCAAACAAAAATCCAATATATGTGCTACCAATATTGCGCCAACTTGTGGAAAAAGCCTAGTCCGTGCAACAAAAATCCAACATCTGACCTGCACAGCTGCGCGAATTTACACCCGACAACCGAATACCCCTTTTGGTGCCCAGTGCTAACTACATGTTTTACACAATGCTTTACTAAGCTTTACAACACACATATACTACACATACTCCACACATCCTAAACACACACACACATCACTTCTTTAACTACTTTAACTATACACACACACCACATATCCTACACACACACACACACACACACACACACACACTACAAATCATACACACACTACACATCCTACACAAATGATAACTGGCCCAAGCACCACCACCAAACCTGGCTCACATTGAGTGACATCAGCATACGGGGTGTTTTGGAGGTCTTGCAAGCAACGATGATATGCCCAAGCACCTCTGCCATCGCCACCCGGGTGCAACAGAAATACACGTCCAGCCATGATGATGCCTTAAACTTATGCCATTTTCAGTGACATCATCGTCCGGGGCTTTTAAGAGGTTTTAGGTTATGTGGTTCACCCGGGCGGTGTTGTCTTTTTGGAGGTCTTAACCTGCTCAAAAGGTACACAGGGTGTGTGGTGCACCAGGTTGGCGATGACAGCCAGCTTGGGCGCACTTTTTGCATTATCCTGCTGGAAGTAGCCATCACAGGATGGGTACATGGTGGTCATAAAGGGATGGACATGGTCAGAAACAATGCTCAGGTAGGCCGTGGCATTTAAACATTGCCCAATTGGCACTAAGGGGCCTAAAGTGTGCCAAGAAAAGATCCCCCACACCATTACACCATCACCACCAGCCTGCACAGTGGTAACAAGGCATGTTGGATCCATGTTCTCATTCTGTTTACGCCAAATTCCGACTCTACCATTTGAATGTCTCAACAGAAATCGAGACCAGGAAACATTTTTCCAGTCTTCAACTGTCCAATTTTGGTGAGCTCGTGCAAATTGTAGCCTCTTTTTCCTATTTGTAGTGGAGATGAGTGGTACCCGGTGGGGTCTTCTGCTGTTGTAGCCCATCCGCCTCAAGGTTGTGCGTGTTGTGGCTTCACAAATGCTTTGCTGCATACCTCGGTTGTAACGAGTGTTTATTTCAGTCAAAGTTGCTCTTCTATCAGCTTGAATCAGTCAGCCCATTCTCCTCTGACCTGTAGCATCAACAAGGCATTTTCGCCCACAGGACTGCCGCATACTGGATGTTTTTCCCTTTTCACACCATTCTTTGTAAAACCTAGAAATGGTTGTGTGTGAAAATTCCAGTAACTGAGCAGATTGTGAAATACTCAGACCGACCCGTCTGGCAGCAACAACCATGCCACACTCAAAATTGCTTAAATCACCTTTCTTTCCCATTCTGACATTCAGTTTGGATTTCAGGAGATTGTCTTGACCAGGACCACACCCCTAAATGCATTGAAGCAACTGCCATGTGATTAGATAATTGCATTAATGAGAAATTGAACAGGTGTTCCTAATAATCCTTTAGGTGAGTGTATGTTGATCTAGCAACACTAAGACCTATATATGACCTATATATATATATATATATATATATATATATATATATATATATTATATATATAGGTCATTATGTTTTCCTTCCATGCGAGTTAAAATACTAACAATTTACTTTTACGCCATTTACTTTCAATTTTTTTTTAAGTGCGTGTGTAATCATTATACCAGAGAGCCATATCATATCATTACATCCGTTTCTCATCTCTCAAGAGCCTCACCTGATTACTTAATTAATTATTTTTTTGTATAATTATTTGTTTATTTATTTTTATAAAGGCCAGCCTGGATTTCCTTGACATGTATTTTATTTATTTATATTTTTTTTATTAAAGCGAACTCGGCCTGGCCTCCCTGCAGACATGACAGCAAAGTGCAATTCTGTGTTTCAACACACATTCACCACATACTCCACCACATGGAGGGTGCTGTTTAAAAAAAAAAACAGTTAAACAAAGTGGTTTTTTTTTTTTGCTTTTTATTAATTTAACTAACAAATACAGTCTGAAAAAGGGGGCCTTGACCTGTTGATAAAATTTCTTTACTACATTACTCATACCCATGCCGTCTCCTCACTTTCTTTTTCAACTTTTGTTGAAAGAAATTTACTCTTTATCCTCTGACTCCTCTTGTCTTTACTTGTTCTCCCACTGGGAAAAAGAAGAAGCTCATAGCACTCTATGCTGAAAACAGAATATTTGCCTTATCGGCCTCACAAGTGATGCTGTGTTAGCGATGGGTTGTCCCCAGCGATAGATAGCTGGTTGATGTTGTCGCACCAGTGGAACACAAAAATCTCTCACATGCAGTTTCCAATCTGATGACATGATAAGTCTCCCTAATTTGCCATCAGTCCCCATAATTGAAGCTGAATGGCTTTCTGGAGAGTACTCTGATCCTTTTAAATAGCTTTAAGTGTGTTTGATAGGGTGTGCTTAAACTCATTAACAAAAGTCTGATATGTTATTTCTTAGCTTGTGTTTTGTTTTGTTATTACTAGTAACATTAATTTATGAAGTCTTTAAAGATCCATGTTCCATCTATCCCCAACCAAGTAGATCTAAAAGCATACTTCTACATCATTAGTCATCTTAATCCATACATTTCTTTGTTCTTTCTTCTCTCTCTCTCGTTCTATTTTTTAAGATATTCCCATGGCTCTTCATCTGAGCTTTAGGCTTGTTAGCTGACAAGCTGTCACTATTAATAAATGGTAATTCCCTGAATGGGACCAAAACTCAGACTGCCCATAATTCCCTAAATAATTTCAAGTCTAACATTCATCACTTCTTTAACTACTTTCTTTCCTTCTTTATTTAAAGAAATCAGGGCCTACTCAGGCATTTTGGGGAGCCCAAAGCAATATTTGAGGTGGCTAAGTAATGTTAGCATATTTAATTTCAGTTGCTTTTCATTTCCCTCTGCCTCTGAGTCATGTATTATGAATGATCATCAACATATATAAACTTCATCAAAATGCATTTTTTTGTTTTGATTGGTGCTACCGTTATTTTCTCATTGTCATACTGAAAAAAACCAGCATAATATTAGTGAATTTGGCAGAGAACCATACATAACCATAGATATCTGTATATTCATCTCAATCCAATGCATTGTAAACACTTCGTCAATGAAGCACTGTTAAAACTAAAACCTGTTAAGCATTAATATATTATTAAGACGTTGTGTAGAAATTGGGTGTGTCATTTTATGCTATTAATTATGGACCTTATATGTTTTTTTTTCTTTTGGATTTTTTCCCAATTTTCTCATGTCCAATTCCTCTCCGTTACTGGGGGGCCCCAACATTAAGGCTACTACTACTACCACTCAGCCAGGAGGGCTGAAGACTATCACGTGTTTCCTCCGAACCGCGTGACACCAGCTGACTGCCTCTTTTCGAACTGCTCGCTCATGGACGTTGGGCACATTGTAGTTAACACACTTGGAGGACAGCGCTATCTGCTCCTTCCGCTTGCGTGAGCTCACAGACGGCCCTGATTGGCTGAAGAGCCATGATTATGTGGGAGGCACTAAGTACCAATCATACCTCATCTTTGAGAAAGCTTGGCCAATCAGCTCTCTCTAGACCTTCGGCTGCGAGAGGTTACAGCATCACCCGGGAATCGAACTAGCAATGTCCGGATGATAGGGTGAGCACTTTTACCACTGCGCCACTCGGAGGCCCTGAGCTTATATGGTTTTAAAGATTACAAATACAAATTGAAACAAATATACAACGTAATCCATAATTCCAAAGGAGCAATACTTTACTACCATACATGCCAAACAAACTCAGCTCTTAACAAACACTAAACCAATTTGTACTCGGTTTAGTATTGGTGTGCAAACCTTCTTTCTCCCTCTCTCTCTGCACATGCGCTGGGTGTGAGGAGAGGGCATGGAAGGCTGTTTTTGCCATTTTTATTTTTTTACTTTGTACAGCAGGTAGTCAACCGGAATAATGGTTTTACCGCCACGCCTCATGGCGACAGCATTTGGGTTTGTGTGTTTGCTAGCTTTTACCGCTGAGTGGCGCTGTATAACTATAGACTGACGCCTCAGGCCTTAGTTCATTCTCTCAAAGATTAATGAGCCGCAGCTCCTTTAGTACTGCACATAGTAGCGGATAAAATCAAGTGAAACATTGTAGTTAAACGAATTCATAAGCACAGTACTAAAATTACAGTACAAGTGTAGAATTTAAATTAAATGAAATCTTAATAGTGAGTATTTAGATTTTATCATGTGTTATTAGAAAAGCTTTCTTTCTTTCAAAAAAGGGTTTTGTGTCATCTAATATTTTGTGTTCTTTATTAACCTAAATAAATGAAACTGAATGACCATAATCTTAAAACATTGTCAGGACGTGCTACTGCGTCAGCAGATGTTGTTGTCATTTAGCAGCGCTTGTGTTTTTGCGTTATTGTAAGAATGAAATGCAGTAGGCTGTTATGATCATCATAACTTTCTTTAATAAATAATGACTCCCGTTGCGTTGATACATTTATATCTAGCGTTTAGATTATATCATGTGCAACACTAGCGTATAGCCAGAAAACATACTCTGGGTGTGCATCCACTGCTGCGGAGATGACGAGGTAACATGATCACACTCATCACTACAGCCAAAATCAAAGAAATCACTAACTTATCAATACATTATTAAAATGGCCAGAGTCAGTCCTTGCTGTTTTCCACGATGTATTCATAATTGTTAGTCTACTTCTGCCGGTGCGCTCTGGAAAACTGTATGCGTGCGGTTGAGCACTGATTAGACTAGGTATGAAATTAAAGAGAAGGATCACAATGCTCAACATCCCGGAGCGCAAACCTCATTTAAATTAAATTAGCAAATACTGTAGTAAATAACAATAGGCCACGTTTAGAAATGCATTTTTATTTACACTATAAAAAATAATCCTGCATTTATTTTTAGGTGTGCCAGCTGCCACAGTTCTTTTACAGATCTTTATCAAAGTAAATCATTCAGTAACAAGCCTGTAAATTTCCATGTAAAACAGGTCCAATCTGTATGAATAAATTAATATGAGCTGTTGACCAGTGATTTATGTAAACGACTCTGTTCAGATGTAAGTAAATGCTCATTACTGAGCTGTTTGGGAGAGGGACGTGCTGATGACGTTTGGTTTGCTTTCTGTGTGTTTGTGTGTGTGTGTGTGTGTGTGTGTGGCATCACCTGAGAGGTGTCATATAGACATTTCTTATTTGCATCGAATTTAAGCATAATAAATGTGTATCTTTATATCTAGCCTTTCAGAAAACAGACTCTGGGTATGCAAAAACGTTTGTCAGATTCATGTGCAAAAATGATATAATAAATCTATATAACCTACATAGCCTTTATAAGACTCTACTTGTATTTAACAATGACGAAAAAACTTTATGATTTTGTAAAATAATGAAAGCAAATGGTGTGCTGTATTGTTTTTCGGTGAACTTGAGCGTGTCAGAAAATTAACCAAAACTACAGTATGTGTATACTTGCCTCACAGAAGTGAAAAATATCTATTTATAGAAAGGAAAATGTCTGCTTTTATATAAAGTAATATAAAAAAACTATTTTAAATTATGTAATTCATATGAAACGTGAATTATTGGCGCATGCATTGCTGCGGAGACGACGAGATGACACGATCATCTTCATCATTACAGCCAAAACCAAAAAAATTACTAATTTATTAATGAATTAATAAAATGGCCAGAGTCTGTCTCCTTGCTGTTTTTCCCCGATGCATTTTTTAACTCTATGCATGCGGCTGAGCGCTGATTAGACTACGTAGGAAGTTAAAGAGGAGGATCACGATGCCAAATCAAAATTCCAAGCCAAAACCACATTTAAATTAAATTAACAAATATTATAAATAAACAACAATAGCCCATGTTTAGAAAACGTTTAGAAATTCTTTCCGAGATGAGGCTGGGACTGTGTTATGCGCAGAGCGCTGGGAGATTTCCTGAAGCTCAAATCTCCGAAATGCTATCTTCATTAACTGTTGGAGGTTTTGAGCTGTACACACATGCATTCTCGCCTAAACAACTCTTCAAACTACACTTGTGACACAATGACAATAATATTTCGGACATTTTGCAGGCTGCCTTTTGGAGAAATAAACAGAATAAAGAATAAACTAGTGGTTGGGTCAAAATAACCCAGAATTTTTTCTCAGCATAAACAACCCATCAATGTGTTTACAGAAACAACCACAGCATTTTTAGAGAGTCTTTTGCCTTATTGTAATGTTTTATTCAGAAAGTCTATTTTTCCAGTTATTTCTATATTTAATGTTTGATGTCTTTGAATGTATTTTTTTAAATAACAGATACAAACACAGATAGGCTATATAACAGTTCATTCTTTGTACAAATAAAATTGTCAGCTAGTGAACTTGATTTGTTGTATAAAGTACACAGATGTGGAAATTACTATCACTGTAGTATTTCTTCGATACAACATATTGTTATGACTTTTGTATGACTTATATTTTAAAACTGCGGCGAGTGAAAATGTCACTTTGCGCCACCTGACGGTCATTTCACGAATGACTTTGAAATGCAATTGATTTATTTTGGCCGCTGTCGTTTTGCCGCAATGGTAAGCACAGTGCTCATAGGCATTCTGGTTGACTACCTATGTTGTTGTAAATGTAGTTGTGAGTAAGCGGGGCACAATGGCCTCTGAGGCCAGTCGTGAGACACTGGGTTCAAGTCTGTTCTGTTGGACGGAGCACAGGTGGAGGAGGTGCTGCTAGCGATGGGAGAGCAGATCAGGTGTGAGGTCGTCTACTCTGGCTCTCGGATGAACAAAGCAGTGTTTTGACCAATATAAATCTTGTGAGTACACCAAACTGTAATAAGTGTGAGAGGAACTGCGGTCTAAGTTACTACCCCTCTGTCTGCCCCTGTTACACGAGTGGTAATATCTAATGTGCCCCTGTTCATAAAGGCAGAGGAAATTATGAAGGAGCTTCGGAATGGTCGTCAGCCCTGTGAGGGATATCCCACTCTGGTGCAAAAGCTCCAAAATAAGACATGTCCTGTTTTTCTTCTGGCAGATTTTATTGAGCTCAGGGGGCGACTTGGTCAGGATACAGAAGCAGCATGGAGGAATCTGTTGCGAGCCTCACTGATCCCCAGAGCGGTGACACACCCGAGTTCTAGCTCATAAAAGTCAGTCCCGAACACACTCGCACCACAGGGAAACACTGCACTCGGCGCTAACATCACTGTAAACAGCATGAGTGTAAAACCTGATGTCAGGTACAGTAATCAGCGCTGACAGTGAGCACACCCCTAATGCTGAACCCGCCCCTAATATCTGCACCGAAAAAGTACAGCAGCCACAAATCAGCACATCGACAAGAAAAAAGAGTACTAGAGCCAAAGCCAAGAGAAAAAGACAAGAGACGTCCACTACAGAACCCAACACCAAATGCAAAACCTGCAGTCAAACTCTGAGTGCTGCAACACAGGAGACTGAAGTAGCAGGGCGCAGCACAGCACACACAGACACAACCATAGACATTGATGAGAAAGCAAACCGCATTTAGAGCATCTAAATCAACTACACAGATACCTGATGTAAAAAAAGAAGAAAAAAAAAGATGTTTAGTAAAAATATTACTGCAAAGGGCCAAAGCAGTGAGGAAAAGTCTCGGGTTACTTGACTGTAACCCTGTTCCCTGATAAAGCGGGAGCGAGATGCTGCGTGAAAACGCTATGGGAACATCTCTTTGTTGCCCGGTTGTGAAGCCTGTGCATGTCAAACCCACCGAATACCTTCGGCTTATAACCTGTGCCAGGCATGACGTCACCGAATAAGGTGCACCTGCAGGTTATAAATAGGAGTGAACCGGAAACATCCTCAGGTCAATTTTGTCTGAAGGACGCCTGAGACAAAAGATCCCTCCTCACTGGAATCACCCAGGGTGAGCCGTCGAGGAGAGATATTAGATCCGAGAACCACACTCTGGTCGGCCAATGGGGTGCTATCAATAAGAGGCGCAACCCTTGTTGACGGACCCTTGCCAGGACTCCCGGGAGGAGAACTATAGGTGGAAACGCATAAAGGCGTAACCTGGGCCACGTGTGGGCCATTGCGTCCAGACCCAGGGGAGCTGGAAGAGTCAGAGAGTAGTAAAGGGGGCATTGTGCTGCCTCTTATGAGACAAAGAGGTCCACCTCTGCTACGTAAAATCTTTCCCAGATTGACTGACTACTTCGGGGTGACAGCTTGTCTGGATAGCAAGTCTGCTCCTACATTCATATTCCCTGGAATGTAAATCGCCCTGAGGGACAGGAACTTGTCCTGTGCCCAAAGCAGAACCTGGTGCGCTAGCTTGTTCAAGCGGCGCGAGCACAGTCCACCCTGGCGATTTATGTACGAGACTACCGCAGTGCTCTCCACCCGCACTAGGACATGGTAGCCTCTCAACTGCTGGAGGAAGTGTTTCAGGGCCAGAAACAGAGACATCATGTTGAGGCAATTGATGTGCCACGCGAGAAGATGACCTCTCCAGCTCCCTTGTGCTGGACGGCCATCCAAGACCGCACCCCAGCCCGTGAGGGAAGTGTCTGTCGTTAGCATCTTGCGACGACAAGACGGACCTAGAGTGGGACCCAAAGTCAGAAACCGGGGTCTGAACCACATAGAAAGGGTACGAAGCCCCCGGCGCGTAACCCTTATTAGCCTCTGGGGGTTGGCCCTTGAATGAAACCCCCTGGCTCTTAGCCACAGCTGAAACGCTCTCATGTGCAGAAGGCCCAAAGGTATCACCGTGGACGCAGCTGCCATGAGGCCTAAGATTTCTGAAAGTGATGAACGGTGACCTTCTGGCCTAGCTTGATTTCCTTCAGGGTGTTGAGAATGGATTCGACACGAGCAGGAGACAACTGTGCCCGCATTGTGACCGAATCCGATGCGACACCCAAATATGTTGTCCTCTGAACAGGAAGGAGAACGCTTTTTGTGGCGTTGAGTCTCAATCCTAAAAAATGAAGATGGGCTAGGACGACATCCCGATGTCGAAGCGCTAGCTCCTGAGACTGGGCCAGAATCAGCCAGTCGTTTATGTAATTCAAAAATATGGATGCCCTGGAGTCCTAAAGGAGCCAGAGTTGCATCCATGCATTTTGTATATGTGCGGGGTGACAGAGCTAGGCCAAATGGAAGGACCCAATACTGGTAAGCTTCGCCCCCAAAAGCGAACCTCAGGAACTTCCTGTGCTGTGGCAATATTTCTATATGGAAATATGCGTCCTTGAGATCGATTGTCACAAACCAATCCTCTAGTTGGATTTGAGAAACAATCATTTTGACAGTCAACATTTTGAATCTGGATTTCTGAGATAGCGGTTCAAGCCGCGAAGATCCAAGATCGGACTCAACCATCCCCCTCTCTTGGGCACCAAAAAGTACCGACTGTAGTAGCCCGATCCTCTGTCTGGGAAGGGAACATGTTCTATGGCCCCTTTGCCCAGCAGAGTCTGTAACTGCTGGGCCAGCAGATGTGCTCGATCCGGTTTCACGGAAGTGGAGACCACGCCGTTGAAACGCGGAGGACGATGTGCAAACTGAATCCTGTAGCCTGTGCCTACAGTCCTTTATACCCAAGGAGATACACCTGGCAGTAGTCTCCACGCTGCCAGCTTCTCCAAAAGGGGCACGAGCTTTGACACTTCAGCTAGATGGGGGGGGGGGGTATTGTTAGGTGTTGGGAGATGAAGTGTGGCAGGAGATGCCTGAACACCCAACTTTTTTTTTTTTTTTTTCTTTGGAGACCGGCGCTCCCCGAACACCAGTGGTGGCGGGGATTGAACACCGGCCTCCCGGGAGTGCCAGGGAGGAGGCCCTGTTTTGTGATGAAAATCCAGGCGCCCCTCCCCGGGGGAGACACCGCCACAGCCCCAGGCGCACGAACTCAGGGCTTCTTCTTTGAAGAGAGGAAGCTCCTCAGATCCGGTCTTTTCGAAGCAGATTTTTGAGAAGAGCGGCGAGCCCCACCCCAGTCTTTACGGGGGGGTGCGCGGCTGGTCACGCTCTCCTTCTGCACCTCACGCCTGATAGGGGCCAGACCTGGTCGGGGCCGGGTGGCCGACGGTCCCGGTTCTTGAGTTAATGCTGTTATTTTTATTTCGCTTTCGTTACGGCTTGTACATGCACACGCAAACACAAAGCGGTCCTGAAGACAAAAAGATCTGAGGATGTTTCCGGTTCACTCTTATTTATAACCGGCAGGTGCACCTTATTCGGTGACGTCATGCCTGGCACAGGTTATAAGCCGAAGGTATTCGGCGGGTTTGACATGCACAGGCTTCACAACCGGGCAACAAAGAGATGTTCCCATAGCGTTTTCACGCAGCATTGAGTGTAGCTTTTGAAAGGGAAACACATTGTCACTCAGGAAGAAGTGAAAATAGACAGAAGCTGAGCAAACCATAAACTCTGAATAGGACTCTTAACCAATGCACAAAAATAAAATCAGAACTGAGAAAAAGAATTGTTTCTAATGGTGAGGTAGGGGGTGGGGGGGCATAGTGGCTGGAAAAAACAAAACAATTGTACATATGTCAATATATTGCATGTGTATACATGTGTGTATGTACTTTGTGTGTATATATATATATATATATATATATATATATATATATATATATATATATATATATATATATATTGTATATATGTACATAAAGTGAAAATGTAAATATGGTTTTCTTCCTTTAATTGTCTCACAATAAAGAGTGTATAAAAATCAAACTCTTTCTCCCCCTTTTACATGGCTTTTTTATAGTAGATGGAGCCTAGCAGAAAATAGAGGATATATTTATTTTATTTTATTTATTTTTTATATAGAAATTCTATTTATCTAGTTGGGTGTCTGTTGTGATGGTCTTCCTGTAAGCATCTGAAGAACAAACCCCAAATTAATGTAAGTGAACATGTTAAACTTTTCTGTTAAAGGCTAGTGTGATCAAGTCCTTGGGTCAAAAAATTAAAGTTTGTTGTTTCATGGTGGGCCAGATCATTTAATTAAGGCTGGATTTAGCTCACAGGTCACTATTTCCCCTTTCCCATTGTAATGAATTCAGACTTGCCAGAGAGAATGATGGAAACAGAAACAGCATGAGGCCAAGGGGGAAAGGGAAATAGAGGCAGCTATGAGTACTGAGAAGAAGAAATAGACAGATAGAAAGGAAACGATAAAAAGGGAGATTAATGAATGTATGCTGTCAGCATACAAGAATGCATGGGGTTTGTTTTTTAAAGACTGGGTGAAAATTTTTTGAGGCAAAATCACTTTATGCTCAAGCCTCAGAATTAATTATTATAAATTATGCATCTGGTAGATTTCAGCATAATAAGGATTTAAAGTATATATTATTTAGAGGTATTTGATAAGTCTGATGCATGATATGCTCTAACAATATCGCAGCTCTCCCAACATGCTTTTCAGGTTGTCTGACTCTATGTAGAGTGAGGTTGTAGAAATTGGATTTTGAAGATTTTAGAGGTAATGAAATGCTGTGCTCACAGTTTCCTCCTGGTGATTTCCCAGAGCACATTTCCACAGATTCTGGTGAGATATCTGCACCACAGCAACACAGGGCTGCTTATGGCAGCTTATTTAGTGCTGATGTGTATGCAAGAGAAGTCTCAGGACACCAGTTATTTAACCATATATGTATGCACTACCTCTATGTCTTCCACTGGAGCTCATACTGAGCCACATCTTATACATCCTATAGGATATTGATACAAGACACTTTCATATGACTCTTTTGGGTATCCACTGAAACTCTCTGTAGCTAGGATTAATGTTATGTAGTGCAAGAACATTTAACCTACAGTAAGAGCTGCTCCCACAATTGCTTCAAGCTGCCATTTTAGTCAGTCAAGACATGCATCACACGTATGAATAACAAGTACCTATTCATTTCATTTTTTCATTATTTCTTTTCTTTATTCTTTCAAAACCTAGCAATTTGGTTAAAGTAAACAGTTGCTGGTAGCACATGTTATTTAAAGTAGCAATGGTCTGATTTTATCAATGTGTTTCATTTGTCAATAGAAGAAGCATTGTTTGCTTCAAAGACTAGAAGCGGAAAATATTCTGAACAGAAACAAAAGAGTTAACAATCTCAGATGTTAAAGGTATACCCTAATATTTGGTAGTGTGACAGACTTTTCCACAACACACTCCCCTGCTTTTTTTTCTTCTTTTTTTTAATATAGAAAAACATCCTATAAAAATGGGTATAAACAAGTACATGCTTACTGAAGCCAATTTGGGTTGTTTGTTGTTGTTGTATTATTTTGATCATGTTCATGTTTCCTCAAGAATATGTACTTTCTGAAAATTATGGAAATTTTGGATGTATGTATCAAGAAATATTCACAACACACAATCTAAGCGAATAAAAAAGAGAGTAAAAAAAAATGGTAGGAAAATATGAAAATATGACTTGGTGTAATTTCATAATGTATAGCATGAGTTTGAGTTATTAAATTCCTCACATATTAAATAAAAAATCTTATTTTCATTTGTTTGTTTTTTTCATAAGGACAGTATGAAGAATGGTGGTCCTGATCAAATTTACACCTTCATAAATCAGAAGTGTCTGTCAACATTAACCCTAAACCCTTTCTACAGTTGGAATGTTAATTATTATTTTTTGTTTGACTTTCAAATGAAGAGATTCAAAAGAGATTTTCCTAAGAAAATCTCTTTTGAACACATTTACATCCTCAGAATTATCTTCAGATGTACTTCATCAGGATGATTTGATCCTTACTTGCACTTATAATATCATTACAGCTTTAAAATAAATCAATCAGCCCATATGATTATGTTGGTCATCTCAAAGGAAAGTTCACACACATGCACCACATCTCTGTTTTTTTTTTTTTTTTTGCCTGTGCACTCTTAGTATTCACATATAGTCAATTACTATCTTACTCCAAATCTTAAAATCTGCAAATGTATGACTGCTTGTGTTCTCATCATTATTTTCTATTCACACTGACTTCTTCTCTAATAATGCCTTAAATATCGACAGCTGTAAGTAAATCATTGGTCACAGAGAATGTGACAGTGAAACATTTGTTGGAAATACAGGATTGGTTTATTTTAACAATCCTAGATGACTCTTCGTGTCATAAATGTGAGCGCCATAAATAATTGTGTAATTTTGTCTTTATAATGGTTCACTGAGTATCACATCAGTGATTAAACAAGAAGAATGAAGAAAGAGATCTTTGCAACCTCCGAGTGTAGACCTTTTACTGCCTATCTCAGACAATAAACACTGAGTGAAGCTCTAGTTTTCTTTCAATATTAATGAGGATCCACAGTAGACACTACTAAGAGCCTAATATTGGCAAAGATGCAGGATTTGTTATTTTTAATTTGTCACTTGTCCTCTCTCTTTATTTGTTCTTCACAAATGACACTGCTTAATGATATCCAGCATCCATCCCAAAATAGCATTTTCAAATAATATTAAAATCAAATATCAAATATCCAGATTTTCAAATAATAGCAAAGATGACTGGTCAGCTGTTGTCATTAGTATCAATAATGGAGGCAGTTTTGTAGTAGTAAGTGGTGGGGAGTGTGATTGTGAAATAGACATCATGGTAATGCCCAGAGGTGCTGCAAAGAGAATTATCTCTCCAGGGAGAGAGAAAGTGTCAGTTATAATGCATTTGGCACAGAATCCCAAGCTAAGGTGAAAAAAAAGGGTACTACTGATTTTTCCAAACATGCAGGTCTAATAAATCTCAGGTCACTGTGGGTGATGATATCTTTTTGTCAGCACTGACAAACATTATCAGCAGACATCTTAGGCAGGAGCACAACATTGGGTATGAGTTTGTGGAACCTTTGACAGTGTCACTACAGATTCCTTACTAACCTGATCATCACAAGGACATCTGCAAAATGTTGTTGGGAAGAAAGAACAAATAAGAGAGAAGGGTGGAGGAAGAGAAAGAGTATTTATAAACATAGTATTCTGGCAAAAAAAAAACACATTAAGTAGCATTTCAAACACTCAGATTAAAAGAACACTCTATTGTATGACTGGTGGCATATTTAATTTTTATAAAAGTGTCAAGCCGTCTAATTCTGCTGCAGGCAAAAAAGTTAATAATTGAAGGCAGCGGATCTTTACACAGACATGAGGAAAAGAGGGAAAGGAACAGGTGACAGAAGAACCATAAGAGAAAGAGGCTGGAAGACATGAAAAAGAGAGAATGTCCTAATCTGTCATATCAGAGTTCTTGGCCTTCTTCATTGGTCTGAAATAGATCTGGGTTACTTGGCAGTGAGACTGATGTGGATATATCTTCTTCTGTCCTGCCTCTATTATAGGTCATTCATCGCCTGTTGCTCCTTGATTGATTTCTAGGGCATATTAACATCACCTAGATATAAATCATACAGTGAACGAGCAGATGGTGCTGCTTACTTTATAGTTACAAGGGATATAACTGTTTTCCTTCCACCCATTGAGATATCATCTGTGTATTTGAAGCAGACAAAATAATAATAATCATCATCATCATCATCATCATCATCATAATTGCAGGATAAAGTAATGTTTATGATAAACAGATCCCGAGCTACAATTTTATCTTAGAAGAGAATACTCCCATCAGGTTAGAAAAGTTTCATTATAGTATCAAAGATCCTATTAAGGCTGCATAATTAATCAAAAGAAATAAATCAGTTAACTTTGTGGAGTTGGAGTAGTACACCAGTATTTTTGTGCCAAAAACCTAAGCATAAAACTCTGTATATATATAATATATATATATATATATAAAACTCTTTGTTTCGCTTAAACATGTCAAACTCTCACTCGCATTGCCCTCAAACTGTATTTCCACTTTCTTTCCTGTGCTTGCTCAATTCCAGCCAGTCAGAGGCTAGATGAGGCTCAATTCCAGCCAAGCAGAAGACTGGATGGGGTACAATCTGATGACCTGTTTCAGAACGGCTCCTTTTGATGCTCTGTGTCCCTCAATGGGTATACTGTATGTCAAACCATTACATTTCCTTGTGTTGTTGCATTTATTACTGCATGCATTTATATGAGTATTATTTTTTAAATTACACTAAATGTTGATTCTACTGATGTGTTGATTCTAGCTGTTACACAGAGACTGAGAACGGGATCGAAAGCTACAGAGAAGTATGTTAAGATTCACAAATAAAACCTTTGACAATAATAAATTCTACACTATAAACCAGTATTTAATTACAGATTCTGTAAAAAACTTTGACATTTACCTTATGCTGATAATAATAATAATAATAATAATAATAATAATAATAATAATAACAATAATAAATGCAATGAATTGGTATGTGTCCTCAAAGCACAGGTGCTTTTCATTAGTTATTTTTATTTATTATTTTTAACATTATATTTTTAGATTATTCACATTAAGGGAATTAATATAAATAAGGAAAAGCAAGAATACAAATAACATGCAATAAATGTTTTGCCTGAGAAAAAAAGAGAATCATGCTCTCAATTTCCATGACAAGATTCACATTTTGGCAAGAATTGTGCAACCCTAGTTACCAGTTAGTAAACTTCATATTGATCTCTCCCTCTAGCATAGTGGTTCACAGCCTTAGTCATGGATGACCACTGCCCTGCATATTTTCATGCTTTCCCTGCCCTAGCACAACCACTTCAATTAAGAAAAAAGCTGTTAATTATTTGATTAGTTAATCAGGTGTACTGGGAGCTGAGAAAGCATTAAAATGCTCAGGACAGTTGGTCCTTCAGGACTGGAATTGAGAACCACGGCTCTAGAGGAAAAGTGGACAAAAAAGCATGTCTGCAATATGCCCTCAACTATTTATCAGGGCTACTATTTTGTTTGTCACTTGTATATATCCAGCTGTTTTAAAGTGGCATGTCAATTAATCTAAACATTTATTCTACATAACATAGGGCACAGTTTTCTGGCATGACTTACAAAACATGCAGACAGTATACAGTACAGTGGTATGAATGCACTGAAGTCCTTGAAGAACTTATCACCTTCACAACTCTGCTTAAGGCCTTGATAAATCTCGGTTACCCACAGGGAGCAATCATAAGTACATCACACTATATCGGCTTCAGAGACAGTAGTTGACCTTCTCAGTTCCCTTAGAGCAGACTAACTGAATTTGCTTGTTTATTGTTTCTCCATCTCATACTGCCCTCTTGTCTGCCCTTTTTTCCTCCAGCATGCATGCCTTTCATTTGTGTATTGCTGTAGTGTTGTCTTCATTCCTTCATCATGGAGTTGTAGAGCATTTGTCAACACCTGAGCCTCCAGGGTCAAAAACAGCCTACAGCCCTTACTGTTCTGTCTACCCAATGGCCACAGAAAACACAGACACACAACTGTCTAACGTAGCTTGCTAGTGTTAATCCCATATCCTATACTTCTATATATATTTGTCCCTTGCTACGTCACTGAATTAAAGAATTAACATTTCAGTAAGCATTGCTTTATGTTTAAGGTTTTAATCTGTTGCCTGAGAATGTCTGGTCACATATCCTATTACTTCTCCAATTGTGTTTTTGGAAAGGATGATCGTAACTACTAAGAGAGAAGAGAGAGAGAGAGAGAGAGAAATGAAAAGCTCCTATGCTTGAGGGAGCAAGAAAATTGCTTGCTAAAATAAACTCGACCTTGCACCCTCTCTGGTTAGAGAATGGAGCTTAATGAACCAATGGCACATCAATGGGAGCGGATGGCGTGGACATACATTAGCTCATGCTTGCTGAACATATTAGGAAGCTGAGCTGAAGAAGCCTTTAAAGTCCCTGCAACCACAAGTGTGGACATTTTTAACCAAGAACCATGTAATTGAACAGCAGCTGTGTATTACTTTATGCATAACATTTGATGCACAGAAAAGCACAACATTAGAAAGAAAAACTGGCTTCAAAATATAATGTTAGCCACTTTGTACAGTTGTTGTAACTATTATGACTGTAATTAAAAAAAAAAAAAAATATATATATATATATATATATATATATATATATATACACACACGTGGACAAAATTGTTGGTACCCTTCGGTCAATGAAAGAAAAACTCACAATTGGCACAGAAATAACTTTAATCTGACAAAAGTAATAATAAATAAGAATTCTATGAATGTTAACCAATGAAAGTCAGACACTGCTTTTCAACCATGCTTCAACGGAATTATAAAAAAAAAAATGAACTCATGGAACAGGCCTGGACAAAAATTATGGTACCTCTAACTTAATAGTTTGTTCCACAACCTTTTGAGGCAATCACTGCAATCAAACGATTCCTGTAACTGTCAATGAGACTTCTGCACCTCTCTGCAGGTATTTTGACCCACTCCTCATGAGCAAGCTGCTCCAGTTGTTTCCGGTTTGAAGGGTGCCTTTTCCAGACAGCATGTTTCAGCTCCTTCCAAAGATGCTCAATAGGATTGAGGTCAGGGCTCATAGAAGGCCACTTTAGAATAGTCCAATGTTTTCCTCTGAGCCATTCTTGGGTGTTTTTAGCTGTCTTTTGTGTCATTGTCCTGTTGCAAGACCCATGACCTGCGACTGAGACCCAGCTTTCTGACACTGGCCAGCACATTTCTCTCTAGAATCCCTTGATAGTCTTGAGATTTCATTGTACCCTGCACAGATTCAAGACACCCTGTGCCAGATGCAGCAAAGCAGCCCCAGAACATAACAGGGCCTCCTCCATGTTTCACAGTAGGGACACTGTTCTTTTCTTGATATGCTTCATTTTTCCGTCTGTGAACATAGAGCTGATGTACCTTGGCAAAAAGTTCCATTTTTGTCTCATCTGTCCATAGGACATTCTCCCAGAAGCTTTGTGGCTTGTCAACATGTAGTTTGGCATATTCCAGTCTGGCTTTTTTATGATTTGTTTTCAACAATCGTGTCCTCCTTGGTCGTCTCCCATGTAGTCCACTTTGGCTCAAACAACGACGGATGGTGCGATCTGACACTGATGTTCCTTGAGCATGAAGTTCACCTTGGATCTCTTTAGAAGTCTTTCTGGGCTCTTTTGTTACCATTCGGATTATCCGTCTCTTTGATTTGTCATCAATTTTCCTCCTGCGGCCACGTCCAGGGAGGTTGGCTACAGTCCCATGGATCTTAAATTTCTGAATAATATGTGCAACTGTAGTCACAGGAACATCTAGCTGCTTGGAAATGGTCTTATAGCCTTTACCTTTAACATGCTTGTCTATAAATTTCTTTCGAATCTCCTGAGACAACTCTTTCCTTCGCTTCCTCTGGTCCATGTTGAGTGTGGTACATACCATGTCACCAAACAACACAGTGACTACCTGGAGCCCTATATATAGGCCCACTGACTGATTACAAGATTGTAGACACCTGTGATGCTAATTAGTGGACACACCTTGAATTAACATGTCCCTTTGGTCACATTATTTTTAGTATTTTCTAGGGGTACCATCATTTTTGTCCAGGCCTGTTCCATGAGTTTTTTTTTAATTTTTATAATTCTGTTGAAGCATGGTTGAAAAGCAATGTCTGACTTTCATTGGTTAACATTCATAGAATTTTTTTAAATTATTACTTTTGTCAGATTAAAGTTATTTATGTGACCATTGTGAGTTTTCTTTCATTGACCGAAGGGTACCAACAATTTTGTCCATGTGTGTATATATATATATATATATATATATATATAAGATGCATTGTATCGAATAATTGCTGTATTTAAAAACATATTCATTATTATTATTATTATTATTATTATTATTATTATTATTATTATTATTATTATTATTATAAAGTAGCACAAACAGGAGTGGAAAATACAACTGAAATCAGAAGTTTATATACACTTAAAGATGCACGAAGATGAATGCCATGGCAATACTTTCCTTGCAGTGGATTTCTTGAATGGGTGTTTTTATGGGACAGAATGAGTGTTCAACTTCTATGGTAACAGAAGAAAAGTGAAAAAAAAATTGAAGTACATGGTTTAATTTATTATGGGTTTTTTTTTAGATTGACATGGTTAAAATATGCATACAGCACCTACTTTTTGGTTGAATATTTCCAAACAATTTTCACCTTTAACGTTTTGGGAGTGGAACTGACTTTGAAATACTCTAACAAAATTCTTGTGAGGGTTAAGCTCTAAAAGCTTAATGTTGGTCTGCTCAACCATGTAGCTTATCAACCTTGGTCCACAGACCCTGCACATTTAATGTTTTCCCTGCTTTATCACACTTACCTCAATAAAAACCAATCTGATAATTACAATGGTAACTACAATTGTAGTTGTAGTTACCATTGTAGTTACCATTGCAGTTACAATATCTACAATGGTAACTACAATGATAACTACACCTACAATGGTAACTACAATGGCAGTTGATTTACTACTGCCATTGTAGTTACCATTGTAATTACAATGGTACCTACAATGGAAGTTGATTAATTAATTCAAGGTTCCTGAGCCATGTAAAGCTTGTTTGACCATAGACAGTGATAATGATGTTCCAGCAGCTTCCAGCTCTTGATAGGCTGGTTTGTAACACAGGATGCAAAATTTTGTGTTTGTAAACCTCTTACCAGAATTACTCATGTAAATGTATAGATAATGTGAAATTTTACTCAATTAAACTTAATATTTTGTTAATATCAAGTTTTTCTATAAAAAGTGTTCTATTACAGTACTTATCTAAACATCATGGATGATAATTTTCAGTTTTAAAGCAACTATGCTGCTTTTGCCAAAGAATAAATTTCAGGTACTGTAAGTTTGCTGATCATATGCATAACTATGTCCTGAACCTGGTAAGGATGTAATATTGAGGATCTGTCCTGATCCTCCTGAACCTGTCAGCTGCATTTGACACAGTAAACCACATGATTCTATTACCTATTCTTACAAGCCTTGGAATCTGTGGAACAACATGACAATGGTTTGCTTCCTACGTAGAGGATAAGTCATATGAGGGGACATGGAGGGGATGCACAGCTGCTCAACGCAGTGTTCCACAGTGTTCAGTACGTGGTCCTCTTCTGTTCTCCCTTTTGGTAAGGTCATATCATCAAATGGCTTCTCATATCATTGTTATGCAGATGGCATGCAACTTATTCTCTCTTTTCCTCCCTCAGACTCTCAGATTTCCACCTGGATCTCAGCATGTCTGGATGGCAGCTCATCAGCTGAAGGTTAATCTGTGTAAAACTAAACTGCTGTTCATCCCTGATGATTCATCCCCTGGTAAAGACCTTGTAATCTCCCTGTATCAATCAGATCTCTCCTTCAGCCAGTGCCCACAATCTTAGGGTAACTGTGGACAATCATCTGTAATTTTCCCCACACATTGCTAACTTTACTCACTCTTGATTTCTTCCTTACAACATCAGAAGAATCTGCCCATTTCTTTTGTCACAGGCTACTCAGGTGCTTTTCATTTTTTCAGTTCCCTTGTTATTTCAAGACTGGACTACTGAAATTCACTCCTGGTAGGTCTGCCTCTGTCCACCATTCATCTTCTGCAGCTGATCCAGAATGCAGCTGCATGTCTTGTTTTCAACCTTCTCAAGTTCTCCCACACCACCCCACTTCTCCGCTCCCTGCCCTGGCTTTCCGTAGCTGTCCACATCTAATTAAAAACCCTGATGCTTGTGGCCCAGCACCCACTTGCCTCTCAGCTCCAATCACACTACACATCGCTCCACATTCCCACTGATCCTCCACGCTGCTTGTCTGGTCCCATCATGTCTCAGGGATCAAGGAAGACAATCATCTAGACACTTTTCTGTTCTGGCACCTAGGTGGAGGAATGAACTTCTCTAGATGTCAGTACATCTTTGAACGATGACACAAGACAATGTTATTTCTTCAGTACTTGGACTATACCTCCCCCCCCCCCACACCACCACTAAAAAAATATAATAAAAACCCCTTCCCCAATTGTGTTTGACTGATCGCATTTAGATAGTAACCGAGTAACCCAGTGTAAGTATCTGTCCAATGAAACTTCAAACAGCTTTGTAAGGCGCGCTGGATTAGAGCACCTGCCAAATGCCTAAATGTAAATGTATTATCTCCCTTTACTTTACAGACATGTTCAAAAAAAGTCTGGTGAGGACATGATTGAAGTAAGATTCAGGAAGAACTTAATAAGGATGTAGTAATGATGGCATTGACCAGTCATCTGTGTAGCTAACACCTCTTAGGGACTTCACTGATGTACTACAAGCATGGTGCAGACTATTAATTTGATGAAAATCACTGCGCATTTCACGGTATTTATTCCACCCCACCGGACGCAATGGCAACATACTGTAGCAAGCATGTGATAATTGCCTTTCTTTTAAAATATAATGAAGGAGCAGAACAATTATTTTAAAAATTCTCAAGTAAAGTTTTCATACACCAACACCAACTGAAGTATATACTCAAGTATTTCCATCCTGATTATAAATAACATGTATAACCTGTTTATAACACTTAATCAACTAGCAAAATTGATTAGACTTAACATCATCTGTTTACAACAATAACAATAAATAAACAAATGCATTATGATAATAATAATAATAATAAGGGGACCTATATAAGATCTCATATTGCACACAAGCACTGTAGGTAAGTTATGAAAATATATTTTCATTTTTATGCTTTGGGCAGATGTGCTTTGAAGTCTTCATTAATACAAACATCTTGATATTACTAGTCCACCAATATAAAGCTCTGTTGAGAAGGTAAATAGGTAGAGAAGCACACAGAGAAATCATTATTTTTTAAAGTGCTAATTCAACATAATAGTCACCATGACAACTTATTACACATGATATTTGTCTTAATACGGCAAAATAACATGCATTCCTATAGTGTTTAATGCTTATAGAGTGACTGCTTGTGGGGTCAGTTAATATTTTATGGTAACATAGGAGTCATAGGAATCACATGAAGCCACTAATGAAATGAAAAATCTATGTCTAATAATAATAATTTCGCTACCCACAGTTTATAATTTTATTGCAGAAAAACTTATATCAGAAGACTTCAACAGCAGAGCTAATGGTAAATAGAAGAACAAAGGACAGGGAGAAAATATAAGCACTGACTTTTCAGCCTTACTCTATATGGCTTGTTAATTAATAAATAAATAAGTAAATAAATAAATAAATAAATAAGGTTTTATAAATATAGGTGGGCAAATAAACTGATGAATTAAGTGTAGAATATAAACGTATATAAAGAATGCTGGTGTCAAAAGACTAGGGTGGAAATTATACATTGAATCATAACTGTTGAAGATGAATTTTCCTTTTTTTTCTCTGTTTCTAAGTAGGAAGGGAAGGCAGTCCTGAAAGGATAAAAGATCTCACTCTTGGTAGAGCAACAGTGTTTAAGCTTCAAACAGATAAAGATACCAGTCATCCTGACGTTTTGTGGTGACAAATAGGTAATCACTGGCATTTTTATGATTATAATAAGCACAATAGGACATCCGATTTAATCACACTATATGCATGTTCAACAGAAACACATGTGTGGTTACTGCATCTCTGCAGAGATAAAGATATGTATGATGATCATAAGTTGTATCCTGCCTTTTTTCTTTTAATGATTAGGGCGTTAGTTGCATTCTGAATCTGCTTTGAATATTTACAGTTTCCAGGGGTATTAGGCAGCTAATAATTTATTAAACCTGTCAAATGTGAAAATTGGCTGTGAAAGCAAGATGGTGGACTATTATGCTGTATTTAAATGAATCCTAAAAAAAAACATTTCCATAATCACACCTTTTAAATGAAGGATTTGATTTATCACACATCTGTTAAAAAAGTTACTTCTAGAGTCTGATCTGGGGCTCTTTCTGCTTCTTCTTCTTTTTTTTTTATGCTATTGTGGGGAGTCATTGTTGGGAGCCTTGCCCCTGCAGGGTCTGGGTTCGATTCCTGCCCAGGTTTGATTCTTGTCTCTTTGCATGCACAAGTTTACCTGTTTACCCTGTGCTTGGTGGGTTTCTTATCGGGTAATCCAGTTTCCTCCCACAGTCGAAAGACCTGTAGATTAGGTTAATTGGCGTTCTTTATATTTTGTAGTTTCCACTACACAGCAGTTGCTCTGGTGCTTGGAAAATAAAGAATTATAATGTTTAAGCAATTAAAATGAATCACCATTTTTCATAATTGATTGCTTGAAATTAAAAGGAAATCAACTGATCATCGACTGGGATTAATGGTCATCCCATCAATAGTCAAGGTAAGGTACTGCTAAAAGACATTTACTGAACAAAAATACTTGTTAGAATCCCAGCCACACATTTTTTCTGTGTTTATTTCAGCTTGTTGTGTGATTGTTACTTAATGTAAATTGTATAATGATATAGAGATGCAGATGGTTGTCAATTTTAAAGAAGCAAATTGCTCCAGGGCTTTTGTTTTTTATCATGGTGTTGTGTATTTCTTAAGATACATGAAGAATTTCCCTTAAAGGTGACATACAGTGTTTATGAGGCAAATTGCATCTGACAACTAAGTTTTTAAAAGCCTCATTTAATATTAACACAGTATTTTCTCCATCTTTAAACAAAGATAAGAGACAGTATGGACAACAGAGAAACAACTGGCAAAGAAACATATCTGAGAGACACAATCCTTGATGGATAAAGTATACCAGACAATGCAAGAAGCAGCATTTCTTATCTCATTTGAACAGCAGGTATAAGGATTTCAGCTCACTCCTCAGAGGTCAAATTGTAAATCAACATAAAGAAGGTGGGAATCATAAAGTATTATTACAAAACAGACTAGGGAAAAAAAAAATCCAGAACTCATAAATGACATGGAGATCAAACAGATATTGACTCCCTATAGTCCCATTCAACCTTCTATTAATGCCTTCACTTTATTTTTCCCACTGAAACACGGTTTCTATTTGAGGCCAGGTTGTGGTAAAACAGATTTATTTGTATGCGAGTTTGAATTTAGAAAAGCACAACAATTTACAGAGTTGATAAATTGTACAACTGCTTTGGAGATTTTAATTTTAGAGCAAGTAGAGTCCTACTCAGTCCTACTGAGTGCTCTGCTTGAGCTTTTTCCTGGCTAGCGATGTACCATAGTAAATATTCACAACATCACAACATTGTACAGATCTGGCCATTAAGAACGCACGTTTCGAGAAAAGGGATCTCGCGCGCTTCTGCGGCAGCTCTCGGGACGCTGTGAAAATTCCGTTAATTACCTGTAGGGGGCAGTTGTGTTTCAATCTGTCTTATGTGTCTACTGAAGCCAAACATGTGTTCTCTCTCTTAGGCGCCCATTGACAGCAAGCGACAGAGCTCATAAACGTGTCGAGCTCAAACTGTAAATACTGATATGTATTTATTCTTCATTTTCTTCTCTCCTTCAATACTCTCCTCTCCTACTTATTTGACTGCACTTTCTCCATTCAGTATTATTATCATTAATAGTAGTAGTGAAAACTACCGCTGATTAACTATCTCTTCAGTAGTTAAAACAGTAACCAGTAACAGTTAAAATAACCCAGCACTTTAACATTTAACTCAACAGTTTTTAGAGTGTAACATAAAAAAATATTCAATTTGTAAAATAGCATAAGTGAAATCATAGATTGTGTATAGAGTGATTAAAAACAATACAACAAAGCTTATGGTAAATTAATTCTCAGACTCTTCCACTGCAGGTATTAAAAAACAGTAACAATGTCAATTTTAGAATCCGTAAAAGCTCAGTGATCCGTACAAAACCTCTGGCGGGGGAGCCTTTCTCTGAATTCGCCATTTTCACGGGGGTGGGCATCTCGGTTTATTCATTCAGATTTACAGTACCTATTTACAGTATAAATAGGTAAATTTAAAAGGAATTTTATGGGGTTGTCACTGAACAATTTACCCTGACAAAGAGCAATATAAGAATAGTGCCAGATGGCACACCTTAAAAATAGTTCGGCATCTATTTACAGTAAAGAATTTTCCCTAAACTTGTGTTACTGCTGTTTGCTTACAATATTTGTTAATATTTTTTTTATTTTATTTAAATGGGCTCCGAGATGTTGGCTTGGGCTCCGAGATGTTGAGTCTACTCTACGTAGTCTAATCAGAGCTCTACCGCCCGTTCGAATGTAATTCATAAATTATGTTTATAGTAATGAAATGAGATGCCCTAAATCGTCCTTTAAAATTAATCTATAATTCATTTCAAACCCGCGGCTCGCAGTTTCAATTTACAAAAGGCAGCATTTTGATCAAAAGATGATAAACGCATGTGATACATTAATAGAAATGCAGACATACTGCATTGATGGATGGATGCTGTTGATAAATAAGGATTATTATTATAATAATGATAATTAAATAAATAACTGTCCATCTTTTTGTGTTTATCTTTTCGGTTTATTATACACCTCTGCACCACTTATTATAATAAATAGTATTAAATGTTAGTAAAGGTACCATTGCTAGAGAAAAAATTATATATATATAGTGTTTATGCTGTAATTTGGTCATGTTCACCAATGGGTTAAACATATGTGGCATTTAATTGCATTCGCTAGTTATCAAGTTGATATACAGGTCAATCTGCTTCAAACAGAATCTCTCCAAGTAAGTAAGCATAATAATAAATAATGAATAATCATAATGTCACCCCATGGGTGAACATGACCAAATTACTGCATGAACACTGGAACACGAGGATTTAAGAACTTAATTAAACATGAATATACTTAATGTGTTCAAATGTTATTTCAAATTTTTATTTAAAAGCCACATATGTGTGTGTGTGTGTGTGTGTGTGTGTGTGTGTGTGTGTGTGTGTGTGTGTGTGTGTGTGTGTGAAATGTATTTATATATGTGGTATTTTAATTCAAATCCAATACTTTAATGGTTTGTGATCGCTGCAAAGTATCAACTTCAACTATGACGTCTGATTTAATTCGCTGGAGAAATAAAATTTGGGCAGAGACGTCCGCTCTGTCTTGTTAATGCATCTAAAACTCCCCTACAGTATTTGCCAACAGCGCACCCAGTTGGATAAATTCACACCTATCATGAATTAAAGGTGAGAAGAGATTCAGCAGAATCTTCTGACACCGTGCTTGCTCTGAAGGACTATATTCGACAAGAATATAGAGAATAAGAATTTATAATAAGATAATTAATTTATAATAATATAATTAATTAAACATTAAAATTATATCAAATAAAGACTTTATCTAAAAGCCAGACCAAATTTCTCATTCACAGATGAAGTAGTTAAACATGCTTATACTCTAGATACGTAGGTTATATTTTAAAATTGCAAGTAAATTACAAACTGCATGTAATGTAAAATATGAATAAAACAGTATTAGACACACATATATAATATGGTATATACAATGAAAAAGCTATTTACACGAGTGCTCAAATGTAAAGCAAACGCAATTATTAATTCATTGTATATATTTAACTTCATTCAGCCATTTAAGTTACATGAAAAAATAACGTGCCTACTAGCCCACTATTATTTTCTGTTCAAATTTAAAGATGCACACGCGTGTGCAAAAAGACGAAGTACAACAAAGAATACAAAAGTGTATAATCTTCAATAAAGTTAGCCTAAAACAATATTGTCTCCAATGCTGAAGCAAACATGATTTTGTTTTTGTTTTAGTCTATTCGCTCAATACAAGGTGAAAGGGCGCTCCGAGGTGAACACCTGCAGACCCCCAGTTACTGTAAGCCCTCTTCTCACCTTTCATTCACTATAGGTGTGAAGTTATCAAACACGTTTCGCTGATGGGGGAATTGGCAGAATTGAGGGGTTTAAAAAGAATTAACAAGACCGAGCAAACGTCTCTGCCTAAAATGTATTTCGCCAGCAAAACATAAACATAAATAGAATCAAATAAAATGTTTAATGGTATCTATTAAATCAGACTTCAGACTTCCGGTATGACGAACGCGGACATGACTCTGGCAGACGAGCTGAACACCTTTTATGCTCGCTTCGAGGCTGCAGCTAAAGACGCTAGCGTTGCTAATGCTAGCGGTGCTAACGGCTGCAGACAGGAAGTCACTGTCAGCCCCCGGAAACGCGTTCATCATCTCCGAGCATGACATGAGGAGAGCCTTCAGGAGAGTGAAGACCAGGAAAGCAGCAGGACCGGAGGGCATCTCAGGTAGAGTCCTCAGAGCCTGCGCAGACCAGCTAGCACCTGTGTTCACAGAGATATTCAACATCTCCTTATCTCAGTCGGTGATCCCCACATGCTTTAAGGAGTCCATCATTGTTCCTGTTCCGAAGAAACCACATCCTACTTCCCTCAATGACTATCGACCTGTAGCCCTCACATCAGTGGTGATGAAGTGCTTTGAACGGCTGGTCAGAGACTTCATCATCTCCTCACTACCAGTCACACTGGACCCACTACAGTTTGCCTACCGTTCAAACCGCTGTACAGATGACGCCATCGCTCATCTACTCCATACTGCTCTCACTCATCGGGACACTAGAAGGGGGAATTATGTGAAAATTCTTTTCATCGACTACAGCTCAGCATTTAACACCATAATTCCCTCTACACTCACCACCAAGCTGGAGCACCTGGGACTCAGCTCATCTTTATGTCAGTGGATCTCCAATTTCCTAACGGGGAGACCACAGGCAGTAAGGATGCGTGGACATGTCTCAGCCTCCATCACTGTCAGCACTGGAGCCCCACAGGGTTGTGTTCTGAGCCCTCTACTGTACTCTTTGTACACTCACGACTGCGTAGCCACTACCAACTCCACCACCATCATCAAGTTTGCTGATGACACTGTCGTGGTCGGCCTGATCACTGACAACGATGAGACGGCCTACCTGAAGGAGATTGGAAATCTGGAGAACTGGTGTCAGACGAACAACCTCCTTCTCAACGTCAGCAAGACAAAGGAGTTGATAGTGGACTTCAGCACAAAGCAGAAGAGGAACTACCAGACCCCCGTCATCAACAACAGCCCAGTGGAGAGAGTGGACAGCTTCCGTTACCTCGGTGTACACATCACGCAGGACCTGTCTTGGTCCTGTCACATCAACACCGTGGTGAAGAAGGCCCGACAGCGTCTCTACCACCTCAGACGCCTGAGAGACTTTAGACTGCCTTCCAAGGTGCTTAGGAACTTCTACTCCTGCACCATAGAGAGCATCCTGACGGGAAACATAACGACCTGGTTTGGGAACAGCACCATGCAGGACAGGCGAACTCTTCAGACGTGGTGCGATCAGCTGAGCGCATCATCCACACCGAGCTCCCTGACCTGCACTCGATCTACAGCAAGCGGTGCTGGACCAAGGCCAGGAAGATCATGAAGGACCTCAGTCATCCCAGCAATGGACTGTTCTCTCTGTTGAGGTCAGGAAAGCGATTCCGCTCCCTGAAGGCCAACACAGAGGGACTGAGGAGGAGCTTCTTCCCGCAGGCGATATGGTCTCTTAATCAGTACAACACACAGTACTGATCCATTTTGCACATCCACACATGCTTCTGCACTCACTCTGGACATTCAGGGCATTCAGGGCATTCAGGTCATTCGCTCACTAGTCCTCACTGCACACCTGCTCACTCATGGACATTATGCACATAAGACACTTTAAATATGCACACAAGCCACTTTAACATGTCACTTTACTGCATATTTGCACACCCCTGGACATTACATTCCGTTCCTTATGTTCACTCCATTTCAATATTTTTTATTTTCTATTTGTACAATTACAATTTTACATTCCAATATTTTCTATTTGTACAGTTCATCTCACTTTCTTATTTCCTTATATCTTCATTTAATGTATATTTGTACTTACATACATTTTATATTTTATATTTTATTTTATTTTATTCTCTTAGTCAATTTTTACTTATATATTTTTTTTTCTCAAATTTACTTTTGTTCAAATATTTATTTCCTTTATAGATATTCTTTCTTATTCCTTCTTAGATAAGTAACTTTTTTTTTTTTCTTCTTTCTTGTTCTAAGGTCAGGGCAGTTGCCTAAGCATTTCACTGCATATCGTACTGTGTAGGATTGTGTATGTGACAAATAAAATTTGAATTTGATTTGAATTTCATAGTTGGATTTGATACTTTGAGTGTAATTCATACATTTACTGAATATATTCAGATTTTGTAAAATAAGAAACCCGTTTCCTTCCTGGACCTTTTGTCCGCATCACAATGAACTGGAGCTCAGCACGTCTACTTTCCTTGTTTTAATGTGTAAAACTGTTAGGAACCTCCACCAGTGGTCACTGTTTCTGTCATTGTAGTTTTTGTTGGTCGACTCAGTTTCCCAGAAGGCACCTCAGTCAGGTGATGAGTGCTCACCTGAACTGAGGTGGCTCATTAAAGGTTCTATAAATAGCAGTTTGTTCTGGGAAACTGGGTCGAGCATTGTTTGTCTGTTTGTAACTACCGTCATGTGGGCATTCCTTTTTGTTTCTTTAAGTTTATATTGGGTTTATGTTTTGTAACCTTTGTTTTTCTAGAGGGCTCTAGTTTTGGTTTACTGTATGTTCCTTGTTCTAGTGGATTCATGGAGCTGTCCTGTTTCATGTTTTAGTTAGGCTGTGTCTCCTCCTGTGTACAGTGTAAGTACTGTTCTGTGTCTTCCCAGTGTTTGTCTTCTGGTGTAGTTCTTTGTCTGTTTAGTTTTGTGTAGCCACATGAGGGCCTAGCCGCTAGCAGGGTTAGCCGCTAGTAGGCCTTGATTGCTAGTAGGGTTAGCCCCTAGTAGGGTTAGCCTCATGTGTGCTTTGCTTCTTGTGTTCAGTTCCCCCCTATTAGGTCAGTACTAACCCGGTTAGCCACTAACCCCATTAGATACTAACCTGGTTAGGTCAGCATCCAGTGTCCCCAGTATTCCATGTAGCTACTAACCTTACTAACCACTAACCCATCTGGTCTCTAGTCTCTGTGCTCCTGGTCCTGTCTCCAGCCCTGTCTCTAGTCTCCAGCCCTGTCTCTCCAGTCTCTAGTTCCCCTATGTGTCTTTAGTTAGCTTCAGCTCCATGTTTCCTCATCCCCAGATCCCTGTGTCAGATCCCTGTGTCAGATCCCTGTGTCAGATCCCTGTGTCAGATCCCTGTGTCAGATCCCTGTGTCAGATCCCTGTGTTTTTCCTGAGCCCTAGTTTTAGTTTGAGTTTGTTGTTTTGGTTCCTTTGTTTGTTTGTCTGTTTTGAGTTTTGTAAATAAAGACACCTTTCTGTTTGAAAACCCCTCTGCCTTTATGCCTAACCTCATGCCCACGGCAACCACACCATCAGCCGGTCTAGCCAGCACCAACCCTAGACCCATGACAAAAACAAGGAAAAAAATAAGTGAAATACATTTTCGCATATGCTTAAATAAGTCCTTTTTATTCATGGACAGGTGATGTATGTTTGATCTGCATTATTGCAAGAGGCAATGACTTTCAGGAGGAGTATGTCTGCACCTTTTGTAAAGTGAAAGTACGAGCCGCGGGTTCATGCACACTGATGAACAGCTTTATTTCAGTCATAAATCCAAAATCACATTCCAGCTATTATTTCCAGCCATGGTCAAATAATGGATGAAATAATTATTCAATGCTGGACACAAACAGCAAAAAAGCCAGATGATTGTTTTTATAAAAAGCCCGAAGCACTTCATGTTTATATTTGTTCATTCATGTCTTCTGATGGTGCTCGACACATTTTTACATTTTAACAAAGACATGTTGACATATTCACGAATCAGGACATGCATAATTACTGTATATGTGCGCGCATCTCATAGGTGTATGTGCACGGAGAGTTTGTATATATGTGCGCGTGTCTCATAGGTGTGTGTGTGCTCATTTCATATGTAGTTGTGTGAGTATATATAGATGTGTGACTGTTTCATATATGTGTATGCAAGTGTTTTACTTGTGTGTGCATGAGTGAAGTTTGATTTAAGCTCTATACGGCACCTCATAATTTAAGGCATCTCTTTGCATCATTATGAACATAATATGAAGCCACATATACGCACATTCATCATAAAATATTATTATTGTGAAACTAAATAAAATTCATGTTTGCTTCAGAATTGGAAACAATGTTGTTTTAGGCTAACTAATTATACACAATTCTTTGTTGTACTTGGTCTGGCTTTTAGATAAAGTCCTTCCATGCACCATCTGGCGGATATTCAGTGAAGCACAACACATTTCTTTAAATTCCCGAATGTTGCTTGAGGGATCTCGCGGCATGTCGCGCGCCAAATTGCGGGAAAAAGCGTGCATTCTTAATGGCCAGATCTGTAGTTAAAGTTGGATTGTGGTGTTTTGATTTACATCTCACACATCACATGATAAAGTGATTCTCTCAGAACAGCCAGGATGATTAAACAGAAATCTGAGTAAGCATACTGTTCCCAACAAGAATCACTCACGCAATTCGTCACATTACTATTTCAGCAGATTTTCACTCATTTACTCATCGTCCATACCACTTTATCCTTTATTCAGGGGCCTGGAGCACATCCCAGGAGGTTTAGGGCACGAGGTGGTGTACACCCTGGACACGGTGCCAATCCAGCAGATTTTCATATATCTAATAAAGTCAAGAATATATAATGTCAGTCAAAAGCGATGAAAAAGTATTTGTCATCTTCCTGTTTTTTTTTAGCATATTTGTCACTTAAATTATTTGGTTATCAAATAAATGTTAATGTTAAGCAAAGATAGCCCAAGTAAATACAAAATATTTTTTTAAATGATGGTTTCATTTTTAAGTGAAAAACAAACACCCCCAACACCTAAATCATGAATGAAATCTTATTAGCTGCATTTTTTGGAAAACTGAGGTAGATTTCTCTCACATTTCACGATCGCTCCACGACCTGTTTGCCACTTTTTCCCACGCTGTCACATTCTTCCCACGTGTTCATGTTTTCCCTAGTCTGTCATGTGTTTTTCCTACACCCCCATTTCTGCCCCATCTACACACCAGTCTCACATCTCATGCTGATCATTTAAGCATGAGCTGCACGCTGCTCCAGTGCCTGATTATTGTGTGCCTTCTCGCCCAATTCTCTCACGTTCTTGTTTCATGATTTTCACGTTGCCAAGTTTGCTTTGTTCTCTTGTTTTCTCGCTTTTGCTTCAAGATTTGGATTTATTGCCCCACTCTTTGATTTCCTGGTTTCTTGGTTCATTGTTTTTTTGTGGCTTGCTGACTGATTATCTGGTTTTGATCCTCGCTTCTGCTCTTTCTACCATGCTCTCGTCTAACGTTTTGATTCCTCCGTGACAGAATAATCCAGCCATCAGCATGAATCCAGCAGAGTTTGACTGCATGAAATTGTCGCTGGAGAGCCGAGGTGGGTTTCTCTGGGCGCACCAGCAGGAGGGCACCAAATGACTCTAACAGCTCTAATCTTCTCCATCTTAAGGCATCACCCCCGATACACAATGAGAACCATGATAACCTGCTCCCCCACCTATGAAGGGGATCCAGGCACATGTTACTCCTTCTTCTTTCAGTGCTCGTTGATTTTTGAGCTGCAAACTTCACCTCAGAATCCTCCATGGTGGCATACGTTATAACATTCCTCTCAGGATGGGCCTGGGAGTGGAGTATTTTGCTCTGGGACTATAACTAGTTCCAGACACTGGCACTTTCAAGTGGGTGGAACAATCAAGCATTGTGGGTTCTTCAAGGGTCTGTCAGAGGAAGCCATTGATGGGAGTCTGCTCCTGAGGTCATCCTTGGCCTGCTTTGGTTAACCCGCCATATCCCACAGAGCGATTGGGCCAGGAACACAAGCCTGGAGCCCATCGTGTTCCATGAGCTTCTTATGAGCTGCTGTCATGTCACACTGGCTGTTCACCAAGTTGGACCTACATCTGCATTTGAGAGAGTGACGAGTGGAAGACTGCCTTTAGCATGCCAGCACTATGACAAATGCTCCAGCATTCTTTCAGCCCTCATTAATGATGTGCTCAGAGACTTTCTTAGTTTTTTGTCTATTTGGATGACATTTTGATCTTTTCTTGAGACCTGGAGGAGCATCAACACCATGTTTGGCAGGTGCAGGAGACTTTTGGAGATTAATAGCACAGCCGCATAATGGACACTTTTATAGGGTAAAGTAAGCTGTTAAAATATTAAAAAAAAAAAGCCCGAGTGATTGTGCCCAGAAAGGTTTTTTGTGCCCGTGAGTATTTTGTGTATGGGTTCCCGCTCGAACTCTCACGAGACTGTGTTGCCGGTCGGCTCAGGAAGAACGTGACGCATCTAGTCACATAACCCAGATATAAAGCAGACCCGGGAAAGGACTCGGGAAGGGAGTATGGAGTCACAGTGCGCTGTTTATGTTGACATTGGTTCGGAGTATATAAAGAGACTGTTGAGGGTTGTTCCTTGCGGGTTTTCCTTGCCATCTGGAATAACACAATCTTGCTCTGACATCGGCCTCCCGGTCTCCATCCTTTCCGGTGAGACCGATTCAACTCTATCACACTCTCTTACAATAACCTGGACTTTGGACATTCTATACACTCACACCCACTCCGCTTACAATTGTATATATTTTGTAAATATTATTTTCTTTATTGGTTTTGGTGCACCTTTTTCATTAAGTTTTTTGTATAATAAACTTGCGGTTGTTTCTGATTAGTCGTGTTGTCGTTCTTGCTCACTGGGTTTTAAGGCACTCCGACACTAAGAGAAAGATCTCTCATTTTTGTGTAACAACAGGTCATAAAAATTTTATCTGAGCCTTACATAGTGGTGCCCCATGTGAGGATCATTTTTTTGAGTGTAGCAGGTGTTTTGAGACTTATAAGCAAGATGATTATCAATGCTATTTTGGTGAATATGGCCGACTCAGGCAGGCTATTAAGTTCTTTGTATATGTATAACAAATAGGCTGATGATGATGATGATGATGATGATGATGATGATTGTGTGGATTGTGTGGCTGGTATGGCTGAGGTGCAAACTTTACAGACTGAGGTGAATAACCATAAAGTGGATTTATTGGCCCTTGCTGAAAGGCTTAACACACTAGAGCTTGTTGTCAAAGAATCCACTAACTGTACGCTAAATGGGGAAATTAGTTTTCGGCAGGCTGTGGACACTAGCTTAGCAGGGTTGGAGAACTACATTCAAGAGGCCCTGGAAAAGCTGGAGAGAGCAATTACAGACTGTTTTCTGCGGAGAGACGCTATGTGGGAGAAGCAAATGCAAAAGCTGGATCTCACTAGCCGTCCTACTGTTCGCTGACCACAGGCCTGCAACCCTACACCATCCCACCCTTCTGCACAGCCCACATCTAGCACTCCAATCGCAGCACTGCAGAGGAAAGGCACATCTCCCAGTAAGCCATAACGCCTATCTGTTTCAGCTCGCATATCCAAGCTGCATACATCATCAGAGCGGCCCACTAAGTCCTCCTGTTGTGAGCAACCACCCATCCGCAGGGAGTTTCCAATTTTCGAAGACTCTGCAGAGACCACCGACATTGCGGAGAAACAGCGGAGGGGCAGCATACTTAATAACAGGAACCCCAGGGTGGCTGACTGTCTCAGAGGCACAGGGAGCGCATTCGAACAGCAGGTAAAGGGAGGAACGAGCGTGGAAAAGGTCGGCATAGTAGACACGGATGACTGGCAAAAGCTGAATGCTCAGCACAGCAAGGAGGAGGGGAAGAAAGCCACGGAACGGTCTTTGTCACAAACCCATAGCTGGACTCGCCAACGCACAGCCTCCTCACTCAGAAGCCTATCATCTCGACTATGCAATGTCACCAAAGCCAGATTCTCCACTGTTTACACTGCAAGATTTCTGGCCTGCCCTGTGACCTGGAGAAGATAGCACAGCAGGACGACAGCCAAATAGCTCAACTGGCTGTGGGGGAGTACCCTGGGAAAATGCCAAGCCAGAGGAGCTCCTTTGTACAACAATAGGGGTGCTATATCGAAGAGCTACAGTGAAGCAAGGAGAAAGTTAATCCAGGAGTTTTTGTACCAGTACCTTACCCATCTATCAGGCGAACACAGGGGGCAGCTAAAAACCCTGGTGAGGCTGTTGGATGACGTCTGGTGGCTTTCTGTGTGCAAGGATGTATGGTAGTTTATCAAGGCCTGTAAAGTCTGCCAGAGGCCCAGCAACAGCGATATGAGGACCAGTGGCTACCGGAGTTCCGCTATGCTCTTAGCTCTGCCCATCAGGAAACCCCGGGGACAACATCAGCGGAGCTATCGTAGGGCAGGGCCACTCCAGGGACCACTGGCTTGAAGCATTGACAGTCCACCCACTCCTGACCAAGCAGCAACTACAGTCAGAAACACAACTCCCAGAGAGTCAGGAAGCTAGCCATGCTAGGTCCAGAAATTCCCAGCAGAAAGAGGTGCACGTGCTACTGGGCGAACTGGTTTGGCCAAGAGATGCACCTACTCTTCTCTGCACATCAAAATATTCTGCTAAGCTAGCGCCCAAGTGGGAGGGACCAGCAGAAATAAAAAATTTAAAAAGTGCCAATAAATTACACAGTCATGGGGCAACCCACAATAACCTGTACGATAATGTGGTTTTTGTTAATGGATAATATGGATGCTCTCGACACCTCCAGCATGTGGGGTAGGAGATGATCTTTCCCAGAGGTCAATGCATGACAACAAGCTGCATCCCTGCTCTTTCTCTCTCTCTCACCGAAATGAACTATGGCATCAGCGGTCGAAAGTTCCTATCCATCAACCTGGCCTGGGATGTCACCTCTTCTGCTCTCTGTTCCCCTTTCAGTGCTGCTTAGGTTATCAAGCACCCTTGTTCCCTTCCCAGAAAGGGGAGGTCAACATCCCATCTGTTCAATCCTTCATTCACCATTGTAAGAAGGCCTGGCTACAAGCCAGAAATACACTGCTATGAGCCAGCAAAGCCTACAAGAAGCAAGCAAAATGCAAAATACAGGGTGGAACAGAGACTCAAAATACAGGGTGGAACAGAGACTCATGCTCGCTGCCAGAGACATTCCTCTAAAACCACCTTCTGCAAACTCTCTCTGTCACATTGGTCCAACCCCTTCTCTGCCAAGTTGTTGTTCCCTTCGACTATGCAGCAAGTCAACTCTGTGCTCATGTCCACTGAGCATGTGAGGGGCATGCACCTAAATCTTCGTTGCTCCTCGTTCACTAGATAGGCAGCCTCTCTTTTTGCAGGTGTGCGAATGGGCAGGGCCAGTCAGCAAAGAGGGAGCATGCAGGTCCACATGGACCCACCCTGCCACTCTGCACACCGCCTTGCTTGTGGACAGGCAGTGTCAGAAGCTACAGTGAGCTCAGAGCTGAGGGAGGGGCATTGCGTCTCTGATGGCCATGTGCCTAAATTTTTGTCATTCCTTGCTCACTAGATAGTTGGCCTCTCCTTCTGTTCACAACTTACAGGACAGCTTATCTCAATTTTCCTTTTTGTCCCTTTTGTGTAAGACCTTTGCTACAAACTCTTTGACTACAATTTGCAAGGCTGTTGTGTTTGCTCTTGTTCAGGTTGTTTGCTGATCGATCGACTGCCATCTGTTTACTGACTTCCATTTTTAATTATCCAGATCTTAGTAAATTCACCCCACACACAAATTTGGTGTGTGGTGCCGCTTATGCATCAAACCCTGTTACAGGAGCAATTACCTTTTCATATTGGGCCAGGCAGGTTTGGAGAACATTTTTCTCTCAATAAATAAAATCATCATTTAAAATATTTTGTATTTACTCAGATTATCTTTGTGCAATATTAACATTAGTTAAATGATCTGAATCATTTAAGTGTGGCAAATATACAAAAAAAATTAAAGATCAGGAAGGGGGCAAAATGCTATATGTATATATTATCTAGGCCCTTTTTTTTAATTCAATTTTAATTGTGGCAACAATGTGTAGTATCTTCCAAAGATGCCAGTTGTCGCACCATCATTGATGCTACCATCAGAAGAGAGCCATATATTTTTTTATGTTAAGTGTGTATACATTTTTGGACCCCTTTGTATAAAATGTCAAAGCTTTCCCCATATATGACTTTATATTATAAATGTGATTTAATTAAGGCTGAAAAAAGTCAAGATTCAAAAATATAATACAGTGCATAAAATCTGGACAGTGGCCTAGATTAACTCCATATAAGCCAGCTAGTACTATTCTATCCTATAGTTAACATAGCATGACCTGTTTTTTAATTTTTTTTTAAATGTATTTCAACCATCATTCATTGTCAAATTCCAATTACTATACCTTGTTTTGGTTGTAGTATTTGTTTTGCTTTGTTGTTTGTTTGTTTGTTTTTGTTTTTTTGAAATATGTTGTTACATATCCTTGCTTTATGAAAGATTTAAACATTCTAAACATTACATGGCATGTTATCCATATACATACAATAAAAAAGGACAATAGTGACAAGCTTGCCATGAAGCCAAACAAAACAGTTTCTAAATCACAGTGTCAGACCACTGCCAACAACAGTCACAAGTAAGCCAAACTACACCAGAGTAAGGGAAGCAGACTTACATGGCATGCATGCTCCAACTCCCAGCATTGCGTGCTCCAGCTCACCAGAGTTCTAACCAGGCGCACCTGTTCACAATTAACAACTGAGTATAAATATAATTTAAAAACCGAGGAGCGTTGCAGAGTATACACGCTAGTGAGTTTACTGAGCATCTTATTCTTTTAAATTTATCTCATTTATCTTCTTTGTGCCTTTTGTGTATGACCTTTGCTACAAACTCTTTGACTACAATTTGTGTTTGCTCTTGTTTACATTGTTTGCCGATCGATCAACCTCCACCAGTTTACTGACTTCTGTTGCCCGTCTCAAACTGGAGAGACCCGAAAGGGTAAGTAGAATACACTTACACACGTCTGCAGAAAAGTGAGACAAACACATAAATATGCTGCGAGCTCTGGTGATGTTTAATGAACTCTGCATTCTTTTTTTAATTTTTTGATTATGACATAATAGCATAAATTGTATTCCAAATAAACTAAATGTCTTTGAATGTTCATGTGTACAAATAAAATCTCTGTCTCGTGCATAAATGTAAACCAATACATTACGTTCACAAAAGGTTACCTCTTTTTTATATACTCACATATTCAGTTCACAATTGTAAACAAAGCATGAAATCCACTGTTAATTTCTCCTTAAAACGTTTTGTTTCATGTTATTTTTCACACGGTCAACGCCATCTTGGCTCTAGCTTAAATACGCTTGCTGCCATTTTGGCTCAGCTGACTAACTTTAACTCCTATAGAAAAAACGGAAACTCTGACTCAGGTACGTTATCATGGATACTATTCAGCTTGTTCAGTGTGTGGAGTGCAGGGTGTTTAGACATTCTTACTCCGTCGTTAGTGATAATTTTATTTGTGATAGGTGTGTGTTAGTTAGCACTCTGACGGAGAAGATATTAGTATTAGACTTTAGAGAGGGTTAGAGAGTGCGAGAGTAGCATTATTCCCGTAGCGGAAAGTCTGGGTGCCGCAGGCGGAGATAACCAGCCCCCCGACTCTGGCATTAGAGCCCTCACAGTGGGGCCAGTGGGTGACGACTCGGTGGCATACTCATTCAGTCAAAGCTAACGCTAAAGCTAGCCAACTGGAGCACACGTCTTCTGCGCTTCATGTGTCCAACAAGTTTGCTCTTCTCAGTGATGCACCCGCTGAGGAACCTGAAAAAGCTCTGGTTATAGGAGACTACTCCTACGTACTGAGGCACGTGAAATTAGCCTAGGCCTTTAGGGGCACCAGCGGCAGTGGTTAGGTGTATCCCGGGAGCCAGAGCACCAGACATAGCAGGTAATCTTAGGGCTCTAGGACAGCATAGGTTCTCCAAGATAGTGATACATGCTGGAGCTAACGATATACGCCTTCGTCAGTCAGAGGTTAGTAAGAGTAACTTTTCCAGAGGTGTTTAAAGTAGTTTGCTGTGGCCCCCATCCCAATGAGACATGGCGACATACTGTAACTTGGTATGGTCGCTGAACTGCTGGATGTCCAGGTGGTACTCAGAAAATAAGGTGGGCTTTATATAGTCATGGGCAAAAGTTTTGAGAATGACACAAATATTAGTTTTCACAAAGTTTGCTGCTAAACTGCTTTTAGATTTTTGTTTCAGTTGTTTCTGTGATGTACATAAATATAATTGCAAGCACTTCATACGTTTCAAAGGCTTTTATCGACAATTAGATGACATTTATGCAAAGAGTCAGTAATTGCAGTGTTGGCCCTTCTTTTTCAGGACCTCTCCAATTTGACTGGGCATGCTCTCAATCAACTTCTGGGCCAAATCCTGACTGATAGCAACCCATTCTTTCATAATCACTTCTTGGAGTTTGTCAGAATTAGTGGGTTTTTGTTTGTCCACCCGCCTCTTGAGGATTGACCACAAGTCAATCTCAATGGGATTAAGATCTGGGGAGTTTCCAGGCCATGGACCCAAAATTTCAACGTTTTGGTCCCCGAGCCACTTAGTTATTACTTTTGCCTTATGGCACAGTGCTCTATTGTGCTGGAAATTGCATTGTTCTTCACCAAACTGTTGTTGGATTGTTGGAAGAAGTTGATATTGGAGGGTGTTTTGGTACCATTCTTTATATGGTATATTGTTTTTGGGCAAAATTGTGAGTGAGCCCACTCCCTTGCGTGAGAAGCAACCCCACACATGAATGGTCTCAGGATGCTTTACTGTTGGCATGACACAGGATTGATGGTAGTACTCACCTTTTCTTCTCCGGACAAGCCTTTTTCCAGATGCCCCAAACAATCGGAAAGAGGCTTAATCCGAGAATATGACTTTGCCCCAGTCCTCAGCAGTCCATTCGCCATACTTTTTGCAGAAGATCAATCTGTCCTTGATGCTTTTTTTGGAGAGAAGTGGCTTCTTTGCTGCCCTTCTTGACACCAGGCCATCTTCCAAAAGTCTTCGCCTCACTGTGCATGTAGATGCGCTCACACCTTCCTGCTGCCATTCCTGAGCAAGCTCTGCACTGGTCGCACTCCAATCCCGCCGCTAAATCCTCTTTAGGAGACGATCCTGGCGCTTCCTGAACTTTCTTGGACGCCTTGAAGCCTTCTTAACAAAATTTGAACCTCTTTCCTTGAATCCTACACAGTACGATATGCAGTGAAATGCTTAGGCAACTGCCCTGACCTAAGAGAATAAAATTAAATAAAATATAAAATATAGAATATAAAATGTAAAATGTAAGAATATAAAATATAAATGTAAGTAAGTAAAAAAGTAAAAAATTGTAATTGCACAAGTGGAATAAAAATATTGAATATGCAAATATGCAGTAAAGTGACATGTTAAATGATAAAGTGGCTTGTGTGCATATTTAAGTGACTTGTGTGCATACTACCCATGAGTGAGCAGGTGTGCAGTGAGGACAAGTGAGCAAATGTCCTGAATGTCCAGAGTGTCCAGAGTGAGTGCAGAAGCATGTGTGGGTGTGCAAAATGGATCAGTACTGTGTGTTGTACTGATTAAGAGACCGTATCGCCTGCGGGAAGAAGCTCCTCCTCAGTCTCTCTGTGTTGGCCTTCAGGGAGCGGAATCGCTTTCCTGACCTCAACAGAGAGAACAGTCCATTGCTGGGGTGACTGAGGTCCTTCATGATCTTCCTGGCCTTGGTCCAGCACCGCTTGCTGTAGATCGAGTGCAGGTCAGGGAGCTCGGTGTGGATGATGCGCTCAGCTGATCGCACCACCCTCTGAAGAGTTCGTCTGTCCTGCATGGTGCTGTTCCCGAACCAGGACGTGATGTTTCCCGTCAGGATGCTCTCTATGGTGCAGGAGTAGAAGTTCCTAAGCACCTTGGAGGGCAGTCTGAAGTCTCTCAGGCGTCTGAGGTGGTAGAGACGCTGTCGGGCCTTTTTCACCACGGTGTTGATGTGACAGGACCAAGACAGGTCCTGCGTGATGTGTACACCGAGGTAACGGAAGCTGTCCACTCTCTCCACTGGGCTCTTGTTGATGACGGGGGTCTGGTAGTTCCTCTTCTGCTTTGTGCTGAAGTCCACTATCAACTCCTTTGTCTTGCTGACGTTGAGAAGGAGGTTGTTCGTCTGACACCAGTTCTCCAGATTTCCAATCTCCTTCAGGTAGGCCGTCTCATCATTGTCAGTGATCAGGCTGACCACGACGGTGTCGTCAGCAAACTTGATGATGGTGGTGGAGTTGGTAGTGGCTACGCAGTCGTGAGTGTACAAAGAGTACAGTAGAGGGCTCAGAACACAACCCTGTGGGGCTCCAGTGCTGAGGGTGATGGAGGCTGAGACATGTCCACCCATCCTTACTGCCTGTGGTCTCCCCGTTAGGAAATTGGAGATCCACTGACACAAGGATGAGCTGAGTCCCAGGTGCTCCAGCTTGGTGGTGAGTGTAGAGGGAATTATGGTGTTAAATGCTGAGCTGTAGTCGATGAAAAGCATTTTCACATAATTCCCCCTTCTAGTGTCCAGATGAGTGAGAGATGTATGGAGTAGATGAGCGATGGCGTCATCTGTAGAGCGGTTTGAACGGTAGGCAAACTGAAGTGGATCTAGTGTGTCTGGTAATGAGGAGATGATGAAGTCTCTGACCAGCCTTTCAAAGCACTTCATCACCACTGATGTGAGGGCTACAGGTCGATAGTCATTGAGGGAAGCAGGATGTGGTTTCTTTGGAACAGGAACAATGATGGACTCTTTGAAGCATGTGGGGATCACCGACTGAGATAAAGAGAGGTTGAATATCTCTGTGAACACAGGTGCTAGCTGGTCTGCGCAGGCTCTGAGGACTCTACCTGAGATGCCGTCTGGTCCTGCTGCTTTCCTGGTGTTCACTCTCCTGAAGGCTCTCCTCACGTCATGCTCGGATATGATAAACGCGTTTCCGGTGCTGGCAATGACTTCCTGTCTGCAGCCATTAGCAGCGCTAACATTAGCAACGCTAACGTCTTTAGCTGCAGCCTCGAAGCGAGCATAAAAGGTGTTCAGCTCGTCTGCCAGAGTCGTGTCCGCGTTTGTCATACCGGATGTTGGAGCTTTGTAGTCCGTTATCGTTCTTAGTCCCTGCCACAGGCTCCTAGAGTCACTCTGTTGGAGTTGTGACTCTGGCTTCCTCCCGTAGCGCTGCTTCGCCTCCTTCATCGCCTTCCGGACGTTATATGCCGCAGCCTTGTACATGTCCATGTCCCCCGAAGCAAGTCCCGCATTGTAGGCAGCAGCGCGAGATCTCAGAGCGTCGCGGATGATTGTATCCACCCACGGCTTCTGATTGGGAAACGTTCTGATGGTCGTTTTCTGTACGGTATCATCCGCTAGTTTCCCGATGAATCCCACAACCGCTTCCGTAAACACGCTGACGTCATCGGAGCTGTTTCGGAACATGTCCCAGTCTGCGTCATCAAGTGCGTCTTGAAGCGCGGCCACCGATTGGTCCGTCCAGCGCGCGACCTCCCTCTGAACCGGAAGTTCCTGTTTAAGCCTTTGTTTATATTTTGGCATGAGGAAGATGGCGGCATGGTCAGATTTCCCAAACGGTGGACAAGATTGTGCCTTGTAGCCGTCTTTAACTGGTGTGTAACAGTGGTCCAGTGTCCTTTCGCCCCTGGTCGGGCAGGTGATGTGCTGATGGAAGTTTGGCGCTTCACGTTTGAGGTTGGCACTGTTAAAGTCCCCCGCCACAATAAGTGCAGCTCGCATAAGGCAGTGTCCGTGTCCGCTTGTGGCGGAATATAAACGGCGCTGATTATGACCGATGTGAACTCCCGAGGAAGATAAAAAGGACGACATTTGATAGTTAATAGTTCCAGGTTGGGTGTGCAGGAGCGTGCGAGAGGAACAACGCTTGCGCTGTTGCACCAGCTGCTGTTCACCATTAAACACACGCCGCCTCCCCTTGTCTTCCCCGAGTCCCGTGTCCTGTCCATGCGGTGAACCGAGAAGAACTCGGCCGGCTGGATGGCGTGGTCCGGCACCGCTGGGTTCAGCCATGTCTCGGTGAAGCAGAGAAGATTGCAGTCCCGAATGTCTCAGTTCTTGATGATCCTATAAATTGTTGATTTAGGTGCAATCTTAGTAGCCACAACATCCTTGCCTGTGAAGCCATTTTTATAGGTCAGCATGGTTAACAATGATGATTTCAAGCCTCACCCTCCTTTTAACATGTCAAGTCTGCCATTCTAACCCAATCAGCCTGACATAATGATCTCCAACCTTGTGCTCGTCAACATTCTCACCTGAGTTAACAAGACGATTACTGAAATGATCTCAGCAGGTCCTTTAATGACAGCAGTGAAATGCACTGGAAAGTTTTTTTCGGGATTAAGCTCATTTTCATGGCAAAGAAGGACTATGCAATTCATCTGATCACTCTTCATAACTTTCTGGAGTATATGCAATTTGCTATTATAAAAACTTAAGCAGCAACTTTTCCAATTTCCAATATTTATGTAATTCTCAAAACTTTTGGCTATGACTATAGATAACTGGAAGACCTTTGAGGGCAACGCTGGCCTGTTAGGACAGTGTCCATCCCACTGGGGAAGGTGCTGCTCTCGTTTCATGTAGTATAGCGCATAGTCTCAGAAGAGGCCTAGTTAATCTGTGACAATCCAGAGCCCAGGCCAGGGAGCAGACAAACAGGCTAAACCAACCGTCTGCTAGCTGCGTAGAGTCATCACTCAGGGTTCATTATATTGAGACTGTGCCTGTTCCCTGAGCTAAACCCAAATTTAGAAAGACTCAAAGTATGTTTTAGTAATTTAATTAACATAGTAACCACAAACTCCGATCACACTGAATACATAGCCTCTGATCTGAAGCTAGCACTGTTAAATATTAGATCTCTTGCATCTAAAGCAGTTATTGTTAATGAAAGTATCACAGATCAGGAGTTTGATATATTATGTTTAACAGAAACCTGGATTAAAGAGAATGAGTATGTAGCTCTAAATGAAGCTAGTCCTCCTGGATACAGCTACATACACTAGCCTCGGGTAACTGGTTGAGGAGGAGGGTTCCCAGTTATTTACAATGATAATCTGTCTATCGTACAAAAACACGGACTCAAATTTAATGCATTTGAAGTTCTCTATAGTAACTTAAAAAGTGTAGCAACACATATGAAGTCAGCTCAGTCGATCCCACTAATTATTATTTACAGACCCCCAGGACCATATTTGCAGATTTCCTCTCAAACCTTGTCATCTCTGTAGACAAAGCGTTAATTGCTGGAGACTTTAATATTCATTTTGAGAATCCAGAAGACCCCCTGAGAACAGCATTTATGTCAATACTGGACTCAGTAGGAGTAAATCAATGTGTATTAGGACCCACTCATAAAGCAGGTCATACTTTAGATTTAATATTAACCTTCGGATTAAGTATAAGAAATATAACCACAATTCCACAGTGTGAAGCTATTTCAGACCACTGTCTTGTCTCAATTAAAGTGTGTTATATTAATAATGTACGCATAGCGCCGCGCTACCACATTAAATGTACATTCACATCAAATACCACACAGAGCTTTATCAATAATCTCCCAGAGTTATCAACTTTGATTGGATCGCCAACCGACTCAACAGAACTTGATCAGGCGACTGAATATTTAGAGTCAACATTTTGCTATATCTTAGATAATGTAACTCCAGCTAAAAGGAAATTGAATAGAGAAGAAACTCGCTCCCTGGTATACTGACCACACACTGAAACCAGATAATTTAAGTTATACAGATGATAAACTAACCACACCACATACACCTAGAATACTTTACTCCCCTTGAAGAGAGTGAACTAATTTCACTCATCTCTTCTTCAAAATTGTCAACCTGTGTATTAGATCCTATACCGAGACATTTTCTCAAGCAGATAGTACCAGCAATAACAGAACCCTTGTTGAAAATAATTAACTTTTCACCCAACAGTGGGTATGTTCCCAAATCCTTTAAATTGGCAGTTATTAAACCACTAATTAAGAAAGCTGACCTTGAGCCTTGTCAGCCTTGTCCAATTACAGGCCGATATCAAACCTCCCTTTTATTTCTAAGATTCTGGAAAAGATAGTAGCACAGCAACCATGTTCAGATTAGAAAATGTAGTAGGAATTAAGGGAACTGCCCTCTCATGGCTCAGATCCTATTTGACTGATCGTTATCAGATTGTAGATTTAAATGGTGCCCACTCTGCATGTTCTAAAGTGGAGTTTGGTGTTCCACAGGGTTCAGTTTTAGGCCCACTGCTCTTTTCTCCTTACATGCTTCCTCTGGGCAACATAATTCGTAAGTATGGTATTAGTTTTCATTGTTATGCTGATGACACACAGTTACACACGTGGACAAAATTGTTGGTACCCTTCGGTCAATGAAAGAAAAACTCACAATGGTCACAGAAATAACTTTAATCTGACAAAAGTAATAATAAATAAGAATTCTATGAATGTTAACCAATGAAAGTCAGACATTGCTTTTCAACCATGCTTCAACGGAATTATAAAAAAAAATGAACTCATGGAACAGGTCTGGACAAAAATGATGGTACCCCTAACTTAATAGTTTGTTGCACAACCTTTTGAGGCAATCACTGCAATCAAACGATTCCTGTAACTGTCAATGAGACTTCTGCACCTCTCTGCAGGTATTTTGGCCCACTCCTCATGAGCAAGCTGCTCCAGTTGTTTCCGGTTTGAAGGGTGCCTTTTCCAGACAGCATGTTTCAGCTCCTTCCAAAGATGCTCAATAGGATTGAGGTCAGGGCTCATAGCAGGCCACTTTAGAATAGTCCAATGTTTTCCTCTTAGCCATTCTTGGGTGTTTTTAGCTGTGTGTTTTGTGTCATTGTCCTGTTGCAAGACCCATGACCTGAGACTGAGACCCAGCTTTCTGACACTGGCCAGCACATTTCTCTCTAGAATCCCTTGATAGTCTTGAGATTTCATTGTACCCTGCACAGATTCAAGACACCCTGTGCCAGATGCAGCAAAGCAGCCCCAGAACATAACGGAGCCTCCTCCATGTTTCACAGTAGGGACACTGTTCTTTTCTTGATATGCTTCATTTTTCCGTCTGTGAACATAGAGCTGATGTGCCTTGGCAAAAAGTTCCAATTTTGTCTCATCTGTCCATAGGACATTCTCCCAGAAGCTTTGTGGCTTGTCAACATGTAGTATATTCCTAGAGGCAAAGTCTGACCATGCTCCTCGTAGGCTAGGGCAATAGCATCTCTCACCCAATGTGACAGCGATTGTCTAGTGGTGGCCCATCAGTAACCCCATCAGTCAGAACATGACAAGCCGAAATAGCGGCTATGTACGTTCTGAGAGTAAATAGGGCATAAGCCCGAGGATAACTTTTCTTGCAGAAACTCCAGCACTGAAACAATTTGGCAGTGAACTGGGTCTAGATGTATTGCCATGCACCAACTTTCAAATACAATCCATTTGAGGGCATGAGTTCTTCTAGTGGAAGGAGCCCAAACACGTAGTATTGTTTCAATTACACTGGCTGGAAGACTAGCATCTCTTAATTGGTCCCCTTCAGGGGCCAGAAGTGAAGGTTCCAGAGCTCGGGCCGGGGATGAAATATTGTCCCCTGCACCAAAGACACCTCCTCACTGGAATCACCCACGGGGAATTGTCGAGGAGACATATTAGATCTGAAAACCACACTCTGGTCGCCATCAATATAAGGCACAAGCCTTGTTGATGGACCTTTGTCAGGACGCAGTCTGGGCCACATATTGGCCATTGCGTCCAGACCCAGAGGAGCTGGAGGACTCAGGGTAATAAAGGGGACATTGTGCCTTCTTCTGTGAGGCAAAGAGGTCCACCTCTCCCAGATTTGAATGACTACTTCGGGGTGCAGTTTCCAATCCCTGTGTGTCACAGCTTGTCTGGACAGAAAGTCTGCTCCCATATTCATATGCTCCAGGGTGTAAATCGCCCTGAGGGACAGGAACTTGTCCTGTGCCCAAAGGAGAAACTGGTGCGGTAGCTTTTTCCAGTGGCGCAAGCGCAGTCCGCCCTGGCGATTTATGTACGAGACTACTGTCGTGTTGTCTACCCGCACTAGAACAACACTATGGTAGTGGTAGACTGCACCCCAGCCCATGAGGGAAGCATCTGTCAGGCTTCGCCCCTGAAAGCGAATCTCAGGAACGTCCTGTGTTGTGTCAATATTTCTATATTGTTCTATAAATTTGTAATCCTACAGTTCCCCCTTTGAGAGTTCTAACAACTCTCACAAAATACAAATTTAGACACTTAATTCTTGTAACTTGTGATTGTTATAGGCACATAACACTTGTTCTGTTGTTGATTCTAGTGATGAATGCCATGATGACATATAAATAAACATCTAGCTAGAGTCTGATACTGTGGATGCATAGATAGTACACCAGTAGGAAAAACAACAGCAGAATTGCTATTTTCTTGATCCATAGCCAAGGTTTCTCCAACATGTCTCCAAACCATGAAGAATTATCTTCAGTCATCTGGTGTAATTTTGTTGAAAGATCAAGAATGTCTTGTTGAATGTTGTACTAGTACGGCAATCTTGATTATGTTGATGGATGACTGAAGTTCTCGTATTTAATTCTCTGCGTTTTTTTTTATGTGTGTATTTTTTTTTATCTTCTGTGACAGTTGGCTCGGTAGTGGGTCTAGTCGTCTGGTAGAGGTTGTGGCTTCCTTTATAGGTGACGAGGTCAGTGCGTATGGGTCTCGGGGCAGTCAACAAGTGGTATCTGCAAAAAGTAAGAAAGAAAACAAAAGACGACAGAGCAGTATCTGTGGTAAAAAAATAAAATAAATTCAAACCCTAGGGTTGTATCCTCTGTTCAATCAATGTCTGCTATTGTTCTTTCTTTCCCTATTTCTTAATTCCCATGACACCTAAAGAACAGTGAGGTAAGGATGGACTAGTGGATGGGGAAGGCCTATGAGGGAGTCTTCACCGCAGGGCTTGGCCCCCGATGCCTGTTGCATTCAGTTCTTCCCTGGGCACCTCACTGGTCCGTGTGTCCTATCCTATCCCTGTAGGCGGGGGAACAACTTTACAGTGTGACATATGAGTCCAGGTTTCCTTCCCTGACACAACACTGCAGCTGCTGTAATCAACATCACTTTTGCCTTAACATCAGCATCCCTTTCCCATGTAGCTAACCTGTCAAGATTACTTCTGAGAGTCATGTTAGACCAAGTTAGATCAAGGAATGGCAATGCGTTTCTGTACTCAGCTACAAGGCCATTCGCCCAGATGCGGACCAGATGTCCCTTATCATCAAGAACATGTTCAAAAATAATCAACTATTTCCCTGTAAGTTACAGCTGACTGACAAAACCTTTCAATGTATTCATTTACAGATTCTTCTTTCTTTTGCACACAGTTGGTAATTCTGGGCCAGTCTATCTTGGGTCCCATGATATCCTTTAAAATTTTCACAACACCTTCTCTCAGATCACCTTTATTGGCATGTTCAGAAGTAACAGCAGGCTCAAAACGGTTGAATTCCGATTCCGTTAGAACTTGTGACATCAGCTGTGTGACTTCTTCAAGTGACATGTTGTAGAGACGCATTTTGCTGATCAACGCTCGTCTAAATTCAGGAAAATTAGTAAAAATTAGAAAATTAGCTGAGGGTAAGCTCTGGGATAGTCTCTCTACATCCTTAGGTGCTAGTGATTTAGCAACAGTTTGCACTTGGACAACAGAAGAGTTGGGAGTAACAATTTCCTCAATCCAGTGAGATCTCTTTCTAGCACCACATACCTTCACGGAATTTACAGGCACATGAGTTACTGATGGGAAGGCTACAACGTTTTCAAAGAAAGCTTGTAAATCAGGATAGTTGTTATCAGACTGACTAACTTCATCCACATCAGTTCTTGCTGAAGCTTTGTTGCAGTCCAATTTCTTAGTCAAAGTTAGATACTCTACCATGGAGCTCCTGGATCTGTTCTTCTAGCTCTGAGATACGCTGAGACTGCTGCGTAGCTAGCGCTAAACCAAATTCTCTATGGCAGCAGATAATGCCTTTCACATTTTCACAATCTTCCCTGCCAAAACAGAGGATAACACAAATATTAGCATGTAATGCTAATCTTCCCTGCCTGACCAGAGGATAACACAGAAATATTAGCACGTAATGCTAATCTATCCTGCCTGAACAGAGATTAACACACAAATATTACCACGTAATGCTAATCTTCCCTGTCTGCACAGAGGATTCTCTAAAAATAATTTTTTAAAGGATAACTTGGCTAACCAAACCCTACAGCTGTCTGTTAATTCTTCTCTGACGGCACAGAGGATAACAAATTTGTACTGGTCTTAAAGGTTTTTTTGGATAGAGTGGCACTCACCAATCCTTGATTGTACAAAACGATTGAGTCTGGAATGAAGTTCAATCTTTGTTGAGCTTGAAATTTCAATCTGGATTCAGGTGAGAAACGTCTCGGGTTACTTGGCTGTAACCCTGTTCCCTGATAAAGCGGGAACGAGATGCTGCGTGAAAACACTATGGGAACATCTCTTTGTTCTCCGGTTGTGAAGCCTGTGCATGTCAAAACCACCGAATACCTCGGCTTATAACCTCTGTCAGGCATGACGTCACCGAATAAGGTGCACCTGCAGGTTATAAATAGGAGTGAACCAGAAACATCCTCAGGTCAATTTTGTCTCAAGGATGTCCAGGCACGCCAGCAGTGCGACATCGAAACGCAGCATCTCGTTCCCGCTTTATCAGGGAACAGGGTTACAGCCAAGTAACCCGAGACGTTCCCTTTCAAAAGCTACACTCGATGCTGCGTGAAAACGCTATGGGAACGAGAATACCAACGCCGCCGCACTGCAAGTGTCTGGACCACCAGGTTGTGTAGCGTGTGCGCAGAAAGCCGAGGAGGTCTCAGACCTAGCTCTGGGATGCTGACTCAAGGATCCGTGAACCCGGAGTAGCATTGACATCCAGACTATAAAATCTAACAAACGTGTGTGGAGAGGACCAGCCTGCCGCATCACACACCTGCTGCAGGGGGATGCCTCTTGCCAAGGCAATCGATGAGGCAATCCCCCTGGTTGAATGAGCCCTGATTCCCAGAGGCAAAGTGTGACCACGCGCCTCATAGGCTAGGGCAATAGCATCTCTCACCCAGTGTGACAGTGTCTGTCTAGTGGCAGCCGCCCCCCGGTTGCGACCCCCATGGCAAACAAAGAGCTGCTCTGACTTACACCACTGGCTAGTGCAGTGGACGTAGATCCGAAGAGCACGTACTGGACACAGTAAGTAAAGTATTTCCTGCTCCGGAGCTGTGAGACAGAAGGACAGAAGGACAGATGGCTTCGAGAATGAATGGGTGCATGGTCGAGAATGGAACCTTGGGAAGATAGTTCGGGTGAGGATGCAGAATAGCTTTGACTAGCCCAGGGGCAAAGTCAAGGCAGGATGGGGAGACTGACAGAGCCTGCAGATCCCCAATCCTCTTCAAAGAAGTAATAACCATAAGAAAAACCATCTTAAGATGGCTGACTCTAGTGGTTCGAAAGGGGTGTCAGCCAGGCCTTCGAGCTGACTCTAGTGGTTCGAAAGGGGTGTGAGCCAGGCCTTCGAGTACGATAGCTAAGTCCCATGAAGTGACCGTCGCTCTAGTGGGCGGCTTCAACTGTTTAGCTCCACGAATAAAACGGGCAACTAAATGGTGCTTCCCCACAGAAACCCCATCGGTCAGAGCATGACAAGCCGAAATAGCAGCTACGTACGTTCTGAGAGTACTAGGGCATAAGCCAGAGAACAACTTTTCTTGCAGAAACTCCAGCACTGAAACAATCTGGCAGTGAACTGGGTCTACATGTCTTGCCATGCAGCAATTTTCAAATACATTCCATTTGAGGGCATAAGTTCTTCTAGTGGAGGGAGCCCTGGTTTCAATTATGCTGGCTGAAAGACCAGCATGTCTTAGTTGGTCCCACTCAGTGGCCAAAAGTGAAGGTTCCAGAGCTCTGGCCGGGGATGAACTATTGTTCCCTGCGCCTGAGACAGAAGATCCCTCCTCACTGGAATCACCCAGGGTGAGCCATCGAGGAGAGATATTAGATCCGAGAACCACACTCTGGTCGGCCAATGGGGCGCTATGAATAAGAGGTGCAAACCCTGTTGACGGACCCTCGCCAAGACTCCTGGGAGCAGAACTATAGGTGGAAACGCATAAAGACGTAATCTGGGCCATGTGTGGGCCATTGCATCCAGACCCAGGGGAGCTGGAGGAGTCAGAGAGTAGTAAAGGGGTGTCTTGTGAGGCAAAGAGGTCCACCTCTGCTACGTAAAATCTTTTCCAGATTTGACTGACTATTTCGGGGTGGAGGTTCCATTCCCCATGTTTTACAGCTTGTCTGGATAGCAAGTCTGCTCCTACATTCATACGCCCTGGAATGTAAATCGCCCTGAGGGACAGGAACTTGTCATGTGCCCAAAGCAGAACCTGGTGCGCTGGCTTGTTCAAGCGGCGCGAGCGCAGTCCACCCTGGCGATTTATGTACGAGACTACTGCAGTACTGTCCACCCGCACTAGGCTACATGGTAGCCTCTCAACTGCTGGAGGAAGTGTTTCAGCGCCAGAAACAGAGCCATCATTTTGAGGCAATTGATGTGCCACGCGAGAAGATGACCTCTCCAGCTCCCTTGTGCTGGACGGTGATCCAAGACCGCACCCCAGCCCGTGAGGGAAGCGTCTGTCGTTAGCATCTTGCGACGACAAGACGGACCTAGAGTGGGACCCAAAGTCAGAAACCGGCGTCTGAACCACATAGAAAGGGTATGAAGCCCCCGGCGCGTAACCCTTATTAGCCTCTGGGGGTTGGCCCTTGAATGAAACCCCCTGGCTCTTAGCCACAGCTGAAATGCTCTCATGTGAAGAAGGCCCAAAGGTATCACCGTGGACGCAGCTGCCATGAGGCCTAAAGATTTCTGAAAGTGATGAACAGTGACCTTCTGGCCTAGCTTGATTTCGTTCAGGGTGTTGAGAATGGATTCGACACGAGCAGGAGACAGCTGTGCCCGCATTGTGACACCCAAATATGTTGTCCTCTGAACAGGAAGGAGAACGCTTTTTGTGGCGTTGAGTCTCAATCCTAAAGAATGAAGATGGGCTAGGACGACATCCCGATGTCGAAGTGCTAGCTCCTGAGACTCAGCCAGAATCAGCCAGTCGTCTATGTAATTCAAAATACGGATGCCCTGGAGTCGTAAAGGAGCCAGAGCCGCATCCATGCATTTTGTATATGTGCGGGGTGACAGAGCTAGGCCAAATGGAAGGACCCGATACTGGTAAGCTTCGCCCCCGAAAGAGAACCTCAGGAACTTCCTGTGCTGTGGCAATATTTCTATATGGAAATATGCGTCCTTGAGATCGATCGTCACAAACCAATCCTCTGGTTGGATTTGAGAAACAATCATTTTGACAGTCAACATTTTGAATCTGGATCTCCTGAGATAGCGGTTCAAGCCGCGAAAATCCAAGATTGGACGCGACCCCCCCTCTCTTGGGCACCAAAAAGTACAGACTGTAGTAGCCCGACTCTCTGTCTGGGAGGGGAACATGTTCTATGGCCCCTTTGCCAGCATTCATCGCGTGCTTATGTGCCATCGACTTCGACTTATTCGAATATCGTTGATGCGAAAGCAAGCGGTTATATGATGATGCCCCAGATAAAAGAGACGCTTGCAGGCTATCTCTCTCCTGGGACATCATCTTCCCTGAAAAAGCCTACTACTCATGTAGATTGATTGAACGGCTTGCTCCATGAAAGAGTTAATTCATCATGGAGGTCACCAAAGAAGGGGAGAGAGAGACGTTGTGAGGCTCCTCCCCCCGGCCACCCGACAGAAACCTGTCGTCTAATCTCGAGCGCTTGGGGGAATCTCGCTTCTGCGGCCAGTCGATATACAATCGCTCGACCGCACGCGTTATAACCTCTAATAATTCCTCATAAGCTCTGTCAGCACTGGAGGAGCGTTGTGAGGAAGCTACTTCCATGGAAGCAAGAGAGGAGGATTCTTCCGCACCTTCACAAGAAGCACCGGAGCGCGCTTGCGAAGCGGAAGCCTAAAACTTCCTGATCTGGAGAGAGCGCGAGAGAAAGAGGAAATTCCGTCTCGTGCGCGTCTGCCAGATCAGCACGCGAGCCCCAGGAATGCGCCGCGAAGCACCTTAATAGGGAGAAGATCACAGTACTCACAGTCTCCCTGAAGCCAGAGGCGAGCGTGTTCTTCCCCCAGGCACTCGAGACAAAATTCATAGAGATCGCCCTCTGAAAGAGATCTATCGCACGGAGGCACGCATCTCTTAAGCAACTCCGCCATATCGGTGAGTTAATGCTGTTATTTCCGTTTTTTTTCTTTTGCTTTCGTTGTGGCTTGCACATGCACACGTAAACACAAAGCGGTCCTGAAGACAAAAAGATCTGAGGATGTTTCCGGTTCACTCCTATTTATAACCTGCAGGTGCACCTTATTTGGTGACGTCATGCCTGACAGAGGTTATAAGCCGAGGTATTCGGCGGTTTTGACATGCACAGGCTTCACAACCGGAGAACAAAGAGATGTTCCCATAGCGTTTTCACTCAGCATCGAGTGTAGCTTTTGAAAGGGAACTCTATCTGGGTCACGGGACCAAAACTGTTGGGAACTTTTCTTCCTTTGTCGAATCAGAGACCAGGAGATGTTGGGATATCTTTCAAGCAGAAGTTACTCTTTATTGAGAACCCGTCATGCGTCGCCGTAGTCATCCAAGTCTATATTCAAAGTCAGCTCTATAGAGTTTATGCTATACAAGGGGGAGGGATACAAAGAGGTGGAGACAATCTAAACAAATCATAGTGTAGTACAGCAATCAGCCTGGTACCGGAAGTTCTCCAGCCCTGATCTCATCAGCATAACAGTGCCTTTCAAATGCGTAGGTGCTAATCTCATCACCCTGACAGTATCACCCAGACCTTCACATTATCAAAGCGACAAAGGCACAGCCTGGCCTTGAGATTAGCATTCACATTTACCTTGGGACCCTACCCAGTGGTCAGGAAGTACATAAAGACAAAACGTTAATGTCTCAGACACCTGGGTTACCAGACTTGATGTCCTTAGAATGTCATAATCTTTACCTCAAAATGTAAAATTCAATGTACATAACTTTTCAGTTTATATACGGGAGAGGTTTTTATGTTAGTATCGGAGAGCATAAGTCTAAGTGGACGTCCATGACGTGGAGTACCACAAGGCTCAATTCTTGCACTGCTTCTGTTTAGCCTGTATATGCTCCCACTAAGTCAGATAATGAGAAAGAACCAAATTACCTATCACAGCTATGCTCATGATACCCAGCTTTACCTAGCCTTATCTCCAAATGTTTATATCCCCGTAGACTCCCTCTGCCAATGCATTGATGAAATTAACAGTTGGATATGCCAATTTTCTTCAGTTAAACAAGGAGAAAACTGAAGTCATTGCATTTGGAAACAAAGATGAAGCTCTGAAGGTGAATGCATACCTTCACTCTACAGGTAAAACAACTAAAAATCAAGTTAAGAATCTTGGGTGATTCTGGAGACAGACCTTAGTTTCTGTCAAAGCAGTAACTAAATCAGCATACTATCATCTCAAAAACATTGCAAGAATTTGATGTTTTGTCTCCAATCACGACTTGGAGAAACCTTTCCATGCCTTTATCACCAGCAGGGTGGATTATTGTAATGGTCTCCTCACCGACCTTCCCAAGAAGACCATCAGACAGCTGCAGCTCATCCAGAACACTGCTGCCAGAATTCTGACTAGAACCAGAAAATCTGAGCACATCACACCAGTCCTCAGGTCCTTACACTGGCTTCCTGTAACATTCAGGATAGATTTTAAAGTACTTTTACTCGTTTATATATCACTCAATGGCCTATGACTTAAATACATTGCCGATATGCTCACTGAATATAAACCTAACAGACCACTCAGATCATTATGATTGAGTCAGTTAGAAATTCCAAGGGTTCACACAAAACAAGGGGAGTCCACTTTTAGTTATTATGCTGCCCGCAGTTGGAACCAGCTTCCAGAAGAGATCAGATGTGCAAAAACTCATCTGTTTAGCTATGCATTTATTGAATGAGCACTGTGCTACGTCCAAACTGACTGCATTATTTTATGTTTATCTAATATTTTTAACTGTTTTATTTTAATTTAAATAAAAATTTAATTAGTTTTATTTGTATATTTAATCAAATTTTACATTTTAATTTTTAATTTTTAATTTTTTTTAAGTTTTATTGCCATTGTTTTCCATTTCATTTTATCATTATTTTACTGTATTTTATTTTATGTAAAGCACTTTGAATTACCATTGTGTATGAAATGTGCTATACAAATAAACTTGCCTTGCCTTATTTTGTTGGAACCTAGATTTAACATCTTATAAATTTGTAATCCTACAATATGAAAATATGGGTCCTTCATGTCAATTGTCACAAACCAATCCTCTGGTTAGATTTGAGAAACAATAATTTGGAATTTGGCTGTCAACATTTTGATGTTCAGCCCATGAAGATGTAAAATTGGACGCAACCCCCGCCTTTTTTGGGAACCAAGAAATACTGACTGTAATAGCCTGACTCTCTGTCTGGCAGGTAAACATGTTCTATAGCCCCTGTTTCCAGCAAAGTCTGTAATTGCTGAGTCATCAAATGCTCCCATTTCGGTTTCATGAAAGTGGAGACCACGCCATTGAAACGCGGAGGACGATGTGCAAAATGAATCCTGTAGCCTTTCTCTACAGTGCTTTGTACCTAAAGAGACATACCTGGCAGTAGGTTCTTTTTAGAGGAGATGATGCTCCTCAGGTCCAGCCTCTTTAAGGCGGACTGCGAACCTCACAAAGGCCTCACAATGGCCATGCACCGCAAACGCCGCATCATCAATGGACCCGCCAGTGCTCAGGTCTCTCAGCAGGTCAGCCTGGTATGCCTGCAAAACCGCCATGGGGTGCAGAGCAGTACCAGCCTGACCCGCTGCCTGAAAAGCTTTTCTCACCAATGAAGATGTTACTCTACATGGCTTGGTGGGGAGTGTGGGCTTTTTCAGTGAAGATGAGCTCTCAGGAGAGAGATAGCCCGCAAGCGTCTCTTCAATCTGGGGCATCATCGTATAACCCCGTCCCTTTGCATCAACGACATTAGAATAAATCAATGTCGATGGAACAAAGACACGGGAAGAATAAGGCTTACTCCAAGAACAAGTTAACTTGGCATGGAGGTCGCCAAAGAAGGGAAGAGCATGCTATTTAGGCTCCTCCCCCCCACCACCCGACAGAAACCTGTCATCTAAATTTCGAGCGTTTGGGGGTGCTCTGAGGTCAATGTCCATCTCTGCAGAAGCAAGAGAGGAAGTCTCTTCCGCCCATTCAGAAGAAGCGCCGGGGTGCGCTTGAGAAGTGGGATGCGAGAGCCTCCTGATCCGGTGAGAGCACGAGAGAAAAGGAAAAATCCATTCCACATGCTTCTGTCAGATCAGGACATGATCCCCAGGAGTGAGCCGAGCGCTTTGATAGAAAGGAGATTGCAGTGCTCGCTTTCTCCCTCGTGCCCAAGGATAGGGTGCTCTTCCCCAAAACACTCGAAGCAGAAAGTGTGGCGATCGCCGCCCGAGAGAAATCTCTCACATGTAGGCACACATCTTCTCTCAAACTCCGCCATGAGCCGATGAGTAATATAAACATGTTCTGCTCGCTTTTTCTAAGCTGCCGCCGCTGTTTACACACACGCACGCATAATGTGGTCCTTGAAGACAAAAAGACCTAAGGATGTTTCTGGTTCAGACCTATTTATAACCTGCTCGTGCACCTCATCAGATGATGACACCTGACCAAGGTTTGGTACACACGTGCTTCACAACCGGTGGAACAAAGAGACGTTCCCATAGCGTTTTCACGCAGAATAGAGTGTAGGTTTTGATAGGGAACATAGTGCCACAATGAGCCTGAGATGCCCCAAGAGGAGGCCAGGGGCATCATGACGCATTAGGAGTTGCTAGTGCCATTGAAAGGTCGAGAGCGCTGAGTGCCAGGAGGAGGCCAAGACCACAGCTCACTTCCATGCCATGCTGTCTACTCAACACCATGTAGAGGTCAAGGAGGTATGAATTATGTCCTGTTCCAAGCTATAAGAGGCCTGAATCATGTTCTGTTCCAAGCTATGAGACACCTGAATCATGTTATGTTCCAAGCTATGAGACCCCTAAATAATTTTTTTTTCCATGATGTGAGATGCATAAATCATGTCCTGTTCTATGCCATGCTGTACCTGCTCTGTTATGTTTGTGATATACCCTGTCCTGCCTGAGCTTGTCTTGTTTTAAAGACAATCTCAGTGCTGGACCCCATGGATTCTGTCTGCATCATATCTGAAACGTCACAGGGCATTCCTCATTCATTTACTTGATACATTTCATCACTGCTTGCTTCTCTGTTTGAGTGTTTTATCTGCCTTTATTTAAATAGATGCTCTAAAAAGTTCTCCAAGTCTGCAATTAGGTTCACTTCAGTTCGTTGCTGCCTTTGACAGTTTTATTATGGTCACATATCTGTTTATTCCCAATCACAGTCCCAACTCATTTTAAATCCCTTACATTCTTTTTGGGACTTGGTACAGGCCAAAAATGTGACTTTTCTGAAGTGGTGACTTTTTTTAATTTTTGGCGAGACATTATCTTTACAAAAAATGTTTTAAATACACATATTTTACACATATTTTAGACTTAATGACTCAATTTCAGCTGCTAGGAGCAATGCCCCTTCAGACCTCTGCAAACTCCACTTGCATAATTATCATGTACAGTACATTCTGTATGATTTGTGCATAAAGTGACACAAACGTTATGAGTGGACTTAGGACCTGTAAATGGCCCCAATATACGTGTCATGATTTATATTAGCAATGGTAGCAGTAGGCACAGATTGAATGGTTGGTCAAATTAAATCTGCCTCTACATATTTTGCATATAAATCTATCCACCTAAAGAAGGCACACATCAAGCCATTTTAAAAATTTGATATAAATATATGTTATTTTTATTGGATTATTTATTTATTTATTTTTATATTTTTATTGAATTTATTGGTTGTATAAAGAAATTGCATTATCAATTATCATTATTGAAATCTCCCACATGAAAGCATTGATATGTTTTCCATAATTTAATTACTCAATAATAAACAAAGACAATGATTATCCCTATTGTAGCACTACCTGTAGTCCATCTGTATGGTCTATTAACAAACAAAGAAATAAATTAATTAATGAATAACTCCTTTCAAATTATACAGGATGATTAGTAGTGCATTGGTTCCTTATATCGATTTGTTTAAATAAGCAAGAGCATTAGATTAGAAACAAACAGAAAACTGCTCTAAGATCAATAGCCCTGGCCAGCTATCAGCATCTGTGTTTATCAAGATAAAAATTGCAATCATTTCTCTCACTGAAACAGTAATGATCAGTAATGTAATAACAGTGAGACTGAGTAAGATCCCCAGAGCTTATGCATGCACTTATAGACAAAATAGAATTATATAATCAATTACAAACTCCTCTAATGCTGTTCCTTAACATAATCATGCAGGATGCTCTTGTCACATAGGAACGATTATTATAAATATCTTCAACAGAACCACAAACCTCAACTGGGATTATATCATCAAACCAGCTGTGCAAAAAAAAAAGAAAGAAAGGGCAAAGGACACAGGTTTCAGTTCAACAGGGGAGAGCAAGAGAGAGAGAGAGATGGTACTGTGGCAAAGACAAGGGGAGATTAAATGGAGAGGCTGCTGCCCTGACATCAGCATTTTTCCCACACCAAAGTTCTCCAGTCTGACTTTCACTCATTAATCAAGTCCCTATTTATGTCTATTTGCATTATCCAGGCAAGCCCTCTGCGGCTGCAGGCCATCCCAGCCAATTTCAGTTAAACAAGTCTAAAGAAATCAATGGTGGCGGTATACTATTCAACAAGTCAAAGGGAGGGGAAATTATTTCCGAGGGTCTTTCAGCAAGAATGCTACCATTTCTTCTTCTTCTTCTTCTTCTTCTTCTTCTTCTTCTTCTTCTTCTTTTTCTTGTGTTATGAAAGAAGGCCTGTTAGTTTTACCTAAAGGGGAAGGTTGCAGGTCAATTGATATTTCACTTGTATCTAATAGGTTAATCATTACAATGTCAAGCTTTGATAAAAAGTTTTTGATTGATTTAAATATATTAATAATAGTAGAAGAACCAGTAACAGTAAGAACACAAGTAAACTTTTATGTGATGATTTCCTCATTCCATCAAGCTGGCTCTTCCGATTTTCTGAGACATCAGATTTTTTAGGCTTGGTCCCATCTTTTGGCCATATTTCTAAAAGACGGAACCAAGCAACTCTCAGGAGTGTAAATAGCAGCACTTAGTAGTGCTCTTGTCACACAAGCTCCATTTATTTATTCAATTCAATTCAATTCAATTCAATTCAGTTATATTTGTGTAACGCTTTTAACACACTGTAAAAAATCCAAATTGTAAATTGTTAACTCAATTTTAAATTCCAAGTTAGGTGGACATATTTTTGAGCACAGTGTTGAATTTACTTATTAAATCTATTTAACTGGAGTTTACTACTATTTTGTCCAACAGATATAAACAATCAAGTTGAGGAAATTTAAAATTTTTATTTCTTCATTTAATGGTTTCACGTCTGCGCATGTGCAGTCTGTCTACATGACAATTTGTACAGGGTTTCCCTTCATTAACAGCAGTGTTGAAGGGGCTGGATACCCACTGGTTCAGGTAAGTTTTCTTGTAGTTTTATTATCGAAAATAACCTGTAATAAAAAGTGTAATATAATGTGCTGAAACACTATTGTAAGATATGCAATGATATTTTACACCAAGCTCAGACTGCTATTTAGGTATTTGCGGAGTTCACTAGCTTCATTGAAGGGAATGTTGAGTTTACTCTCTAAAACTTGAGAGAATAAAAATATTCTGTTAGAGTGTGTAAGTTAATACAATAAGCTATATTTAGGTTGATTATGTGTTCATTTTGTTCCCTAACGTTCATCTTTTTTGTTCATACTGCACAAGACCAAGCAGAATTCTTTGCCGTCTGGTCCATTCCATTTCACCGACCACGTTTTGATTTCAGCCAATCAGTGTTGCTGAATGCAAACCATGTATTTAGTGTTCATCCAGCCGCACAACAACAACAAAAAAAAACAAGGAATCTGCCCGAGGGAACAATTGATCAACATGAGGATTCGTTATTATTTTAAGTCAATATTGTTAAACAGATATAAAAAAGGAAGTTATAGGGTATTCTTAACCTTGTTAACTTTGTGGTTGTTTCTGATCTGTAGGTATACAACATAGCAACGTGCTGTACATAACGTTCAGGCTAAAACACTGAAAATATATAATCATGTCGAATAGCACCTAGTATTTCAGAAGCTTTAGAGTTTTTTTAAGCATAGCACCATTTTTAGCACCATTTAATATACTATACACACACATCTACACAAATGGGGCCCTCCAAAAGTATTGGGACAGACAAGACAAAAATGTTTGCTATGGAGTTAAGACATCATTATAAACATGATACAAAAGTATGTCAAATTTTATTTCTGCCAATTTCAGCATATGCATATGTTACCAGCTGAGGAGAACAGCATACAGTATATAAAGTTTCATTCCCAGTTCTAATGTGAGCATATAAATATTAGGACAGTTGGCTCAAGGGTGTTTCTATGTCATCAGTGTCCTGTTGCATTACTTATTTAGTTTTAGTTTTATCTATTGCTTCTGCATACTGTCTGCATATAAACCGATGTAATCAAAAACATCTGTGTTAAAATAGCCAACAATAAAATTTGTCATTTTGTACTTTTGCGTCATTCATCTTTTAATTACATTTACAAATGTCTGTGAGTCCACAGCAAAAAAATAAATTTTATCTTTGCTTACCCAGTATGTATAGAGGACACTGTATATATTCATTCATTTAATATTTTTCTTTTCTGTATGTAATGTTTTATTTATGTTGTGTTTTAAACAATGAATGTCAATTTAATTGACAAGTCAAACTGTTTTTGCTTTTCTTTTCATAGGTTTGGAATGCAGTGTAAGCTTTGCAAGTTTGTCCACAGTTTCCGAGAGATCCTCATGAAACACTACAGGTTTCAGCACTATCAAGGGCGATCCTGGCAGCAACCTTGCTTGTATACTGTCTGAGTTTGTACTTTTAAAACTGTAGGTGCGTTAAAATCACATTTGACAAGAGCACAAAAATGGCTTGTTGCAGTCAGTTACTGACCACTTTGGTTTTTCATGTGAGTTATGTGATTTTAAAGATGTTTGTCAGCCTGCCCAGTTTTTAAGCCATATCAGAAATCATTTGAGGAGCTATGACACAATCAAATGTCCTTTTAAAGATTGTGAGCTGACAACCAATGTCCTTACAACTTTTAGTAGTCATATCTCGTAAGCATAAATCTCGAGGTTTTAAAGATTTTAGCTCTTTTGTTAAATCGCAAACTAATAATTTGGAAAGCAATGAAGAGACAGAAGAGTTAGAAGATCATGTGCAGAATCCACAGTCAAATGTTCTAGATTCCCCTGTTCCTACGATTCCTTCTGCACATGAAACAAACTTGTATTAAGAGCCTGTAGAGTATACAGGTCTAGAGAACAAACTTGCATCATTGATCCTTTATATGCAGACAGTTTTGCATCTTTCAAAAAGTGCAACTCAGGAGATATTAAGTTGGATGTGTGACATTGTTTCACTCTCTAGGTTTAGTCAAACAGTCAATCAGAAATATTTTAATAAAATATGAAAGCCACATTAGTGAGTCATTGGCAGAGGAGTTTGCTGAATTGATATCAAAAGTGCTTAAAGCAAATCCTATTTTTACAGCCACTTCAAAGAAGGATACTCTCTAAACAGAATATAGATGGAATGCTTATTTTAAAGAGCATTTTCAAGTAATTGATCCTGTGGAGTACAAATTTGATAGACTACACCAAAATACCTTTGTGTATGTCCCAGTTTTGAACGTTCTTAAACTGTTGCTGAACAGAGTAGATGTCTTGGAAGAGCACTTTTCAAAGTGATTGTATTTCAGTGGGTATCTACATTGGTGAATTTGAGGTTTGCAATCCCTTAGGCACTTCAAAAAAGATTCACAAGATCACAGCTGTTTATTGGGTGCTTCTAAATTTGCCTGCCAAATTCCATTCTACACTTTCCACAATACAACTCGCTCTACTCGGAAAAAGCAGTGATATAAAACAATTTGGCTATGAAAATATTTTTGATCCACTGTTAAAAGAGTTGAAAAACCTGGAGTAGAAAGGTGTGTTTGTTGAAGCACTGAATGCATCTCAGAGGAACAGTGTATTGTGTATGTGCTGACAATCTTGGGGCTCACAGTCTTGCTGGCTTTCAAGAAAGCTTCCAGGCTGAAAACCTGTGTAGATTTTGCCAAATCAGCAAAGATGAAATACAGACACAATATGCTAGTTATTTTCAGCTTCGGACTGTTGAACAGCACAACTCAATTACAAATGAACTGAGAGACCACCATGAACTTCAGAACAGACTGGGTGTAAAAAAAAGAATGTGTCCTCAGTAACCACCTTTCTTTCACCCAATAACTGGGTTCCCACCAGATGTTCTACATGACACTTTGGAGGGAATTGTTCCAATTGAGTTATCAGCTTTCTTGAAAGAGCTCATCACAAAGGGACATTAGCGACATTAGGGACAAGTAATTTCCCAGACCAGTTTCTCAAAAAACCGTAGGTGGGAATGGGCATGAGAACTGGGCATTACTTCACTTATTACCATTAATTATTGGTAATCTTGTACCCAATTCTGAGCCTGCTTGGGAAATTTTGATGGATTTGAGAAAGATAGTGGTGTTAGTCATGTCGGACAAGTTCTCAGAAGCAGCCCTGTGCTTTTTAGAATGAAAACACAGACAACTACTTCAAGACACATTACCAAACCAGAAATTGTGACCAAAACACCACTATGTGGAGCACTATACGCACCTGATTCGCTGTTTTGGCCTATTGGTCGAGCTCTGGACAATCAGATTTGAAGCCAAGAACAGCTATTTCAAAAGGTGTAGTGCGTGATGTCCATAATTTCAAAAACATCCCAGTCATCTTGGCAACTAAGCATCAGCTTATGATATCCCATTATCTCAATGGACCAAGTCTCTTTTCATCACCTTCAGAGTCTCTTTTCATCACCTTTTTTTTAACTGCAGAAGACTGCAGTTTAAAAAAAAAAATACCCACACAAAGATGCTTTGTCACTTCTGATGTGCATTTGCATGGAATTCACTTCAGTGAAGACATGATTTTGTCCTCAGGTCAATGCAGTGGTTTGCCTGAATTTTTCAGAATAATCAGTGTACTTGTGAATGCTAACAAGGTGACATTCCTTTGCAAAAGGCTTTCGTCATGGTACATTGAACACTATAGGTGTTATGAGGTTTCTGAAACAAGTTCAATAGAAATACTTGAGCCAGAGGACCTTAATGATCCTAATCCTCTCATGCTGTATACAGTTTAGGGGAGGAACATGATTGCGCTAAAGAGATTCCTTCTCCATTAATTGTTCTTTATATAGACACACAGTGTACATAAAAAGTGGGCAGTTGTATTACATGTATAAAATTAAAATTTTTGTATTACATGTATAAAATGTTAATTTTTACCTGGTAAAGTATGTCACAGGTTAAAGGAGCAGTTCCACAGAAGGTAAATGACATTTTATACATATATGACTTATAAGACAAAGCAAATAATTTAAGTCTACTTTTTTATGTTGGCCATATATCTAATGTTGGCCATATTTTATGTTGGCATAATATATCTTCAAAGATTCAAAAAGATCGCAAAACTAGTCAATTTTACTTGTGCATTAACTTTCTATCTTTTAAACAAGTCAGTATACACAGCTGTTGTTTATTCATTTAAAAAAATCCTTTGTTTCTTCTGCATTAGAAAGTCACACAGGTTTGGAATAACATGACTTAAATGAAATAAAATGATAGTATTCATTTAGAATGATCCCTTCAAATCATTTTACGTGTTACCCCATATTAAGCTTTGTCATATACATAATGTACTTTATTTATTTTTAATCAGAAAATGTTGCTTTACAGATATGCGGTTCCGCGTTGTGTTGGCCCCTGATAATATTAGGAGGGTAGATGTTTTGGAAAATCTCACTTCAGTTGAACACTTAAAAGGAATTCTTCATGAAAGGCTTGAAATCAAGGATGTGTGTGTTTGTGAGAGCTATTTTAATCATTAACTCACACACACACACACACACACACACACACACACACACACATGAATAGTTTAGAGGGTGAAAGTTAATGGAGTTCTGTTTAGGTTTACTAGAACTGAGAAAGTCACAAGAGCAGAACCTTGGGTTTAATTGTTGGGTTTAATTGTGTAGTTATGAATCATGCACCACTTTCAGCAAGGTATGAAGCTTTATTTCTTTTACTTGCGTTACATGACGGTTTTGTTCTCATTGGTTCGCCTTCAGCGAAGGGAATCAGGCGTTGCTGATTGGTCGGTGCGCTGGGTTGAGGTGACGTCTTTCGGGAAAGCCCTCTGCGGCATTTTGGTTGCCTGGTTACAGAAAACGCCTCCTGGCTTGATTTATGCCCTCAACATGAACTATCCTAAAGAACTGAAATACACTTTTGAAACAATTCAGAAAGTGTTTATTGGCCTTGATCCCCAGTGTTCAGCAAGTTCATGCACTGATTTTGTTCTTGTTTGCCCAGTGGATTTACCTGAACAACATCTGCCAAAAAACAGTTTTGAGTGTTATTATAAGGTTCTCGAGTACTCTTCGCAACTATTATCAAATACTTGATTGCTCTAGCTTGTTTGTTAAAATGTAAGTAAAACTGAAGTCTTGTTTATTGCTGCAGCATTTTAAGTTTTCACTTTGAGGACAATTTTGTTACTCCAGCAACTTGAAAGCATTTGTGTTTTATTACTCTATTAAACTAATTATTTTAGAGGATATAATTTTTTATTTATTTATTATGTCTATTATATTCTCTTTTTGTTCATCCTTTTGGATGACTGGAGTAAAACTTTTTTTTATTTTTTTATTTCATGCTGACGAATGTCACTTGGAAGAATTGTCAAATAAATCATTTTCAATGATGACAGTTGTTTGTATTGTGTTTACAGTATGGTTTGCAGTCCCTGCGTTTGATTTTCTAAAGTGAGGGCCATACAGGAATCTATGTATTGGATTTAAATCTGTAAATAAAAAAATGAAAATGAAGTTGAACCAACTTACTGTAGAAATTTAATGCAACCAGCTGCAAAGCCTTTTGAGTTTACTGAACTTTATAATAGCGTAGTTTTGCGTACTTGTTTCTTAAAATTCACTCAACCCCTTTTTCGGCTTTAAACAAACTCATGATGACTATTTAGATACACTTACTTAGGAAGATATAACTAACTGAAACCAGCAGTTTCAAACAACTTCATGTAATGATTTGGCACAACTTCAACCACTGAAGTTGAGTGAACTTAAAATTGCTTTGCAGCCGGTTGCCTTAACCTTTTTTAAAAAGTCAACATTTTATTTTTTACAGTGCAATTATCATTGTCACAAAGCAGCTTTACACAATCAAAATAATTATTTAAGTTTGTATGAAAGGGGAATGTTTATAAATCAAAATGGTCAGATTGTTCCTTATGAGCAAGCCAAGGGCGACAGTGGCAAGACAAAACTCCCTGAGATGGCAATAGGAAGAAACCTTGAGAGGAACCGGACTCAACAGGGAACCCATCCTCATTTGGGTGAAACAGAAGGCAGGAATTGATCTGCATTCATACTGTTTGTTAGGTGGCAGGCAGTTCAGTATAACAGTTGATGTTAATTGATGTTAACATGGAGTCCAGTTAGTTATTGGAGGCTCAGGGAGACTTGTAGGAAATTTGAATCCTAAACTATCAGCGACTGCAGCCAAGTCAAGTCCTCAGAGAAACAGCTGTCAACATCAGCCGAGGCCAAAACAGTCTTCAGAAACTGTCTCCAGATACACACGTATCCCAAACAGACCACACAGGCATCCATGTGACGAGATCTCCAACCAGAAGCGGGGCACCAGGATGAGTCAGACAGGTCCAGAGGGCAGAGAGGGTCTGGATCACTGGCAGCTCAGGAACAACATGTGTAGGTCGACAGGGAGAGGGAGAGAGGGAGATAGAGAGAAAAGAGAAGAGGGGAGAGCAGAAGAGGATAAATAGCAGTTAGGTATGGTCACAGTCACATAATATATAAGGTGAAACCAGTCAATGCTTTATATGTCAAAAGTAGTATTTTAAAATCAATGCGAAATTTCACAGAGAGCCAATGCAGTGTGGATAAGATAGGGGTCATGTGCTGGTATCTTCTGGTTCTAGTGAGGACACTCGCTGTTGCATTCTGAACTAACTGAAGCTTGTTTATGCACCTAGTTGAACAACCAGACAGTAAGGTGTTACAATAGTCCAACCTAGGTGGTGACCATAGCATGAACTAATTTTTCTGCATTGTTTAGTGACAATATATTCCTTATCTTGGCAATTTTTCTGAGGTGAAAGAATGCTATCCTGGTGATATTATCTACAGGTACATAAGCTTCAAATGAAAGACTGGAATCTATAATCACACCAAGGTCTTTTACTGTTGAACTAGATAGAACAGAATGGCAATCAAAAGTTACAGTGTTATCTATAATCTTGCTTCTACTGGCATGCAGTCCTATGACTATAACTTCTTTCTTATCAGGATTAAACAGAATGAAGTTAATTAGCATCCAGTCTCTAATATCCTTTACACATTGCTCAATTTTATTAAGCTGGTTTTTCTCATCTGGTTTTGATGAGTTATAGTATAACTGAGTGTCGTCAGCATAACAATGAAAACGAATACCATGCTTACGGATTATGTTGCCCATTGCCAATTCATGCTCATTTCACTAAAATAATATTTATAGATAGAAGTATTATGGCCTTTAAAAATGACATAATGTTAAAAACCTACAGAAATGGGTGTGAGAGGATAATGCTGAACCAGCCTGTCACGGAAACACCAGGCTCCACCCCCAATCTCCGTCCACAGTCACCCGAATTCTAATCACACGCACACCTGGTTCACATTAGCAGCACTCCATAAATACACCACACCTCCATTCACTCGGTGTCTGACTTCTTCAATGGACAACAGACTCCTCCACGTACCTGTCAGAGTTGCTCCTGGTCACGTCACGTCTCGTCCCGTCCCGTCCCGTCCCGTCCCGTCTCCTGATCTGCGCTTCTCCGTGTTCTCTGTGTTACTCATTCCGCTACAAACATCCGTCAGCTACTTCATCACCAAACCAGTTAAGACAATCCGGTGTTCTCAATCAGAGTTGCCATTTTTCACAAACTGTTAATAAATCGCCCGCTCTGGTTTTTTCTCACGATCTGTTTGTTTTGAGTCTGTTTTCCATAACAGAAAGTCAGACGCAAACAATGAACCCGACGGGCTCGGATCTAGTAAGCGAGCTGGTGGAGCGGCTCCGCCATCTCTGCGCAACAGCACCACTTCCGGCAACAACCTCTTCTTCTCCTTCCGCGCAAGCCAGTCCCATGGCGACGTCAGCGCCCTACGGTGGCGAACCGGAGAACTGCAACGGGTTTCTGCTTCAGTGCTCTCTCACTTTCGAAATGCAGCCTCTCAGATTCCCTTCTGACCGATCTAAGATTGCATATATCATTTCTCTCCTTACGGGCAAAGCATTACAGTGGGCCGAGGCCATCTGGCAACAAGATGGCAATGTGGTGCATACTTTCCAAGATTTCGTTACCTACTTCTGGGAAGTTTTCACGCAAGCTGCTGATGAATCCACCACTGGAGAGAAGCTGTTCAAGCTGAGTCAAGGTAACAACAACATTAATGACTGTGTTTTGACTGTTAGGACCTTGGCAGCCGCCAGCGGGTGGAATGAAGCAGCACTCCTGACAAAATTTCGTCAAGGACTCAATCCACGTCTGAGGTTGCAACTCGCGGCTCAGGATGACTCAGTTGGACTGGAGCAGTTCATGCACACAGCAATCCGAGTCGCCGGCCGTCTACGAGAGTGCTCTGAGGAAGCAGCCGGGAGCCGAGGATCACCCGCAGTTCTCCAGTCACATGAGGTGAGATCGGCTTCAGAACCCATGCAGGTGGATCAAAAATCGTTTTCCAGTTTAACCCCTGCGGAGAGACAACGCCGGCTGACTCAAGGACTGTGCCTTTACTGTGCAGAGAAGGGACATGTGCGCCTGACATGTCCCCGACGTCCGCCTTGTCCTCTGGTGAGCATTCTTACTTCTTTATGTGAACACATGACTCCTCTGACCACTAGTGTTGAACTTGATACGGTTGATGATTCTGTTACAGTAAGGGCTCTCCTGGATTCTGGGTCAGCCGGCAACTTCATCTCTGCAACCTTATGTCATCGACTCAGGATACCCTTACATCTTAACCCCACACAATTCAAGATCTGCTGCGTCACTGGTGCCCCTCCTCGGGGGAGATTGGTCCGTCATGTCATCCCTCTCCTCCACATGCGAGTAGGATGGCTCCACTCTGAACACATCAGGTTCCTCGTTCTGGAGCGATCCACCTCTGACATAATTCTAGGACGTCCGTGGCTCGCCGAGCATCAACCAGTGATCTCATGGGACAACGGAGACATCCTAAAGCGGGGATCCACCTGCCTAGAACATTGCATCCAGGCAAAACCCATCCTTCCAGTAAACACCGCTTCGCTAGAAAGTTCAGGGGTCGGACCGTCAGCTACCATCCCCGAGATCTACTCCTCTTTCCAGGACGTCTTCTGCCCTCGACGAGCCACGCAGCTACCACCTCATCGACCATGGGACTGCGCTATTGATCTCCTTCCAGGTGAACCAGTGCCCAAGGGTAAGATTTATTCACTCTCCATTCCTGAACAAAGAGCCATGGAAGGGTACATCAAGGAAGCGCTCCGTCTAGGGCATATTAGACCATCTACCTCCCCTGCGGCTTCCAGTTTTTTTTTGTGGCCAAAAAGGGGTGGGGGGGGGGAGACCTTCGCCCCTGTATAGATTATAGGGCCCTAAATAAAATCACGGTCAAATATAGTTACCCCCTTCCTCTCATCCCAGCTGCCCTTGAACAACTGCGAGGGGCATACATTTTCACAAAACTGGATCTACGGAGGGCCTATAATCTCATCAGAATTAAGGAGGAGGACGAATGGAAAACAGCTTTCATTACTCCGACCGGCTATTATGAGTATCGGGTTATGCCATTTGGTTTAGTCAATGCCCCTTCCGTGTTCCAGGGCTACATGAATGAGGTGCTCCGACCGTTTCTAAACCGATTCGTTTTGGTGTATATTGATGACATTCTGATCTACTCCAAGAGCGAGTTGGAGCACCGCATTCATGTAGCTGAGGTTCTCCGGAGACTCAGAAGCCACCAGTTGTTTTTAAGGGTCGAAAAATGTGCTTTCCATCAGTCATCTGTCCATTTCCTGGGATATCATATCAGTCACGAAGGCATCAGAATGGACGATAGGAAGGTGGAGGCTATTCGAACCTGGCCTGTCCCCACTAGTATTAAGCAGCTGCAACGGTTTTTAGGGTTTGCTAATTTTTACAGGAGGTTCATTCATGGCTACAGCTCCCTAGTCTCTCCACTCACAGATCTCCTGAAAGGCAAACCTAAGACCATCTCCTGGAACCCCGACGCAACCCAAGCCATGCAATCTCTACAAAAGGCATTCACTTCTGCTCCCATCCTCGTTCTTCCGGACCCCAATAAACCCTTCCTGGTCGGGGTGGATGCTTCACAATCTGGGGTTGGGGGGGGGTGTTGTCACAGCAGCAGGGGACTCCTCCTCAGTACCATCCGTGTGCCTTTTTCTCCCGGAAAATGACACCGGCCGAACAAAACTACGACATTGGAAACAGAGACCTCCTAGCGATCAAACTCGCCCTTCAGGAATGGAGACACTGGTTAGAGGGGGCTCTACATCCGTTATAGTTTTGACTGATCACCGCAACCTGGAGTATCTGCGAGAGGCCAAACGCCTCACCCCCCGACAAGCCAGATGGGCACTGTTTTTCACCAGATTTCATTTCACCATTTCTTACAGACCCGGATCCAAGAACATCAAAGCAGATGCTCTCTCCCGTGCCCACGAATTGGAAGAGAAACATGAAGTCCCTGAAAACATTCTTCCTTCCACGTTGTTCGTCTCCCTGATTCAGTGGAGTCTGGAAGAGCAGATTCAGCAAGACACCCACTCTGAACCCTCTCCACCAGAATGCCCAGCACATCGGACCTTCGTCCCCACCTCGCTGCAAGATGCCCTCCTCCACCAGACACACTCCTCTCTGGGCACTGGTCACCCTGGTGCCAATCAAACCCTCTCACTACTGACAGAACGCTTCTGGTGGCCCAACATGGCAGAGCATGTCCGAAGGTACGTGAGAGGATGTCGGGGTTGCGCCACTGCAAAATCTTCCAGACACCTGCCCGCTGGAAAACTGTTACCCCTTCCTGTCCCCCGGCGTCCCTGGTCACATCTAGGAGTGGACTTTGTCACGGATTTCCCCTGTTCCGAGGGTAACACATGCATCCTGGTGACTGTGGACCGATTTTCCAAGTCGTGCCGTCTTGTTCCCTTAAGAGGACTTCCCTCCACCAAGGAAACAGCCGAAACCCTGTTTAACCAGGTCTTTAGAGTTTATGGTATACCAGAGGACATTGTTTCTGATCGAGGACCCCAATTTATCTCGAAATTTTGGAAAGGCTTTTTTCAACTTCTAGGTGTGACCGTCAGCCTTTCTTCTGGATACCACCCGCAAAGTAACGGTCAAACTGAACGTAAGATCCAGGAGATAGGCAGATACCTCCGTACCTTCTGTCATGATCGTCAGCATTCCTGGAACCAATTCCTCGCCTGGGCCGAGTATGCACAGAATTCCCTCCATCAACCTTCCACAGGTCTCACCCCTTTCCAGTGCGTACTCGGTTATCAACCACCTCTCTTTCGTTGGAATGGAGCGCCATCTCATGTACCCGCAGTGAATCATTGGTTCCAACAGAGTGAGAGGGTTTGGGATTCAGCGCATCGACAACTACAGCGGGCAGTTCGAAGACAACGCATCGTCGCCGATGTAAGGAGAGCAGATACTCCAACCTTCCATCCCGGGCAACAAGTATGGCTCTCCACACGTGACGTTCGTCTTCGGCTGCCCTGTAAAAAGCTGAGTCCTCGATTCATAGGCCCCTTCACCATTCTGGCCCAGATCAATCCCGTCACCTACAAGTTAAGTCTTCCATGCACATACAAGATCCATCCCACCTTTCACGTTTCACTCTTAAAACCCTATCACTCTCCTATTTTCCCTGTTTCCACAGAGCCTGGCTCCACTGACGAACCTCCCCCGGCGCCCGTCGTCGAGGTGGTCGGCTTGAATATCTTGTGGACTGGGAAGGATATGGCCCGGAGGAAAGGAGTTGGGTCCCTCGCCCAGACATCCTCGACCCGAATCTCCTTAGCGATTTCCACCAGCAACATCCACAAATGCCAGCTCCCAGGGGAAGAGGTCATCCACCCCGGCGGCATGTTGTGCGGCCCTCAGGAGCGGTCCGTGAAGGGGGGGGTTCTGTCACGGAAACACCAGGCTCCACCCCCAATCTCCGTCCACAGTCACCCGAATTCTAATAACACGCACACCTGGTTCACATTAGCAGCACTCCATAAATACACCACAGCTCCATTCACTCGGTGTCTGACTTCTTCAATGGACAACAGACTCCTCCACGTACCTGTCAGAGTTGCTCCTGGTCACGTCACGTCTCGTCACGTCTCGTCACGTCTCGTCACGTCCCGTCCCGTCTCCTGATCTGCGCTTCTCCGTGTTCTCTGTGTTACTCATTCCGCTACAAACATCCATCAGCTACTTCATCACCAAACCAGTTAAGACAATCCGGTGTTCTCATTCGGAGTTGCCATTTCTCACAAACTGTTAATAAATCGCCCGCTCGGGATTTTTTGTTTTGAGTCTGTTTTCCGTAACACAGCCATTAACGTATACTGTGTTCATTTTATAGACAGCCTGATCAACACATTTTCATCTTTATTCTAAGTGCATGAAAATGAATAGATGCTCCTCTTTTTCTTTCAATCAAATGCAAGCAAAGAGAGTACAGACAATGTATAAGCAAGAAAAAATATTACCTTTTTCTTTCTTACAATTAAATATTTGTGTTATATGGGTTCTTTCTTATCTAGCTCTGCATTCATTTTCACTTTTTTTCTATTTCTGAAACACATTCTGTGGCAGGTATAAAGAGTGTGTCATCAGATGGTGTCAGCATTAAAAACATTAAAAAAAGCATTGAAAAAATTTGTTTCATTTTATGGACGTTGTCAACTTCTGATCAACTTGATTTTGTAATCAATTTATTTAATGATTTAAATAAACAAATGTATATACAGTACATATGTATTCTTTTCAGAGGTGGAACGTGGTGTGGTGGTTAGCACTGTCGCCTTGCACCTCCAGGGTCCAGGTTCGATTCCCAGCTAAGTTCGGTTCCTGTCTCTGTGTGCATGGAGTTTGCATGTTCTCCCCATGCTTGGTGGCTTTCCTCCGGGTACTCCGGTTTCCTCCCAAAGTCCAAAGACATGTAGGTTAGGTTAATTGGCATTCCCAAATTGCCCGTAGTGTGTGAATGAGTGTTTGAGTGTGTATGTGTGTGTGCCTTGCAATGGATTGGCACCCTGTCCAGGGTGTACCCGGCTTTGTACCCTAAGTCTCCTGGGATAGGCTCCAGGCCAACTGTGACCCTGAATACAGGATTAAGTGGTATAGATAATAAGTGAGTGAGTGGAAACTTCAGAGTCTTGCATCTATACACCAAGGCCTTTTCTAACATCCATCTACTCAAAAGGCAAGCTTTGAACCGGTTCTTTAAGCACAAAATTAAGTGAGAATTAAATTTGCATAGCTATACTCTAACTTTGCTCTAGGTGTGAACAATTATTATATGTTTGCATGGTGTCCTGCAAAGAATGGTGTCCAATTGAGGGTATTTCCTTGTCATTCACCACTGTTCATAGAATCATGGGATATATTCTGACAGATAATTTGTTTCTAAAATAACTTAAAATGTTCCATCATGTTTGATCACACACATACGTGCAGTGTAATGTTAATTACACTCTTTAATTATTTATGATCATTCATGCCTCTTCGCAATTGTCCTTTCTAAGCAAAAAGTGTCTTAGAAAATGTAAATGAAGATATTATTTTCTGTGAATGAGTGAGCAGAATGATTGTCATTATCATTTTGAAGCAAAAACTCTAGGCTACATGATCCAGTTCACGAAAGTACACAAATTTTATGAATGTAGTTTGTGGCCATATTTCAGTGTTTTACTTTTATGAAGGCCTACTCACTCGGTCAAAGCTAACTCTAAGGCTTGTTCAATGGAGCACACCTCATCTGTGCTTCACATGTTCCAACAGGTTTGCTCTCTTCAGTGAAGCACACAGAGAAGCCTGAAAGAGCTCTGGTTATATAATCACAAGGTTGGCCCAAAGTTGGCACAATATTGGTTCATTAGATAATGGCAAGGTTGGAAATAGGAAATTAAATTATATTGCCTTAGCTTTGTGCTGCAGGCTCTCTCAATGATGCCATCACATAAGGAGCTCATATGAGGTTGGTTACCAATCCAGTACATAAACAATATTCAAAGAACTATATATTTAACCCAGTGGATACCGGCACTGGCCCAACATTGGTCCAACAATTTCACCTGTGTTGCTCCTATACTTCCTGATAGGCGACGACACGTCTCTGCATTTGCTCTACTGGCTGACCAATGCTGTGCGCATGTCAGGATGTATCACCACTTTTCATGTGTGAACAACGTGTACAAGGACAGACATTATTTTTTTAGGATTGCTAGCTATTTGTTAGTATAATTCTGTTTCCTAAATATTGCCTATAGAACTATAAATATTTAGTGATCCACGATGACTAAATGATTTGTAAGAATATGCAATGCTCTGCGAGAACGAGAAAGAGAAACAACTTGCCTATTTTCACTCATGCAAGCTAGTGTGTGTTGAACACAAACACTTTGTATACTGCCAAAAGACTTTTAAAAGCAGCAAAATAATGAGAAAAACAACCTTTTTCCACATTTAGCTTAACTCAGTTCAATATTACAGTTAGTGTATGTCCTGTAATCATAAATTATATCTAAATGGATTAGCTATGATGTCAGCTAAACAGTGGCGATAATGTGTTATTCACTTCTGTTTTCTCTTTTTTTATTTAAGGGTAAATGACATAGATGCAGGTGTAAAAGGTTAAAAATGGATGCACAGTTCATAAAATAAGTAATATGCAGTTATGACAGCCAAAAAGACTCACTCATTCATTATCTACCGCAGGGCACACTTAGACATATTCAGACACTCATTTACACACTATGGACAATTACCTTTAAAAACAAAAAAACAGGAAAAGCCAGGAAAACCAATTAGCCTAATCTGCATGTCTTTGGACTGCGGGAGGAAACCCACCAAGCACAGGGAGGACATGCAAACTCCATGCACACAGAGACGGGAATTGATCCTGGCCGGGAATCAAACGTGGACCCAGGAGGTGCAAGGCGACACCACCGTGCCACCTCAGCTACAAACAATAGTTATAAAGTTCATTGTCGTAAAGTCCATAAGGTACTTGCTGAATAATTCAGCATAGGCCAGCACGATTTATCTGATGGTCTGTGCTGGTTAATACTGGTTAGTGCTGGTCTGGTGCTGGTTTGGCTGGTGAACCAGCATAACTGATAGAAGACCAGCATATCTACGCTGATGAAACCTTACCACTAGCATTGGTCTTGCTGGGTAGTGACGGTCTGGTGCTGGTTTAGCTGGTGAACCAGCATAACTGATGGAAGACCAGCACGTCTACATTGATAAAACCCTACCACCAGCATTGGTCTTGCTGGGTAGTGACGGTCTGGCGCTGGTTTAGCTGATGAACCAGCATAACTGTGCTAAGTTCACCAACAAGATATAGCTACTGTAACTGGACCACCAGCAAGGTTTAACTAGTTAAAATTGGCTACCATTTTAGCTCATTATCTTTTCTATTTTTTTTAAATAGCTAGTACTGAAAATAATGTGCGATGTAAATACATGGACCATGTAGTGTTATCTTTGAATGTTTACATTTACATAAAAGAGACAGAAATAATCAATTTATTAAAAACACAAATACATTATTTTACATTTATTAAATATCTGCTGGGTTGTCTAAAACACAACACTGTTACGACACGCCAGATCTCGCAACATAAGTTCCTCCGCAAGCAGTCTAAAGCACTCCTGTTCCAGCTCCGCGCCGCCTCTTGTTTTTTGCCGACTCAGTCACGGCTCGAGCTAACCTGCTGCCGCTTTGGATTAATCAGCCAGGCGTTTTTAAGGCGCTGCAGGACATCCACTTATTGCCAGATTATTGTGCCGTTCATGCCTGTATTCTCTCGTTTGCTTTGCCACAGTTTATCTGTTACGACCCCACCTGGTTTATCATTTTCATCCTTGTCTTCACGTTACGGATTTGCACTCTATTTGGATTACCGGTGTTCCGGGATATTCAGTGTCCATATGTTTCCTGCAATCATGACGTCACTGACCACCTAGCGCCGAGAGGGCAAACGAGGATTTTGGTGGTTTTTCTCTCGTTTTAAAGTGTTTTTATAAACTTTTTGAATTAAACAAACAACATATGCAAAATAGTCGAGTGTCTTTTTGCTTTTTTGTATATTTGAAGATAATTCAGACGTTTTAATCCGCTAAAAGGCTGGTTTGCTGAGCAAGTACTGACATCATGACTAATTTTAATTCCTGTACATTAGCTGTGTGATGATGGATGTGATATTGATTTATTCTAAATATATTTAATATTATACTTTGTAACTAATTATAGCATGTAACTCAAGGGTAGAGTGTCTACTCGTGATAGTTAGTAACTGCTAACCACGCTACTCTGTTTTACCCTCTAACACATCCAGTTCTATTAAACCATCTGGTGTACATATCAAACACACAGGTACAGAGATTATAGGACACCACACACAGAGTTATTCATCTGTAACTACGTATCTGAATTACTTTCAGCCATCACACCTACATCTACACCCACATATGATGAGAAGCACGAGATCCTGAAATCCATGACATACTGTATGCTTACCCATTATAAAACACATACAGTACACACTTGGCACAGCACATGGTATAATAGTATTTTTACATTGAATACTTAAAGCTTGAAATGTATTACATATGTTACCTGGAAGAATTGATTTCCCGGAGTCTTGTTTAAATTACAGTGTTTAAAAAAAAACATCTCATTGTATTACCTAAGCACACATGTCTCTGGGTCAATTTCAGACATCCCTGATACTTCCACTGCCAGTAAGGAGGGGGAAACAGATTTTCCTGATGCCCAGGAAAATATGTTTCCCATACTTCAATTCAAAAGACAGTATTTTTTTAAACATTCTGTGCATTGTGTTACCTTTGTCCCATGTATACATGTCTCTGAGGCAATTTTAGACATCCCTGATACTTCCACAGCCAGTAGGAAGGGGGAACCGATTTTCTTGATGCTCAGGTAGATACGTTCCCCATACAATTCAAAAGACAGTGTTTTTGAAAAGATTATGATTAATGTATGATCTCTACTAGAGGCACTCATGTCTCTGAGTGAATTTCAGACATCCTTGATGATACTTCCACAGCCAGTAAGGAGGGGAAACAGACAGTGTCTTTTAAAACATCTGTGCATTGTGTTACCTTTGCCCCATGTACACATATCTCTGAGTCAATTTCAGACATCTATGATACTTCCACGGCCAGTTATTCCTTGCCACTGTCTCTGTCACCCTTGGCTTGCTCATCGGCGACAATCTCATTATCTAGACACATTTTTCTCACACATACACACTTCCATAAATTTTCTTTTCATTTTTGTGAAGCTGCTTTGAGACAATAACCATTGTTAAAAGCGCTATAGAAATAAAATTGAAGTGAACTGAATTGATTAGTTTTTGCTAATGTTATTTAGTGTTTGTGCTAATGCTAAATAACATGAGCACAAACACTTTAGCTTTAACATTAGTTCATGCAAAAAGTATAAATTGTTGTATAAGGTGTAAGGTGTTAGTAAGGTGTTAATTAGTAAGGTGACCATCATACCAGCACCAGCATCATGGCACTACAATGCTGGTCACCTTACTGATGCTGGTTCCCAGCATACCAGCATCCTTAGAGGGCACTTTACGATGCGTTGAAGCTGAGACACGTGGAAGGTGGGATGAATGCGTCACATAGAAGAGGGGAGTAGGAGTCGGACAGCGCACGGGTTTACTATTCTGGTTATAGTGAAGGGGCCGATGAAGCGAGGTGAGAGTTTACGTGAGAGTGTTCTTAACGACATGTCCTTAGTAGCGAGCATGACCCTCTCCCCCATGTGGTACCTGGGCGCCTTGGTACGGTGGCGGTCCGTCTGTCGTTTGTACAACCTGGATGCTTGCAGCAGGCTTCGTCTAGCTCGTAGCCATGTCCGTTTGCACCGGCGGATGAAATGTTGGACCGAGGGGACCTCTACCTCCTCCTCTTGAGTCGGAAATAGTGGTGGCTGGTAGCCTAGACAGCTCTGGAATGGGGAGAGCCCCGTGGAGGCAGACGGCAGGGAGTTGTGCGCATATTCGACCCACGGGAGGAACTTACTCCAGGTGGTAGCATCATGCGTGGTCATGCACCGGAGAGCGACTTCCATTGCTTGATTCTTTCGCTCCGTTTGGCCATTGGATTGGGGGTGAAAGCCGGAAGACAGGCTAGGAGTGGCTCCGATGAGTTTGCAAAAAGCCTTCCAGAAGCGTGACGTGAATTGAGGGCCTCGATCTGAGACTATGTCCGTAGGAAGACCATGAAGACAAAAAACGTGGAGGATCAGTTGGTCCGCTGTCTCCTTGGCAGAGGGGAGTCTGGGAAAAACGGTCAACAATGGTCATAATACATGTGTTCCCATCTGACGAAGGTAGACCAGTTACGAAGTCCAGTGAAATGTGAGACCAGGGGCGGTGCAGTGTGGGTAAGGTCTGAGGAGACCGGCCGGGGGACGGTTGTCATGTTTACAGCAGGTGCAGACGTTGGAGGCTGCCACGAAGCTGGAAACATCCCTCCCCAACGTGGGCCACCAAAAGCGCTGCTGAATGATAAAGCACGTTCGGGGCGAGCCTGGGTGGCAGGCCAATCTGGATCCATGGCCCCACTCAAGAACCTGTGAGTGTAGACCGAGGGGAACAAAAAGACGATCGGGGGGAACGTTGCACATGGTGTCCTGGGTCGATGCCTGCTTAACTTTAGCTTCAATGTCCAATTCCACCGCTGCTACTAGACAACGAGAGGGCAGGATCGTGTCGCATGGCGTGGAGTCGTGGGGAAGAATAAACTGACGTGAGAGAGCGTCCAGCTTGGTGTTCTTGGAGCCTGGCTGGTAGGACAGCACAAAGTTGAACCTAGAAAAGAACAGGGACCAGCGGGCCTGTTGGGCATTAAGTCTTTTGGCACTGTGTAAGTATTCAAGGTTTCTGTGATCAGTCCATGTTAGAAACGGGAGCTCAGCTCACTCCAGCCAGTGTCTCCATTCTTCTAGCGCTAACTTGATGGCTAGTAGTTCCCGATCGCCCACATCGTAGTTCCTTTCGGCCGGGGACAGGCGACGGGAGAAAAATGAGCAAGGGTGCAGTTTGTTATCCCGTGACGACCTCTGGGACAAGACCCCTCCAACGCCGGAGTTGGACGCATCTACCTCCACCACGAACTGCCGGGATGGGTCGAGGATGATCAATATTGGGGCTGAGGTGAACCTTCTCTTGAGGTCAGAGAAGGCTTTCTGGAAACACGTGTTGGAGGAAGTTAGAGAGGTTAGAGGAGCGGCGACGGAGCTGTACCCTCGAATGAACCTGCGGTAGAAATTGGCGAAGCTCAGAAATCGTTGGAGGTCTCGTCGCGAGGCTGGAGTTGGCCAGTTGGAAACCGCCTGAACTTTGGCCGGTTCCATCTCTAGCCGCGAGGGGGAGATGACGAAGCCTAGAAAGGTGGTCGACATTGTATGAAATTCACATTTCTCTGCCTTGACGTATAAGTTGTTCTCTAACAGTCTTTGTAACACCTGACGAACAACTGACGAACGTGACGTCGATGCTCCTCCAGGTTGTGGGAAAAAATCAAAATGTCGTCCAGATAGACGAATACGTAAAGGTTCAAGAAGTCACGGAGTACATCATTTATCAGGCTCTGGAAGACGGCAGGAGCGTTGGTGAGTCCGAACGGCACTACCAAGTATTCATAATGCCCGGTCGGGGTGTTGAAGGCGGTCTTCCACTCGCCGCCCTCCCTTATACGGACGAGATGATAGGTATTGCGTAAATCTAACTTCGTGAAGATGGTGGCTCCTTGGAGAAGTTCGAAGACCGTAGACATGAGCGGTAAGGGATAGCGGTTCCTGACTGTTATTGCGTTGAGCCCTCTGTAATCTATGCATGGACGAAGGGATGAATCTTTCTTTTTGACAAAGAAAAACCCCGCTCCAGCGGGTGAGGAGGAGGGACGGATGATACCAGCAGCGAGAGCCCCCGTGATGTACTCATTCATGCTTCTTGCTCTTGGCGAGTCAGAGAGTAGAGACGACCCTTTGGAGGAGCAGTACCAGGAAGAAGGTCGGCGGGGACATTGGAGATGTTAGGGAGATCGTCAGGCTTGGCTGGAGTGGAAGGTGGAGGGAGCGCCGAGAGAAGACAAGACCCGGAACACGATGGGCTCCAGCCCGTGATAGTGTGCTTAGTCCAGTCAATGTGTGGGCCATGAAGCGCTAACCAGGGAAGACCGAGAACTACAGCAGCATGGGATCTCTCAATAACCAACAGACAGATCTCCTCAGAGTGGTTTCCGGAAATTCGTAGGGTGAGAGGGCAGGTTCGCCGTGTGATGCCTGGCAGAGGACATCTAGGGCCTGAACTGCGAGCGGAGGTTCTACTGGAACACATGGGACCTCCAACACTCTAGCTGTAGCGGCGCTGATCAGGTTACGGTCAGAACCGGAGTCGATGAGTGCCTGGACCCAGTGAGCTTGGCCGCCGATGATTAACGTAGCAGGGAGTAGGGGGCGTGGTCCTGGGAGTCTGCCTGAAGGAGCGCCCTCTAGTGCTCCGAGCCTGACTAAAGGGTGCCTCCTTTTAACGGAGCAGTTCTTAAGAAAATGTCCAGAGTCTCCGCAGTAGAAACAGGCTCCTTCCTGGCGACGCCGACATCTCTCCTCCTCTGAAATTCGAGTCCTGTCTAGCTGCATGGAGGAGCGCATCGACCCGATCAGCGAGATCCATGAGTCCATTCGGGTCGGTAGGTAGCTCCTGAGAAACGAGTTTGTCTTTGACTGCCTCTGATAAACCTTCGAGGAAGACGTCAGACAGGGCCCTGTCGTTCCATCCACTGGTGACGGCGAAGGTCTGAAATTCAATGGCATAATCATAAGCCGAGTGTGTTCCTTGGCAAAGTCTTAACAACCTGGTCCCGGCCTCCCTGCCGACATGAGAGTGATCGAAAATCCTCCTCATCTCCCTGGAGAATGTCTCAAAGTCGTTACAACATGGATCGCGGGCATCTCAGAGAGCTGTGCTCCACTCCCGGGCTCTGCTCGGTAAGAAGGGTGATGATGTAGGCCACTCGCGAATGCTCCGAGGAGAAGGTGGAGGTTTGTAGCTCAAAAATCAGCGAACACTGCGAGAGGAACGATCTACAGATGTGTGAAGAGGGGAATATCTATTATTGCCGCGCTCACCGCTGCGACAAAACGACAGCGGCCAAAATAAATCAGTTGCATTTAAAAGCAATTCGTGAAATGACCGCCAGGTGGCGCAAAGTGACATTTTCCGTCATCTCGGTTTTTAAAAAATAATTAAGTCATAAAAAACTCAAAACAATATGCTGTATCGAAGAAATACTACAGTAATGGTAATTTCCACATCTGTATATTTTATACAACAAGCATGAAAGATCTGAATCAGAGCTATTGATATTTGCTGTACAATAGTGTAAGTCTCCCAGGAGACTTAAGGCACATGGCAGGGTACACCCTGGACAGGGTGCCAATCCATCACAGGGCACAGTCACACACACATACACTCACTCATTCACACACTACGGGCAATTTTGGGGACACCAATTAGCCTAGCCTACATGTCTTTGGACTGTGGGAGGAAACCCACCAAGCACAGGGAGAACATGCAAACTCAGACGGGAATCGAACCCGGACCCTGGCGGTGCAAGGCGACAGTGCTAACCGCCACATTGAGTACTGTTAACCTAAATAATTGAATGAGTAATAATTTTGAGTACGTAAGTAACAATAACTTAAGTAAAACTTCCACCAGTGTAAACTCTATAGAGCACCCGTGGCGCAGTGGTTACGTGTCTCTATTTTTTTTTTATTTGTTCAACAAACTCAAAAATTTATATTTCTGTTTACTTAAAATTGGAAACATCATTAATTTAAAAAAAATTATGTTACTGATTACCTCAAATATTTGGCGTTTTGCCAACTTAATTGGGTTTACAGTGTAGGGTTTTGGGTCATCTTAAATTTTGTGTTCTTTAAATTTGTAGTAGATAATACCGAAATAAATTAAACTAAATGACTATAAAATTAAAGCCTGCCAAAACTCAAACGCAATCGTTAATCCATTTACAATCGCATTTCCAACACGTTACACGGAAACCTGTCAATCAGCATCAGGGGCGGGTCTATACTGTGGGGCATGATTGTATGGGGAGTGACGTCACTCACAGTCGCCGTCCAAGAGGGGGAAATTTGAGCAATGGAGGTAAACCGTGGTAAAGTTGGTGTTATACGCTAATATGCCCCCTGCCACGGATTGCACACCCACAAAATCTTAATCAAACATATTACTACATCACAGTCAAAAATTCACATTATTATTATCAAATATATTTTATTATCAAATATATTATTACTATTATAATTAACCCTAGGCACGTGACAAAGCACGAAAATTAGGACACAAATTCTCATATAATGTTTATTTTGTGGTACATTTATTTTGCAGGGGTTTGTCATGTAATACAAAAATGTTTACACTAAATAAATATTTTTATGGTAAAAAATTACACGAAACGATATGAATAAGCAATATAAAAATATACATGTTGTGCATGAAAAAAAAAATATTATATATATATATATATATTTATATATTTTTTCTCTATACAATATGTCTTTTTTATATTGCTTATTTTATAATCAAATTCGTTTGGTGCAATTTGTAAATCATAAACCTATGAGTTTATGTTCTAATATAATATTTGATAGAGATTATGTAGGAAGGCAATCCGTGGCAGGGAGGCATTTTAGCGCATAACACCCGGCGGTTTATAGTGATGGAGTCACTAAGGGACCGTCTAAAAAGTGCATGACCAAAACCCAACCGTTTGTTGGGGAAAGATAAATGACAGTCGGGGTGTTTTTTTTATTATATAAAAAAAAAGAAGAAATATTGTACTTCACTATAATCCACTCTATCCTTTCTAATAACTACAACCATTCCATTTGCAATATTCAGTTTAATATTGTTTTTTTTAAATACATTTTTACAACAACAACAACAAAAACTATTTTCAAAACCTTTTTCGTTATGTGGATTACACATGTAAAACCAGTAGTAGTCCATCACTGCTAATAACTACAACCTTTTTCTCATTCAGTTTGATGTCATTTTGCAATCTTTTTTTGCAAAAAAATAATTGTAAAAATATACAACAGAATTAATATCAAACTGAATATTGCAAAGGGAAGGGTTGTAGTTATTAGCAAGGATAGAGTGCATTATAGTACAGTTGGTTTTACATTTGAAATTTCTATAGCAAAAATGTCATTGATTTTTGTTGATTTGTCATTTTTTGCAACTTACAATAGACTGTACCAAAGCGCATTCATTTTAATACATATATTTACAATTATTATTATTATTTTAATAATAAAAACACCCCAACTCTCATTTAACAAATTATCTGTTTCATTGTCACAAATATTGTCTGTGTAATCATTTATTTTTAAATGCACATTAAAGTAATTATTAATCAATTAAACAAACAAACACATAATCCATACTGTACAGTAGCCTAACAGTGTACTATGTTTGATGTCCTGTGAGGTATTTATCTGTAACCTTGTGAATTCTTCTGTAAACAAACGGTTGGGTCTTGGTCATGCACTTTTTAAACGGTCCCTTAGTGACGCCATCGCTATAAAGCGCCGTTAAGCCGCGTTTCTGACAGATTTAGCTCCAGGAGGCTGTAACAGGAGAAGATCAAAAAATATATTTGATTAATATATATTTTAACAGCGTCTCTGTCCACTCCATAGTAGGAAAATATGCGATTTGCCATTTGTGTGTGTTTATTTCTTGATAAACAGATGAGATAATCTCGGTTCACCTCCATTGCTCAAATATCCCCCTCTTGGACGGCGACTGTGAGTGACGTCACTCCCCATACAATCACGTCCCCCAGTATAGACCCGCCCATGACGCTGATTTACAGGTTTCCGTGTAACGAGTTGGAAATGCAATTGCAAATGGATTAGCGAGTGCGTTTGAGTTTTGACAGGCTACATGCGCGACACTGAGAAAGTGAAAAAGCAGACGTGCTAATTGATTTAGCTATTTAAATATGACAGGCTCATGACCTGTAAGACATGGGAAATGCAAAGGGAAATGGACTTTGCTTTTTCATTTGAAATTGCAGTCAGTGTGCGCTCGCGAAGGCGAAAAAGCAAATGGTAATGCAAAGTTTGCAATTGCATTTGAATTATGTCACAATTTATGCGTCCACATACGGAAAACGCAACTGCAAATGCAATTTGCAATTTCTTTTGAAAAATGTCCGGGATATCATTCCATACCTACAAACTCATAAATGCCAAAACGTTCCAAATACTCAATTATTACTCATTCAATTATTTAAGTTAACAGTACTCAGTGTGTTTAATTACATTGAGCATTAGGGTTTACTGTGCAGTGATGAATCATGCTTTAGGGTTACTGTGTCTGCTTTACAATGTCAGAAACATTCAAATGCAAATAATTTACCCGTCCCCAGGTGTGAATCAGCGGTTCTCACCTATACATTCAGAGAAACTAAAATGCACCCCTCCACACTTTAAGACCCTCTTGGATCTGAGGCTCTTCTGAAGACCTGCAGTGCTTCAGGCCTCTTTTTAAACTTCATCTTCTGGATTCCAGATTCTAAAATTCAAATTGTTACCGTTTTTTAATCCCTGGAATGGAAGACATTGAGATTTTCCTTATCATAACATGAATTGTATTGTTTTAATCACTCTATACCCAATTTTCTTGGGTATTTATTTTTAAATAAAATATAAAAATTTAATACAAAATGAAAATAAAAAACAAAAGAATAGACCATTTGTATTTTCATTTGTTGTGTATAGAGTGATTAAAAACAGTACAAGGCATGTTATGGTGAGGAAACTTTCCATCTCTTCCACACTGACTGAGAGCCTCTGTTACACTGAATAATCCACAACTTTTCATGAATATGTAAGACCTATTGACACCTCTCAGGTGACCGCCCCCCCCCCCACACACACACACACACCAAAACACACAGAAAGCAAACCACTACGTACATAAAATTTACAAATTTACAATTTTCATAAAAGCAGACATTTCGCTTTTTATAAGTATATATTTTTCACGTCTGTGAGGCAAGTATACACGGAGTTTCAGTTCATTTTCTGACGCGCTCAAGTTAGTGCACCCTGTTTACTTTCATCATTTAAAAAATCATAAGGGTTTCAACGAAAAAGAACGAAAAAGTAATTGTGAGTGCACTTAAATAAAAGTGGAGTCTTATAAGGCTTGTTCACACGCTGTCCTCTCGCAGAGATCAAAGGGAGGCATTCCCCTTTTTAAAGTCTCTGGGGCGTGTCACATCACCCCGCTCGCGTGCCACTCTCCTTAGTCCACAGCGAGATGCTTTTTAAAGTCTAGTTTCCCCCCAACAGACCCCGAGAAACAATCCCCTGCTATATTTCAAAGCGCGAAGAGAAGCTCGGGATCATTAGCGCCGATAGCTCACCAGTTGTGCCTAGTTAAGAGGCCCCGCTTCTTCGCATACCTGCAGTGTGCACCTAGGCCGCCTACCTAGTGAGCTTCGGAGTGAGTGAGGAGCGATATTGATTTGGGCGCACGCCCATCACAGGCGTGCGCCATGACAAGTATACATTTACTTTGCTTAAATTTTATGGAAATAAGAAACGGATATATGTATTACTATAATTTTAGTACTATGATTGTATTTTATAAGGTTTTGCCAGCGGTGGTACAGCGCAACGGGGGTCATTATTTATTAAAGAAAATTATGATGATCATATCGTACTGCATTTCATTCCCATACTACCGCAAAATCACAAGCAGGGCTGAATGACAACGACATCTGCTTACACAGTAGCACATCCTGACAATGCTTTAATTTTATAGTCATTTAGTTAAATTTATGTCGGTATTATCTACTACAAATTTAAAGAACACAACATTTAAGATGACCCAAAACCCTACACTGTAAACCCGATTAAGTTGGCAAAACTCCAAATATTTTAGGTAATCAGTTACATTTTTTTTTAAATTAATGATAGTTCTGTTTACTTAAAATTAGAAACATACATTTTTGAGTTTGTTGAACAAATAAAAAAATATATATTGCAGCCCATCCTGCACGGGAATCAAACCGGGGGGTTTCCACATGGAAGGCGAGACACGTAACCACTGCGCCACGAGTGCTCTATAGAGTTTACACTGGTGGAAGTTTTACTTAAGTTATTGTTACTTACGTACTCAGACAATTATTTAGGTAAACAGTACTCAATGTGTTTAATTACTTTGAGCATTTGGGTTTACAGTGTACACGCGTAGGCTTTCTAATTACACATGATAAAATCTAAAGGCTCACTGTGTTAACATTTACTTTGCTTAAATTCGATACTAATAAAATTTAATTCTACATTTGTACTGTAATTTTAGTAGTGTTATTATGAATTTGTTTAAGTACAATGTTACACTTGATTTTATCCGCTACTACGTGCAGCTCTAAAGGAGCTGCGGCTCATTAATCCTTGAGAGAATGAAATAAGGTCTGACGCGTCGGTCTATAGTTATATAGCGCCACTCAGTGGTCAAAGCCAGCAACTGCATACCGTCGCCGCGAGGTGCGGCGACAAAACTAGAAAACTGCTCTTCACACATCTGTACATGTACCTGGCTCTCCTCCATAGGTCGGCGGGGCTGGTAAGCGTGGCTCGCATGGAGTCTCTGGGCTTGTGGCGCGCGTTGAGGATAACCGGAGCTGTTGCATCTGAGTGGTGATGTCAGCGAGGGTCTGCCTAGTGGTGAGAGTTCTTGCAGTTGCTGTGGCTCACCAGGGCCAGCCTCATCCTGTCATACTCTGCTGGATCCATCACGTGTGGCTGGATTATTCTGTCACGGGGCGGGCGATGAAGAGGCGAAGAGATGGACCCAAATGCAGGGGAGCAGAGATGATTTTGAGATGTGTGGGCTGGGTAACCTGAAGCTGCGTGCCGTGGAGAGACGAGAAACGGAGCCGTAGTCGAGGAACGAACGTGAAAGTTCGAAGCCGTTTACTCTGTCCGTGAGAGCGTTGCGCCGAAACGTGAAGCGAAGTCGTAGTCGAGGGACAAAAGCGAGAGTTCAAAGCCGTTAAATCCGTCAGCGAGAGCGTCGAGCCAAAACGTGAAACAGAGCCGAAGTCGAGGAGCGAAAGCGAGAGTCAATACTGTTAAATCCGTGAGCGAGGCAACTAATCCAAAACGAGAGACGAGAATCGGGAAAACGAGAAAGCAAAGCGGAGTCGGTTACGTGAAAAACATGAAACAAAACGCGAGAATATTGGAGCAAAAAACACACTATAATCCGGCAGCGAGATAGCGTGCTGTGCTTCCTTATATCCCGGAAGAAATCAGCGCCAGATGAGAAACCGGTGTGTCAGCGAGGGGGGCGTGTGACGAGAGATGGCAGCGTGGGAAAAAACATGGCCGCGTGATGAAAAGCATGACAGCGTGGGAAAGGAAATGTTGGGAGGCAGAGGCGGTCTTTGATCAGCGCGAAAGCGCTGAGAGCATGACATTATAAATGTTAAATCTATTATGCTTTAAATCTACTGCTTTGTGCTCAACTGCGAACACAAGCTAAAGTTTTGTGCCTCTTTGCTCCTAACTACAGGTGGGTTAATATTCTTCCAATTGAGATGTAATAACCCTTGAGTATGACATAAGAGTGTTGAGAATTCGTAGTCATAACATGAAAAGCAGGCAGTTAGTAGTTTTGCTCTAACGTAGTGAGAAAGATGTTTAGCTATGCACTGTTATGCTAGGATAATTGACCTGTTGCCAGAGTAGCATATGGAGCCATAGTAAGTGCCAGAAACATTAAAGGGCTAATATACAGAACATATTGTTTTGCTTTAGGGCACTGCATTTTTGTATGTTTATGCAGTTATCAAATATATGTACTAAGGTAGTTGGCATGTAAAACATATCATTTGAGAATTTTGCTATGTTATTTACTGTTTAAATTCCTGCATTTACTTTGTTTCATCTGGACAAAAATATGTCTGAAACTGTTGAATTGAGTTGAGCCAAATGTGGAAAATGTTTGTCTTTCTCAGCATTTTGCTGGTTGAAAAGGAATATTTTAAAGAACATATTTTGAAGTGCATTTTAATGTACAATGCTCAAATTACTGATGTATTTACAAAGCCTAGAGTCACAATTCTCCAAAGATGCTGTAATGTTGATGCTGAAGATGATGATAAAGAACAGCTAAGCTACAGTGACCAAGTTGATGGTGCAAGTACGGAGGTGAATGATGATGAGGAAGATGCAGAGCCCCCTAATATAAGAGTCTGAGGCAATGAGTACTTTGTTTGTATACATTTATTTTCATCCAAGGAAGGTTTAATGTTAGCGGGGGAATTGTGGCTCAGAGGGCTAAGGCACTGAGTTACTGATCGGAAGATTGGAGGTTCGATTCCCAGCTCAGCCAGATTGCCAATGTTGGCCCTTCACTGGGGTGATATTTGGGATGTGTCTGTTCTCCAAGCCAAACAAAATATATAATACCAGATAGTCTGTTTTAGTAATCTATCAATATAAAATTAGACCACACTGACCAGCACCTCTGATCTGAAGCTAATACTGTGAATATTGGATGTCACGCATCTAAAGTGCTTATTATTAATGAAAATATCACTAATCAGGAGTTTAATGTACTGTGTTTAACAGAAACTCAGTTTAATCCAAATGAGTATGTATCATTAAATGAATCTTGTCCTCCTGGGTACAGTTACATAAATTAGCCTTGTCTAAATGGTAGATAAGGAGCTGTTTCCATTATTTATATTGATTATCTAATTATCACACAAAAACAGACACAAATGTATCTCATTTGAAGATCTCTATACTACCATAAGTAGTATAATGTAGTCACAAATGTAGCAATAAATAATAAGTCTGGCCAGTGGATTTCCACTAATTGTTATTTACAGACCCTCAGTGCTGTACTCTGAATTTCTTTGTAAATTTGCGTATTTCCTCTCAAACCTGGTTATCTCTGTATGCCGACAACAGCATTTATGTCCATTCTGGATTCAGTAGGGGTAAATCAGTGTGTATAACAGGACCCACTTATAAAAGTAGTCATACTATAGATTGAACACTAATTTTCAGATTAAATATAGAACATATAGTGACATTTCAACAGTTTGAAGGTGTCACAGATCATAAGCTTAACTCATCTAATTTTTGTCTTTGTAATAATGTATATAAGGTGCCACACTACTGCATTAAATGTAAATCCACATCAGCTGCTGCACAGAGCTCTATCGGTAATCACCCATAGTTATCAACTATGATTGTATAACCACCTGACTCCACACAACTCAATCAGGTAACTGAATTAATTTAGCTCCAGAAAATTAATTAAAGAGAAAAACTAGCACCCTGCTTTAACGATCACACATGCACTTTAAAAGAGACTGCTCAAAAACTAAAATGTAAATGGGGTCAAATTAAACTGATAGAATTTCAAACAGGAGAGTGTCCAGAGCTATAAAAGGCTCGTAGTGCTGCTAAATAAATGTATCTCAGATTTCTTATAGAAGATAACAAAATAACCATAGGTTCTTATTTAAAAACAATAGCTAAATGAATTAGGAATGAGACCACTACAGAACCATGCACAGAAATCCCATGTAGTAGTGTGGACCTCTTTTTTTTTTTCAATGACAAAATTTAAAACATCTAAATAAATAATTTAAAAAGAGGACTACAAAAACAGATAATTTAATAAATGTTGATGTAGGTCATAACTATATAATACCAGCACTTGGAATATGTTACTCCCCTTCAAGAGACAAAATCATCAATTTGTTTACTAGATCTCATACCGATAACTTCATTAAAAAAGATAATACAATATTTACTTAATTATTCTCAAGATTCTACTCAATACTTACTTCTTCACTCAGCAATGGCTACATACTTAAATCGTTTAAATTAGCAGTTATTAAACCCTTGATTAAAAAAACCTGACCTGTCAGCTATTCAACTGCAGGCATTTATCTCCAAGATCTTAGACAATGTTGGAGCTTAGCAGTGAAGCTCATATTTATGTATATAGAAATAACATTCATGAAATGTATCAGTTAGAATTTAGGCTGCAGCATCTACCCTAAATCTACCCTTATTATTTAATTAAAAAAAAAACTTTTCACATAAGATCTGTGGTGCTCCCAGAGTTCTTACTATATACACTGCTCAAAAATATAAAGGGAACGTCTCGGATTACTTTGTTGTAACCCTGTTCCCTGAAAAAGCGGGAACGAGATGCTGCGTGAAAACACTATGGGAACATCTCTTTGTTCAACAGGTTGTGAAGCATGTGTGTATCAAACGCACCAAATTTTGGCTTATATAACCTCGGTCAGGTGACGTCATCTAATGAGGTGCACTTGCTGGTTATAAATAGGAGTGAACCGGAAACATCCTCAGCTCTTTTTGTCTTCAAGGACTGCATTGTGTTTGCGTGTGTGTGTGTGTGCAAGCGAGTATACAAACAAAAGAAAAAACTTTTTTTTTCCTCTTCATGTTGACGGGAGAGGGCGTTGGCCTTGGTGTTTTTGGATCCCGGGTTCAAACATCAACATAACCAAGTTGTTCTTATTGGGCAACTTGCCTTCGTATGAGGACCCTAACCCTCAACTGCTCACATGCGTAATGAGAAACAATGCAAATCGCTCTGGATAAGGGTATCTGGCAAATACTAGAATGTAAATTATGCAGGTGGCATTAATCTTATGGTTGACTGGTGTTTGCATCAACAGAAAAAAATAATATACCTCTATATAATATAAATCTCTCAGATCTGCTTCTTTACCTAAGAAATATATTCACAAATTGTCAGGGGAACAGGACGGACACAATTGCAGGTCTCCTTCAGGGTATTATTTATTTATTTCTCCAAGCGATGCCTTGACTCAGGCAAAAAGACAAAAACAAAAAAATAAAAACAGAAAAACTGAACTACTCTCTTGAAGTAAAAACACAGTGCCAATGTCCCAGGAAACAAAAACCACTCCGAAGAGGGAAAAAGCCTTGATTAAAAACCCAAAAACAAGAAAACAAAAACCACTCCGAAGAGGAAAAAGGGTCTTGACTAGGAGGCGTGGCTGTAGTTCCTTCGGCGGCCAGCAGGGTGCGATAGGGCCGAAGTCTGCTGAACTGCACGGCCGTGAAGAGGAGCGAGAGCAAGCTGGCCTCGGGACGGGAAACTGCAAAGCAGCGCAAACTAAGAAGAACAGGACCCAGTCTGGATGAAAGAAGGGGCAAAAACACTGACAGAGAGGGGGAGAAGGTGAACAAAACAAACAAACCGACGGATAATGACTTGGAGCCAAAAATAAGACACAGCATATACTGGACTGGACAGGACACGAAACAAGCAACCAGTGGGTGACATGGAACAACGATCTGACACAGGACAACAGACACGAGGGAATAAATAGGGTGAATGATTACAACAAAATGAGGAGAACAGGTGAGTGAAATCATCTTGATAGAATGATAATTAAGAAGTGGGAGGGGTGGTGGTGATGTCACAGAGACACGGGCAAATGGCAGAGGATCAAAACAAAGGCCATGTGCTTGAAAAGACATGTAAACAGGATACGGAGGGGGGACAACTTAAAACATAGAGATCAGACCAGGAGTTTGACAGTACCCCCCCCCCCCCCCCCCCCATGGGCGCCACTAGGCGCCCCCAGGGAGGGGCTCACCTTGTCTTCGACGGAGGTCCTCGACCAGCGCACGATCCAGAACATCCCGGGCCGGAATCCAACTCCTCTCCTCCGGACCATAGCCCTCCCAGTCCACTAAGTACTGAAAACCCCGACCTCTGCGACGGACGTCCAGCAACCTCCTGACAGTGTATACTGGGGAGCCATCCACTAGACGGGGGGGAGGGGGTGTCGGGGCAGAAGGAACAAGAGGGGAGGAATACACACTGGGTTCAAGACCTTTGTGATCCGGTACGGGCCAATGAACTTGGGTGCCAACTTGCGTGAGGCTACCCTGAGAGGCAAGTCCTTGGTAGAAAGCCATACCCTTTGACCACAAACATAGTTAGGGGCAGGAATCCGGTGGCGATCGGCCGCGGCTTTGGGTTCCTGTGAAGGGAACAGAGGGGGTTGATAGCCAACAGAACACTGAAATGGTGACATACCTGTGGCAGAAACTGGTAGAGTATTATGGGCATACTCCACCCAGGACAGCTGTTGACTCCAAGAGGTCGGATTATGGGATGCCAGGCAGCGGAGAGCACGTTCCAAATCCTGGTTAGCCCGCTCAGACTGCCCATTGGTCTGGGGATGGAATCCAGATGACAGACTCGTTGAGGCCCCGATCTGTCTGCAAAATTCCTTCCAAAACCGAGAGACGAACTGTGGGCCCCTATCGGAGACCACGTCAACCGGAAGACCATGAATCCGGAATACTTGGTCAACCACCACCCGAGCCGTCTCTTTGGCAGAGGGGAGCTTGGGGAGAGGGATGAAGTGGGCAGCTTTGGAGAAGCGGTCCACTACCGTGAGAATGACGGTGTTGCCCCTCGACTTGGGAAGGCCAGTGACAAAATCAAGAGCCAAATGTGACCACGGGCGGCCGGGGATGGGTAATGGCTGAAGCAGACCAACGGGAGGCGAAGATGAACTCTTGTTCTGGGCGCAAACTGAGCAAGCTGCCACGAACTGCCTGACATCCCTGGCCATGGAGGGCCACCAAAATCGCTGACGGATGGAGACCAGCGACCTCCGAACTCCTGGGTGACAAACTAGCCTGGATGAGCCTTCCGCATGGCCTCCTGAACCTCCCTCTCGACATCCCACAAGAGGGCGGCCACCACAACGCCTTTGGGAAGGATGGTGTCAATAGAAGCCTCCCTCTCGGGGGTCTCAAACAGGCGAGAAAGGGAGTCCGGCTTTGTGTTTTTAAACCCAGGCCTGTAGGAGAGAGTAAAATTTAAACGGCTGAAGAAAAGGGACCAGCGGGCCTGTCTAGAATTTAGTCTCTTGGCCGAATTGATGTATTCTAAATTTTTGTGGTCAGTCCAGACCATGAATGGTTGGACTGCGCCCTCCAGCCAGTGACGCCACTCACCCAAAGCCAGTCTGACTGCCAACAACTCCCGATTACCTATGTCGTAGTTCCGTTCAGTGGGGCTCAGGCAGTGGGAAAAGAAGGCACAAGGATGCACCTTACCATCCCGAAGAGAGCGTTGTGACAGGACCGCGCCCACTCCAACATCGGAAGCATCCACCTCAACAATAAACTGTTCTTCAGGATCTGGAGTAGACAAGACAGGAGCAGAGACAAACCGGGACTTTAATTTATCAAAGGCCTCCTGGGCCTCATTACCCCATCTAAACAGTACCTTTGTAGAGGTGAGCGCCGTTAAGGGTGCAGCCAGCTGACTGAAGTTCCGGATGAAGCGCCGATAAAAGTTGGCGAACCCCAAGAACCGCTGCAGAGCCTTCCGAGAGTCAGGGGTTGGTCACTCAGCTACCGCCCTTATTTTAGCAGGGTCGGCTCTGATCTCGCCTGCCGAAATCACGAACCCCAAGAACGAAACCGACCTTGCATGGAAGACGCACTTCTCCGCTTTCACGAATAGTTGGTTCTCCAAAAGCCGTTGTAACACCTGGCGGACATGCCGAGTGTGTACCTGCAAAGAGGGAGAAAATATCAGGATGTCATCTAGGTACACAAAGACAAATTGATTTACCATGTCTCTCAGCACATTATTGACCAGGGCCTGGAAGACAGCAGGGGCATTGGTCAGACCAAATGGAAGGACCCGGTATTCAAAGTGTCCCGTGGGCGTGTTGAAAGCTGTCTTCCACTCATCTCCCTCCCGAATGCGGATTAGATGGTAGGCGTTGCGCAGGTGAAGCTTGGTGAAGACCTTGGCTCCCTGCAAGAGTTCGAAAGCTGAAGACATAAGCGGGAGGGGGTACCTGTTCTTAACTGTAATGTCATTCAACCCACGATAATCAATGCAAGGACGCAGGGAACCATCCCTCTTGTTGACAAAGAAGAACCCCGCACCCGCAGGAGAGGAGGAGGAACGGATGAGGCCGGCTTTGAGAGACTCACTGATATATGTGTCCATGGCCCCTCTCTCTCTGGACCTGAAAGGTAATATAAATGACCCTTGGGCAGAGAAGTGCCTGGGAGGAGCTCGATAGCACAGTCGTAAGGGCGGTGAGGAGGTAAGGACATGGCCCGGGATTTGCTGAACACCAGACGCAGGTCGTGGTACTCCGCCGGGACACCAGACAGATCAGCAACCTCCACCTGCAACACAGGAGAAACAGAACCAGAAAAAGGTGCAGGACCAAGACAAGAAGCAAGACAATTTTGGCTCCAAGACAAAACAGAGTTTCCAGATCAATCAACATGAGGGCCATGTTGTACCAACCAGGGGTGCCCCAAAACTACAGGAGCACTAGGAGAGTCTAGAAGGTACAACGTGGTTTCCTCACGGTGATTGCCTGAGACCACTAGGCTAACCTTGGGTGTCTGATAAGAGATGGTAGTAATTAAGGTCCCACTTAGGGATCGGGCAGGGATAGCTTGAATGTGCTTGAATAGACATGTAAACAGGATACGGAGGGGGGACAACTTAAAACATAGAGATCAGACCAGGAGTTTGACACAAATGGCTTCAATAAATAAATAAGTTCTCAGTCTTCACTTAAACACTGTGACTGTATCTGAGTGCTGAACACTAAATGGGAGGCTAATCCATAACAGTTGGGCTTTCTAAAAGAAATTAGTCCCTGCCTTAGTTTTCATAATACAAGGTACCAGCAAGTAACGTGCACCTTGAAAGAAAAGACTGTCTAATTAATCAGAAAGCTTACTTCTATCTGCATGTGGACAGATTACCAATACTCCAAACACCAATTCTCCTCCATCCAGATGCGAGCAAACCATTCGTTGTGGAGGTGGATGCTTCGGATGTGGGCGCCGGGGCCATTCTCTCCCAACGAGGTCCTGATCAGAAGTTACATCCTTGCAGCTTCTTCTCCAGAAAATTTGACCCCGCTCAGCAGCGATACGGGGTAGGGGACCGCGAGCGGTTGGCCATAAAGTGGGCTCTGGAGGAATGGCGTCACTGGCTCCAGGGTGCCAGAGAGCCGTTCATCATCTGGACCGACCATGAAAACCTGATTACTATCCGGAACTTAAAACAGCTCAACCCGAGGCAGGCGCGGTGGGCTCTCTTCTAACATTACAATTTCCATCTGTCCATTGAGCTACCCCTGTTCCTGTCTAATGTTGAGTAGATTCCCATTGTGTCAACAAAAAACAGCTCTGGCCCATCAAGGACTCAAGACCTGTAAAAGTGTGCTGTGATATCCTGGAAGATCCAGGAAGGCATCATAGTAACAGCACACATGGCCACTTTAGATCCAAAATTGTTCTAATCCGGATCTTAGCTTGACTTCTTTCTCCAGTTCTTATGGCACATGGAGATCAGAACAACCAGTTCATGTCTACCACTGCCAATTGTATACAGTGTTACATTGCAGAAACAAGAAAAATAACTAGTCTGCATGATGATCTGCTGGCGAACCTATACGATCTTGATTTGCTTGCAGGAACCAGTGTGTGAGAAAGTGGAAGCATGGTAAGTTGGTTAAAGTTTGTACTAGGCTGAACATAGACCTTATCCCACATTTCTTACCCCCGCTCTCCAAAATCTGCTCCCTGGCCAATAAACAGAGACAATCAACTACTGCCTTTCACCTACACAGACAGAAATGCACCTCTCTGTGGTAATGATCATGGTGGGTACATGTGCGTTTACATCAGCAAAAAAAAAAAAAAAAGGTAAGTATTTTTAATAGTTTCTATCTGTTGCTCAACACTGGTTGTTTGTGAGTGTTAGATCTTTTTTGATCCATGAAACAACCACTCCTTGTTAAACATCAATGGCCCCCACATGGAGATTGTCAAGAGCACCAAATTCCTTGGTGTTCACCTGGCAGAGAACCTGCATTTGGTCCTTTGACAACAGCACCATAACCAAGAAAGCCAAGCAGCATTTATGCTTTCTAGAAAGACTAAATAGAGCTCATCTTCCTCCATGCCAAATTTTGACTTATATAACCTCGATCAGGTGACGTCATCTGATGATGTGCACCTGCAGGTTATAAATAGGAGTGAACCAGAAACATCCTCAGGTCAATTTTTGTCTGAAAGGACGCCCAGCCACACCAGCAGTGCGGCATTGGAGCGCAGCATCTCGTTCCCGCTTTTTCAGGGAACAGGGTTACAGCAAAGTAACCCGAGACGTTCCCCATTCAAAAGCTGCACTCGATGCTGCGTGAAAACGCTATGGTGTCTGGACCCCCAGGGTGTGTAGGGTGTGCACACAATAGCGAAAGAGGTCACAGACATAACTTTGGTATACAGACTCGAGGACCCGCAAGCCCGGAGTAGAATGGACATCCAAACTATAAAATCTGACAAATGTGTGCAGAGAGGACCAACCTGACACATCACACACTTTCTGCAAGGGGACACCTCTTGCCAGAGCAATTGTTGAGGCAATCCCCTGGTTGAATGAGCCCTGATTTCTAGACGCGAAGTGTGACCACGCACCTCGTAGGCTAGGGCAATAGCATTTCTCACCAAATGTGACAGCGTTTGTCTAGTGGCGGCCGCCCCCCCGGTTGCAGCCCCCATGGCAAATGAAAAGCTGGTCTGACTTACATCACTGGCTAGTCCGGTGGACGTAAATCTGAAGAGCACAAACTGGACACAGTAAGTGAAGTCTTTCCTGCTCCGAAGCTGTAAAAGGCGGAGGACAGAAGGCTTCGAGAACAACTGGGTGCATGGTCGAGAATGGAACTTTTGGAAGATAGTTCAGGTGAGGATGCAGAATAGCTTTGACTAGCCCAGGGGCAAAGTCTAGGCAGGATGGGGAGACTGACAAAGCCTGCAGATCTCCAATTCTCTTCAAAGAAGTAATGGCCATAAGAAAAACCATCTTAAGAGGCAGAAGCCTGTCAGGCGCTGACTCTAGTGATTCAAATAGGGTGTCAATCAGACCTTCAAGCACAATAGCTAAGTCCCACAAAGGGACTGTCACTCTAGTGGGCGGCATCAACCGTTTAGCTCGATGAATAAAATGGGAAACTAAAGGGTGGTTTCCCACAGAAACCCAAACGGTCAGAACATTACAAGCCAAAATAGCGGCTACGTACATTCTGAGAGTACTAGGGCATAAGCCCGAGGACAACTTTTGTTGCAGAAACTCCAGCACTGAAACAATTTGGCAGTGAACTGGGTCTAAATGTTTTGCTATGCACCAACTTTCAAATACACTCTATTTGAGGGCATAAGTTCTTCTAGTGGAGGGAGCCCTAGCTTTAAAGTTTCAATTATGCTGGCTGGAAGACCAGCATCTCTTAGTTGGTCCACTTCAGGGGCCAGATGTGAAGGTTCCAGAGCTCAGGCTGGGGATGAAATATTGTCCCTTGCGCCTAAGACTGAATATCCCTCCTCACTGAAATCACACACGGTGAGCCGTCGAGGAGAGATATTAGATCCGAGAACCACACTTTGGTCGGCCAATGGGGCGCTATCAATAAGAGGCGCAAACCCTGTTAACGGACACTCGCCAGGACTCCCAGGAGCAGAGCTATTGGAGGAAATGCATAAAGGTGTAATCTGGGCCACCGCGTCCAGGGGTGCTGGAGGAGTCAGACAGTAGTAAAGGGAGTAGACATTATGCTGTTTCTTGCGAGGCAAAGAGGTCGACCTCTGCTACATAAAATCTTTCCCAGATTTGACTGACTATTTCGGGGTGGAGTTTCCATTCCCCATGTGTCACAGCTTGTCTGGACAGCAAGTCTGCTCCCACATTCATATGCACCAGAATGTAAATCGCCCTGAGAGACAGGAACTTGTCCTGTGCCCAAAGCAGAACCTGGTGTGCTAGCTTGTTCAAGCGCCGCAAACACACTCTGCCCTGGCGATTTATGTATGAGACTACCGAAGTGTTGTCCACCTGCACTAGGACATGGTAGCCTCTTGAGGGACTGTTTCAGGGCCAGAAACAGAGCCATCATCCCGAGGCAATTGATGTGCCACGCGAGAAGATGACCTCTCCAGCTTCCTTGGGCTGAACGGCCTTCTGGACAGCATCTTGCGACAACAACACTTGCCCTTGGATAAAATCCCCTGGCGCTTAGCCACAACTGAAAAGATCTCATACACAGAAGGCCCAAAGGTATCACCATGGACGCAGCTGCCATGAGAGCTAAAACACTCTGAAAGTAATGAACAATCACTTTCCGCCGTAGCCTGATTTCCTTTACGGTATTGAGAATGGATTCGACACACGCAGGAGACAGCTGTGCCTGCATTGCGATCGAATTCCATATGATACCCAAATACGAGTAGGAAAGAGAACGCCTCTCCTGGCGTTGAGTCTCAATCCTAAAGAATGGAGGTGAGCTAGGATGACATCTCGATGTCAAAGCGCTAGCTGCTAAGACTGAGCCAGGATCATCCAGTCGTCTATATAATCCAGAATACGAATGCCCTGGAATCTTAGAGCCAGAGCTGCATCCATGCATTTTATATATGTGCGGGGTGACAGGGCTAGGCCAATTGTAAGGACCTGATACTGGTAAGCTTCACCCCCGAAAGCGAACCTCAGGAACTTCCTGTGTTGTGGCAATATTTCTATATGAAAATGTGTCCTTCAGGTCGATTGTCACAAACCAACACCCTGGTTGGATTTGAGAAACAATCATTTTGGCTGTCAACATTTTGATGTTCAGCCCACGAAGATGTAAAATTGGATGCAACCCCCCATCTCTCCTGGAAACCAGGAAATACTGACTTTAGTAGCCTGGGTCTCTGTCTGGCAGACGAAAATGTTCTATGGCCCCTTTTTCCAGCAAAGTCTGTAATTGCCGAGTCAGCAGATTCACTCTTTCCGGTTTCATGGAAGTGGAGACCACGCCATTGAAACGTGAAGGACGATGTGCAAAATGAAACCTTTATCATCTCTCTAAGTGCTTTGTACCTACGGAGACATACCTTGCAGTAGGTTCCCCGACAACCCCAACATGGGGTGATGTATTTGGGATATGTAATCTCTGCGCAAAAAGTTTCTACTGATCCTCAGAAGGTTGAGGTGGGAGCTCAATAGCTGTGCCCCACTGGTTTGCCAGAATTGTGCTCTTTCTTAGGTTTTGCCAGCTACTATTGCTGCTTTGTGGAGCGGGTTTGCAAAGTTGGCGGCTTGTGCAAGTTGGTGGCAGAATGGGCAGCTGTCAAGCTCAGGGTCTCAAGCAAGTTGGGGTTTCTCTAATGCCTGGACTGAACAATGCCAGCAGAGTTTTGTTGCATTGAAGAATAGGCTTACTACTGCTACAGTGCTTGGTCATGCTGTTTTTTTCCCGGCCCTTTATCTTGGAGGTGGATGCTAGCTCCAGTGGTTTTGGGGCGGTCTTGTCCCAGGAGCAAGGAGGTAAAGTATGACCCATTGCCTAGCCGCAGTCTATGGCCCACTGACTGCACTATGGCCCACTACAGCTCCATGAAGTTGGAGAAATTTAGAGAATATTTGTTAGGGCACAAGTGTATTGTTTTTAAACAATAACTCTCTCAGCCATTTGACAACCTTGGAGCTACAGAGCAACGTTGGGCTGCCAAACTTGCAGTTTTTGATTTTGATCTCCAATATCGGTCAGGTAAGAGTAACAAACATTCTGATGCATTGTCGAGACAGAATCCTTCTGCTCCTAGGTAAAGGTATCCCCCTATTCCCTAGGTAAAAGATATGTTGCCTGGGCCTGAGGTCCCCGCTGCTGTAAAGCAAGCACTGGGGATAGATAAATTTGTACTGGTGAGCCAACCTGTGGTTTCAGCTTTGCCTTGTTTGGCAGGTGATAGGAGGGCTTTGCAGGAGGCAAATCCAGTAACTGGGGAGATTTGGAGTTTTTGGAAGCAGGGAGTGTGCCCTACGTTTGAGAAGCATAGACAATTCTGTCACAATCCGTCAAACCACGTCTACACCATAGACGTAGACGTGGCTCTTTCCCGTTCATACTACAGTCCGCGTCTTGCCTTTCGCCGCCTCAGTCACCGCGCTGAGCACACCTGCTGCCTATCTGCTCTCATCATTTCTGCTATTTTAGTCACTCGAAAAGTGCTGCTCCTCGCCAGATTATTGTGCCATCCATGGCAATATTCCCGCGTTTTGCCATTTGCTTACTGTGCTATTGACCCTGTTTTGTTATCGACCTCGTCTTGCCTAGCGTTTTTGGATTTACTGCATGTGTGGATTACCGGCTTTGACTTCTGCGTTGTATTCCGACCACGAGATTGCCCAGCGTTTGGATTTATCGCATGTTTGGATTTGATTATCACGTGCACATTGACCACGAGACTGCCGAGCGTTTTTGGAGTTACTGCATGTGTCGATTACCGGCTTTGACTTCCGCGTTGCATACTGACTACGAGACTGTTTGGTGTTGGGATTTACTGCATGTTTGGACCGGCTTTTGACTTCCGCGTTGCACACTGACTACGAGACTGTCTAGTGTTTTTGGAATAGCCGTATGTTTGCACGTCTGGGCTACAGGATTTCACCCTCTAAGTCGCCTGAAGCTTCTCTGCTTCCTCACTAAGACTGTAGGTGCAAATTATTCTTTGTCTCTGCTCTTGGATCCTCCTCTCTCCCTGCCGTTATAACCCGGCGCGTGACAAATTCTCTAAATCAACTTTGGTCCTACTGTGTCAGTGGGATTGGTTGTTGTAAAGGGAAGGAATTTTGTATCGTCAGATTTCCTGTCCAGAAGGTCTTGCAGCTGGTTCTTCCATTTACAGTGTGTAGAGAGATTCTGACAAAAAGGCATCAAGGACATAGGCACCAAGGTGTTGATCATCCCATGGAGTTGGTGCAGCAATGTTGTTATTGGCTGGGCCTGACAGCAGAGACTGAGAGAGATGTCAGGCTGCTAAAGACAGCCAGTTGTCCAGAGCTTTACGGGCCATTTGCTAGGGTCCAGGCCAAATGAAATACAGACCATTGATTTTCACTCTGCAGGGGCCTTCCTGTGTGGGACTGGAGAACACTCTGGTGATGACTAATGTCTTCAAGTATACGTTGGCAGTCCCCACTCGAGATCACCGGACTAAGACTGTGGCGCAGGTATTAGTGATCGAGTAGTTCTATAAGTTTGATGTGCCTGCTCGTATTCATTGAGATCAGGGCCGCAATTTTGCAACTTTGCAACATCCAAAAATTTTGCAGTCTTTATTGAGAAGTACCACACTACCCCTTATCATCCGGTGGATAATGGACAATGTTACCATTTTAACAGTACTCTGCATAATCTTTTGTGTACTCTACCAAATTCCTAAAAGATAGAATGGCTTTCTGCACTTCCTCAACTGCTCTTTTGCTACAACACTACCGCTTATCGACCCACTGGTAAGTCTCCTTATTTTCTAATGTTTGTCCAATAGCCTCGGCTCCCTGTTTATTTATTTTTTTGTAAGGTAGGGGGCAAGGAAAGGTGTCCAGGTTTATAAATGAGTGGGTTTTGGAGCATCAAACAAGGTTGAGGATGGCTTTTGAAGGGGCCCAAGAACACCTGAGGGCAGCTGCAAGTCGTTGTAAAGAGAAGCATGACTCGCATGTTCAGGATGCACCACTGGGAGAGGGCCAGCTAGTTTGTCTCTGAAATTATGGCGTGAGTGGTCGCGTGCACACACACACACGCACACACTCTGTTAAGTGCAATGTTGATTGTGATTCCAAACCGCAGGGAGTAAAACTGCTCAGTTCAAATGGAATTGTAACGGTGTAGAGAACAACTGAACAACAGGTCTTCACTTCACCGGAAAAGAGAATGAAACATTTCCCATCAGACATCTCGTCTTGCAATATTGCAGATCAAACATAATACACCTGTCCATAGATAAAAAAAAGCAATATTTAGGCATATACACAAAATGTATTTCACTTAAATATTACAGATTAAAACAAGGAAAGAAGACGTACTGAGCTTCAGTTCATTGCGATGTGGACAAAAGGTCTAGGAAGGAAACAGGTTTCCTCAACTGTTTGGAGAAGAGAGGGTTAGGTTGGACTACTTGCCAACTGTATTTAATATTCTGTTGCCTGGGAACTTGCATTATGAACAGTTTCTTTTGTTAGGTTTTTTTTTTCCCTTTTTTTTGACTACCTGTATTTGTTGGACTTTTGTCCCTGTGAACCTTTTTGGAAAACCTGTGGCATAGTAAAAATCTTTTCCTTGGACATTGTTGGAGTCACTTCTTGCATCGACTATCTTACCACAGTATGTCTGCAGTTTTATCGATAAATCTGCGTGACCGTTTATCAGCCTTTTGATCAACCGCACTCACTTTCACTTTGCAAAAGGTAGTGTTTATTGTATACTGTATATTTAAAGCACATATGCATACATTCATCATGAAAGATCTATTGTAAAACAAAAACAAAATCATGTTTGCTTCAGCATTGGAAACAATATTGTTTTAGACACATTTTATTAATAATTATACACTTTTATATTCTCTGTTGTACTTCGTCTTTTTGCACACACACAAGGGCATCTTTAAATTTGAACAGAAAATAATAGTGGGATGGTAGGCATGTTATTTTTCATATGACGGCTGAATGAAGTTAAATATACACAATAAATTAATAATTGTGTTTGCTTTACATTTGTGCACTCGTGTAAATAGCTTTGTCTATAATGTCTTGCAGTTTGTAATTTACTTGCAATTGTACTTTTAAAATGTAACCTGCGTATCTACAGTATATGCATATTTAACTACTTCATCAGTGAATGAGAAATTTGGTCTGGTTTTTATATAAAGTCTTAATTTGATATAATTATATTATTTAATTAATTATCTTATTATAAATACGATCCTTATTCTCTATATTCTTGTCAAATATAGTCCTTCAGAGCAAGTATTTGTGTCAGAAGAGTCTGCGGAATCTCTTCTGGCCTTTTATTCATGATAGGTGTGAATTTATCAAACTTTATTCACTTTATTTTTAATGTGTAAAAATTTATTTGCTGCCCACAAACCCTAGAGCTCGCACATGGTCCTTCAAGCTGAATAGTACTTCAATGGAGATGGAACCCGATACTGCCATCGCAACAGACCCTGCGGTCTGACCCCGTTCCAAAACAGAGAGACATCTTCAAGCCTGCCTTTAAGATTATGAAGTCCAGCTCCCGTCGCAACTGCATTCAGCCTCATCTCTCGCTGATGCCTCTTTACTGGGACAGTCCAGATGTATGGAAGCAGATCAGTCTCTAAAATAGTTCACGTGCGTAACCCACTTCACCTGCGTAAAATCCGATGTTCACGTGCGTAACCCACTTCACGTGCGTACAATCCGATGTTCACCTGCGTATCCCACTTTATGTGCGTAAAACCAAATTTTCACAAAATAAATATATATATTCATAATATACGTTTCACAAACGCAAATCTTTAAAATGCACGAGTGCATCATGGACTGTGCATGTGAAAATCGTCTTTCGTGTGTGAATATCTCTGGATTTGTGTGTGTGTGTACTTTTGAGACTTTGCTGGCAGCAACGTGGGTCACCCGTTCTCTTTAGCCAATCAGATACGACCTCACCAGTCAACCAATCACAGCCCTCCAGGAGCGCGGCACTCGAGTAACTCAGCTTTGCACACCTTTTGCGCAATCTGAGTTAATTACAACGGAAATGAAGCTTTACCTACACAAACCAACATGGCGAACCAAGAGCAGGATGCACTTCATAATTTCATAATGTTTCATTAATTAACTTAGCCGAAAAGAAAACAGCTAACCACTTTATCATCTTTATAAACATTTTTGCGTTTGTGAAACGTATATTATGAATATATATATTTATTTTGTGCACGTGAAAATTAGGTTTTACGCACATAAAGTGGGTTACGCACGTGAACATCAGATTTTACGCACGTGAAGTGGGATACGCACGTGAACATCGGATTGTACGCACATGAAGTGGGTTACGCACGTGAACATCGGATTTTACGCACGTGAAGTGGGTTACGCACGTGAACTATTTTTGAGACTGATCTGCTTCCATACAGATGCTCCTTGCAGCCTCGCACACTACATCCAGATCTCGCCATAGTGCATCAGGGAGATCTCCAAGGCACTCGCTCTCCGACGTCCAAGCAGCAACGTTGGAGGAGAGATCGAAAGCACTAGAGTTGGATGAGCTGCAACATCATCTGGCCGATGAGGAATGACAGAGACTTGATGATCAGCTCTTAGAGCCAGAGAAGCTCTGACTAGAAGAATTGAGACACGCCGTCATCTCCAGAGGGCACAAAATGTGTTAGAGATTGGAAAGCTTGTCACCTCCCTACTTAAACAGAATACCCATGATGTGAATCAGCATGGACTGCAGTCTAGTACTAACAGTACTCCCCCTGCTGTACTACCTGATATAAGCGTACCTCATGAGCGAGTAGTTACAGGAGATTTCTTCGTATCATCTGACAATGAAATACAGGCTCAATCCACACCTCATACCGCCTTGTCTGGTTCACGGGCTACAGCTTCGGCCCATCGAACAACACAGGCAGTGCTGACCACAAACTTAGGAGCCGAATATCCCTCAAGAGCGCAAGACTTTTCTATCGAGGCACATCTTTCCAAAGTAGTAACCTGGTCATCTCCTCCTCTAGCTCCCGCTCCATCTATAGTGGAGTCTAGAGCAGCTGACAATGTTCCCTCACCCATATTCTCAATAACAGGTTCAGTGCAGCCAACTCCTCCTGCTAACAATCTTAGCGGCTTCAGTTAATCCCGCGCCAAATAGATTATTCAATCCTAATTCTCATATGGCATTACCTCAACCCATTCCACCTCCAATCCCCCAACCTGGACTAGAGATGTTAGCTGCTTCTGACCCTATGGTGTCCCAAAACCGGCCATTCCAATCTTTGAAACTGGATGTGAAAGCGATTTCACCCTGCTCAAAATGGCACTCGACAATCTGATGAATCATCATCAGCATCTAAGTTAACAGTACAAGTACCAAGTTCTCCTAGGACACCTAAAACTTCCCAGTGCTCTACAGTTTGCAAAGGCATACATGCACGATCCCCGGCAATACACAGCTGCTTTGCAAGCTCTGCAAGATAAATATGGGCAGCCACGCCAATTAGTACAGTGTGAGTTAAGCGCCATCATCAATGCTCCAGCTGTTAAGTTTGGGGATGCTGAAGCCGTTGATAGCTTTTCCTTATCCATTCATTCATTAGTTGTAATGCTTAGGACTTTAGAAGGACTGAATGGCTTCGAATTGAGATGTGGATCTTATGTTGATCGCCTTCTGGTCACAGAGCAAATAAATACATGGATAACAGTTGGACAGCGTTGCTGAAAATGTGGAAGGACTCATGCTGCCAATAGCTTGTGTGGATGTAAGACATGTAAAGAGTTGCACCTGACCATTCTTCATGAAACGGCTCTACAATCTCAAAGGAGTGTTCTAATGGTGAATGTTCCCACAGCCAATGTACAGTATATTTAGACCATCCAAACCGATCTCTCAAAGTGATGCTTAAGGTACTTAAGGTTTTACTGTACAACAACGCTAAAGTCATGGAAACATATGCAGTACTGGACGATGGCTCTGAGCATACTATCATACTGCCTTCAGCTATGGAACCATTAAACCTCACCACCGATTCTGAAATGATCACTCTACGTACATTTCATTAAGATGTAATCGAGCTGAATGGAGCTTCTGTTTCCAACTCGTACGTTCCATATAAACAATGCCTTCACATCAGAGAACCTCAAACATTCTGAACACTCCTATCTAGTCGCTACTCTCCAACGAAAATATGCCCATCTTCGCTCCTTACCCTTGCCTCAGATAATGCGAGCGCAACCTCTGTTACTAATTGGGTCTGACATGCCTCACCTGCTTGTGCCAGTCGAATCAGTATGTATTGAACCTCCTAATGCCCCCATAGCGGTACACACTAGACTGGGTTGGACCCTTCAAGGTCTTGTTGGATACAGCCAAGCTGCTCCCTATGATCAGCAATGTCTGCAGATTTCCACAGATGCTCAGAATGTGGACCTACTCAAGAATGTGGAGCGCCTTTGGCAGACTGATACTCTGCCCCACATTAATGAAACAACAGCTGCATGATCTTGACAGGACCAGCATGCTCTAACACTACTTCAGACCTGCACCACTAGGGTAGAGGTGGATGGTGTTCTATGATATGTTACCCCTTTACTTAGACAGCCAAATGTTGTAACCCTTAAAGCCCCAAAAGAAGCAGTGCTGGCAAGCCTTCGAAGCACTGAGCGGAGACTCTCTGAAGCATACTGCACTGAGATGAAAAAAGGGTATGTTTCACACAGCACACAGCCTATGACAGTAGCAAATCTAATTCCTTCCTGGTAGAATCTGTTGATCAATCATTCTATTCAACAGAAAGAGCTAGAGCTCTTGTAGATGGCCTGCGACAGTTGCTGCTTTTTGGAGGGTTTGAACTCTGTCAACGGGCCAGCAACAGGCCAGAGGTTATTGAACACCTCCCATCAGAAGCAAGATCACTAAGTAGTGAACTATGGCTATCCCAAAAGAGTCAAGACCTCTTAGAGGGTACACTCAGATTGAGATGGAATTGACCGACTGATCCCCTAGGATATAGACCTCGCCGATTCGAATGTCTACAACCCACCTTTAGAAACATCTATGAAGGTACTGGCGTCACAGTATAACGCTCTTGGATACCTAAATCCATTCACGACCCAAGCCAAGATACTCATTCAGGACCTATGGAAGCATCATGTTGGATGGGATGGTCTCATTGAACCCAACAACCTACGGAATAGATGGTTAAACTGGGTACAAGAACTACCTAGCATAGAGCAGCTTGAAATTCCTAGATGTTACACTCCATTTCAAGTGTATGATGACACGTTTACTCGAGACCTGCACATTTTCTGTGATGCATCTGAACAAGCATATGGCTCAGTATCTTATGTGCGCACAGAAACCAAAGATGGCCAGATACACATTTAATTTGTGTTGGCCCGCTCTCGTGTAGCACCAAAGAAACAACTGTCAACGCCACGACTTGAACTGAGTGCAGCACTTCCTGGGGCACAAATACTCGAAACAGAACTTACAGTCTCCATCGGGCAAGTTGTTCTTTGAGCGGATTCCACCACTGTTCTTCACTGGTTACAGCCTGATTCCTGCAGGTATAAGGTCTTTGTGGGTACCAGAGAAATTCAGTCCCTAACAAATGCTCATTCATGGAGGTGTGTAAATTCTGGAATCCTTGATGGAGTTAGCACAATCATGCTATTGGGCTAATGGACCAGACTTCCTGTATCAATCTGAAGCACTCTGGCCAGCCATGCCAATTGTTGATCATGAAACAGACACTGAATTAAAAAAAAATCAGTACTCTGCCTATACATATCCACTGGTTCTAATGCATATCAACCAGTTCACTACCTGGAAAGACCTGGTAAAAGCCACAGCGAAGGCCTGCATGGGGCGGCCCAGTCTTCTGCATTACCAGTAGATGAAGCTGAACAATACATTACTGCCAAGAAGCTCCTTATCCAACAAGCACAAAGAGAATCATTCCCAGAGGAGGTTAAGGCCCTCTCACACGATCGACCCTTACCATCAAACAGCAGGTTAATGTCCTTGTCTCCTGAATATGACAAAGATGCTGGACTAATCAGAGTCGGAGGGAGACTATGCCATGCTGAAAACATGGAGATAGATGCTATACATCCTATTGTTCTTGATCCCCAACAGCAATTAACTAAACTCCTTATTAGGGAATATGACACCAATCTATTTCATCCCGGTCCTGAAAGAGTTCTAGCAGAGCTCAGATGTCAGTACTGGATTTTGCGAGGCAGAGCCGCCATCAAAAAACATTAGCTTACTTGTGTAGACTGTCAAAGGTGGCGTGCCCAACCCAACATTCCCAAAATGGCAGACCTCCCATCAGCTAATCTAAGGGTCTACAAACCTCCTTTATATTCCACAGGAATGGACTGCTTTGGCCGATTCACGGTAAAGATAGAGTGCCGAACCTAAAAGAGATGGGGAATATTCTTCAAGTGTATAACCACTCGACGCCTCCCCCTATATCTACTCGAGAGCCTCAATACGGATGCCTTCTTGATGACTCTTTGGAGATTTATAGGCAGACGAGGTAAGCCTGTTGAACTCTTCTCTGATAATGGCACTAACTTTGTTGGAGTGAACAGAGAAATAAGGCAAGTTATGACACCTCAATTAAAGGAGCAATTATCCAAACAGAAAATCTCTTTCCGATTTTTCCCCCTAGTGCTCCGCATTTTGGTGGCATTTGGGAGAGGGAAGTAAAATCTGTGAAACAAGCTCTGAAGGTAATCCTGAAGGAACGTACAGTCCCAGAAACCATCCTCCAAACTGTTCTCATCGAGGTGGAGGGAATCATGAATGCCAGACTCTATGACACCTAGCATCCTCTTTATGGGCCACCATGACTCCTCTCTACCACAAGTGATGTATGACTCCAGCAATCTTCTTTGGACTAGGAGGTGGAGCCAAATACTTGCAGATCAATTCTGGACAAGATTTATCGACTATTATCTGCCAATGCTACAGGAAAGATAAAATGGCTAAAGGACGGAGCAATGTTGGGGTCAACCAGGTAGTGCTCATCATCGACCCACAACTTCCACAAGCTCTCCTGTCGGGATTGTGACTCGACCTGTCGGTCCATCAAATACGATGGACAAATACGGACGGTTCAGGTTCAGGTTCAAGATTGCACATATGTAAGACCTGTAGCTCGATTAGTTCCACACCATAAACTTATTGACAATGATAATAGTAGTCCTCCCAATGAGTAAGGGCTTTCTCCCAGGTGCAAATATCCCACTGGACATTTGGAGGCAGCTATGTACAAAAGCACAGCAGTATATTAATATAGAAAGGTTACTCATTCAGACAAGTCCAAGCATGCCCAAAGACAACTTTTAGAGGCTAGGTTGGACTGATTTGTTCTCAGTGCACATTATAGATTACTGCATGTTTATTCCTGTGAGTGACTGAGTAAAAGTAATTCATCTGTTTAAATGTTATACTGTTTATTATATTTTGCATTTAGCTTTCTAATCCATTGTTGACTGTTACAATTACATTAATAATTACAGCATCGTTTGCTAACCGATTCTAGGTCATGTTAAATAGTGCAGCTAGTTCCTAGTTCTGTAGGTAGTTAGCAATTTAAGAGAGAAAGTATAATTTAAGCACAATCATTCTTTTTACTTAATGTCAGGTATTTAATGCAATGCCTTCGCACCAATAATGTATAACCTATAGTATATATCTTGATCTTATTTATTGTTTAACAACTTGAATGTTAATCCTGTTTGTATAATACTTCTTGATACAATCTGTATTATTGTTTACCATTGATAATTTGTTATTGTATTCTTTTTCTGTTATTGTAGACCACACACACACACACACACACACACACACACACACACACACACACACACACACACACACACCTACTGCCACAAACACATACCCAAACAACCAACTACTGCCAAATGCAGGAATAATCCAAATAAACCCTTCAGCTGGAACCACTTCTCTTGCCTTCAGTTTCTCTAATCAGAAACTCCCAGCACCATTTCCATTAGTACTCTACACGAACCCTTGAGCTGCCCAGAAGCTCGCACACCACTATTATTTTCTGTACAAATTTAAAGATGCCCGCGTGTGTGCAAGAAGGTGAAGTACAACAAAGAATACAAAAGTGTATAGTTATTAATAAAATTAGCCTAAAACAATTATTGTTTCCAATGCTGGAGCAAACATGATTTTGTTTTAGTCTACTTGCTGAATACAACACAGCGCGTTCCGAGGTGAAAACCTGCAGACCCCTAGTTACTGACCCATTAAATCAAACTTCATAGTTGGATTTAATGCTTTGAGTCTAATTCATAAATTTACTCAAAATATTCAGATTTTGTAAAATAACGAAACCTGTTTCCTTCCTATATCTTTTGTCCGCATCACAATGAACTGAAGCTTAGCACGTCTTCTTTCCTTTTTTAATCTGTAATATTTAAGTGAAATATATGTTGCGTATATACTTAAAGATTGTTTTTATTTATGGACAGGTATATTATGTTTGATCTCCATTATTGAAGACGCGATGGCTTTCTTGGGGAGTATGTCTGCATTTTTATCGATAAATCACCCACGTTTATCAGCCTTTTGATAAAAACGCTGTCTTTTGTAAAGTGAAAGTACGAACCGCAGGTTTCCGCACGGTGAAGAATGTGATTGCAAAGAATTCCCAATCACATTCCAGCTATTATTTCCAGCCATGGTCAAATAATGGATGAAATAATTATTCAGTGCTGGACACAAACAGCAAAAAAGCATGACGATTATTATTATAAAAAGTCCGAAGCACTTCGCGTGCACTTCGTGTGCATATAAGAATATTTATTTAAAAATGAAGATTTTATTTTGTTCACTCATGTCTTCTGATGGTGCTCAATGTCGACACGTTTTTACGTTTTAACGAACATATGTTGGCATACACACACCTAATCTCTCCGTGCAGATACACAGATATATGGTCTTGAATGTCTTGGGCAGTGGAGGACTGGAGCACCATGAAACATTCATTGAAATGCAATTCTTATGCACACAAAAAAATATACTACACAGCAAAAACATATTATATTATGACTTTAATAAATCGGCTCACATCGGAAAGCGCTGTCATGCTGGAAAAGCCAGCGTTTATCTAGCGAGTAGTCTATATATTTGTGTTTGTTGCATTTCTGAGAGAGTATGTCTGCATTTTAATCGATAAATTGCACGTTTATCAGCCTTTTGATCAAAATTCTGCCATTTGTAAAGTTTAAGTACCAGCAGCGGGTTTCCGAACGGTGAAGAACAGCTTTATTTCGGTCATAAATTCACAATCACAGTCCAGCTATTATTTCCAGCCGTGGTCAAATAATGGATTACATAATTTTTTATTGTGAATTTTTTATAAAACTTTTTATTGTGAATTTTAAAGCACGATTTAGGGCATTTCATTTCATCATTATGAAAATAATATGAATCGCATATACACACATTAATCATGAAAGATCTATTGTAAAACAAAATAAAATTAATGTTTGCTTCAGCGTTGGAAACAATATTGTTCAACAAAAATTCTTTGTTGTACTTGGTCTGGCTTTTAGATAAAGTCCTTCCATGCACCATCTGCTGGATATTCAGTGAAGCACAACACATTTCGAGGGATTTCGAGGCATGGTGTGTGAAGAATTGTGCGATTTCGCGGGAAAAAGCACACATTCTTAATGTTCAGATCTGTGAGCTCAGAGCGACTGGGGATTATCTGGAGTTCCAATCTCCGAAAATCTTGTGTTTTGAAACCAGCAAAAATTGCAAGATAAATTCAAGATAAATTATAATACACCTGTCCATAAATAAAAATTAATAATTAGGACTAAACGTGAAATATATTTCACTTAAATATTACAGATTAAAACAAGAAAAGAAGAAGCGCTGAGCTTCAATTCATTGTGATGCAGGTCTAAGGTGGAAACGGACACATTTCTTTTTCAGTCTTTTGCAGTAAGTTTAATCATGTAGCACTTTTAGTATTCATAGCAAAAGCAACTGTGTGATTAAAGTACCCGAAATAACCCAGAATTTTGCCCCAGCATGAACAACCCAACAATGTGTTTACAGAAACCCAGCATTTTTTAGAGTGTACTAATAATAATAATAATAATAATAATGAATGGAGAAAGTGCAGGGATTCTGCTGTCACGTTGTATTCAGCGAGTAGCATATATTTTTGTGTTTGTTCCATTTCTGGGGGAGTATGTCTGCAGTTGTATCTATAAATCTGCTCATATCTGCGTGCGCGTTTATCAGCCTTTTGAGCAAAAAGAGCGCACATGCAACTCACTTTCACTTTGCAAAAGGCAGTGTTTATTGTTTAGTGTATAGTGTATAATAATAATAATAATAATAATAATAATAATAATAATAATAACAATAATAATAAATTCACAGCACTACTACTTCTACTACTACTAGTAATAATAATAATAATAATAATAATAGTAAAAACTATTAGTGTATAATAATAATAACTAGAGAGGTACATTTCCTGAAGAAAATGTGAGTGGTGCTTGCCATGGCAAAACTTTGGAGTCATGCTAGCAACTTGCTAAGCACTCCAGCATCATGTTAGCAGCATTCTAATGATGTAGCTAGCAACATGCTAATATAGTTAGCATAATGCCAGCTACATGCTAATTGGCTAAACACCATGCTAGCAACATGCTAAGCACTCTAGCATCAAGATATCAACATTCTACTGATATGGCTAGCAACATGATAATATAGTTAGCATAATGCTAGCAACATGCTAACAACACTAGCATCATGCTAGCAACATGCTAATCATGTTATTATCGAAATGCTAATATAGTTAGCATAATGCTAACGACACGTTAACATTGTTAGCACCATGCTGGCAACATGCTAATATAAGTAGCATAATGCTAGCTAAATGCTAATTTTGTTAGCATAATGCTCGCAACATGCTAATCATGTTATCAACATGCTAACAGCATGCTAATGATTTTGCGAGGGGGCATGGCTTATGAGCATCATAATAAATGCAAAAGACTGATTGCCTGAGTAAAATGAGCCCTGCCCCATGTCTCTATGACAGTGGGATCCACAGTTAAATTCAGTTGCAAAGTTCCTATGGAAGTTACTATTGTATGTTAATTGCCCCCTGTTGGGGCAGTTTACCACTCACGCCTTAGAAAAGTCATGTCAAGCCCCCATTCCCCGAATAAACCCAAATAAAATAAATCCTGAATGAAGCACACAATTTGCCAGCTGTTTCATGGGTCTATGACAAACGGAAATTGACGAGTCATGCACCAAATTCCTCATTATAAGTCAATGGGGCAAATTTGGGCACCTGTTTTACCCCGGGGGTAACACCTATACCCTCTTGCTGGGTATGTTCCAACACAGATTGCAAGCCTGTTCAAGTGAGGTAAATTTGAGATTTCTACAAAATTCCCACTCTGCGCTTCAATCCGTCAAAGTTGGTCTCAATGTTGTCTATGGGATTTTTTGGGGAGATTAATTGCCCCCTGTGGGGGCAATTTACTGCCCGTCCCCTCAAAAAAGTCTTAGCACCCCCAATCCCAAATAAGCCACACGATTTGATACCTCTTTTATGGGTGTATGACAAACGATACAGTTCTAGTTACTTTCCAAAATCCCCATTATAGTTCACTGGGGCAAATTTGGGAGTTTAAGATCTTAAGATCTTAAGCTTAAACTTACGATTTCTATCAAATTCTCACTCTGCACTAGAATCCGTCAAAGTTGGTATCAATGTTAAGTCTATGGGATTTTTTGCCACCCCCCCTCAGGAAAGTTTAAGCACCCCTGTCCCGAATGAGCCGCATGATTTGACACTACTTTCATGGATCTACGACAAACGATACAGTAATAGTTATGCACCAAATTCTGCATTATTAGGTTATATAGGTTAGGCTGCAAACCTCTTCAAATGTGGTGAATTTGACCGTTCAACAAAATTCCCTTTCTGAGCTACACTCCGTCCTTAACACTCCATGTTAAGTCTATGGGACTTTTTGGGGCGATTCACGATAGGGGGCAATTAACCACCGACCCCTTAGAAAAGTCATAGCACCCCATTCCCGACCAAGCCGCACGTTTTGATACCTCATTCATGGGTCTACGACAAACGGTGCGAGACTAGTTACGCGGCAAACTTTTGTACGGAAGAAGAAAAAAAAAGGGAATAATAATAAGCCTGTGAGATTATAATAGTAGTGCTTCGCAAGCACCACTAATAATAATGCTAAAGCAAGAAAGCCCAGTGAAAGAAGAATAATTATGAAAGGAGAGGGGAAAATGAAGAATAAATACATATCATTATTTAGAGTTTGAGCTTGACAGTTTATGAGCTCTGTCGCTTGCTGCCAATGGGTGCCTAAGAGAGATTAGCACATTTTCGGCTTCAGTAGACACACAATACCTCAGATTGAAACACGACTGCTCCCTACAGGTAATGTACGTCATGTTTACAGCTTCCCGTGCACTGCTGCGGCAGCTTGTGAGATCCCTTTTTTCGAAACGTGCATTCTTAACTGCCAGATCTGCATTCACCTTCAGAACTTCATCTTCGTTTCCAAATGCAATGACTTCAGTTTTCTCCTTGTTTAACTGAAGAAAAATTTGGCACATCCACTTGTTAATTTCATTAATGCATTGGCAGAGGAAGTAAACTGGGCTGTACTTTGGAGATAAGGCTAGGTAAATCTGAGTATCATCAGCATATCTGTAATAGGCAATTTGGTTCTTTCTCATTATTTGACTTCGTAGCATATACAGGCTAAACAGGAGCAATGCAAGAATTGAGCTTTGTGATACTCTACCTGTCATGGACGTCCACTTAGACTTATGCTCTCCTATACTCGCATAATAACCTCTCCCTTCTAAATATCACCTGAACCATTTGAGTACCATCCCAGAAAGCCTGACCCTGTTTTCCAGTCTTTCTATTAGTATGTAATCATCAACTGTCCCCGAAGAGTGGGTCCCAGTATATACCAGTTCCTCCATTTTCTGTGGGAAGCTTAGAAGTGGTGCACGGTGGTGTAGTGGTTAGCACTGTCGCCTCCAGGGTCCGGGTTCGATCCCCGGCCAGGCTCGATTCCCATCTCTGTGTACATGGAGTTTGCATGTTTTCCCCGTGCTTGGTGGGTTTCCTCCGGGTACTCCGGTTTCCTCCCACATTCCAAAGACATGTAGGTTAGGTTAATTGGCATTCCCAAATTGCCCATAGTGTGTGAATGAGTGTATGTATGTCTGTGTGCCCTGCGATGGGTTGGCACCCTGTCCAGGGTGTATCCTGCCTCGTGCCCTAAGTCTCCTGGGATAGGCTCCAGGCCCCTGTGACCCTGAATACAGGATTAAGCGGTAATGATGATGAGTGAGTGAGTGAGCTTAGAAGTGGAGATCCTGGAGAGAGGCATAATATATCTGGTGAGATGGGCTCTGGCTCTGGTGTTTCTGATGACTGTAGTACTTTATATTGTCCTGAATTCCCTGGCTATTTTCCAGAAAGTTATCGTGGAGCTGTTGCAGTATGTCACAGTCTGTTTGTGCATGTGATGAGCTCCGTGGGCAGGACTCAGGTGGAGTATTCATGAGCAGTGGTTGTTTTGGCTGAGTGGTGTTATCAGTGTCCTTGTGGGATTCTTTAACCACATGATGACTTGAAAGCTGTCTGTGGTCATTCATACTTTGTCCATGTGTGCATGTGCCATTCAGGTTGAGCGGATTGGCACACTCCGCTGAAGGATGATGGAGGGAGAAATGGATATTTTCCTTTAGCACCCCTGCACCAAGTTTGTTTGGGTGGAGGCCATCCAGTTTAAACATTTGTCTATAGCCCCAGAAAAGATTGAAGTTGTCGATGATGTTGACTCCATTGAACTGCAGGTTCTTTGTAGCCATGTGTTTAGCCCAAGCAACTGTGAAAACATCTTAGTTCCCCTTGCTGGGAGTGGTCCACTGATGAATGACTGAACTTCAAGTCTTCAAAGTGTTTCATAGAGTTCCCTGAAATCCTTCTTAAGGAGTTCCGACTGCTCTTTCCGAATGCCAATCTTCCCCACGTCGATGATGATTCAATTGCAGTCTTGTGTTTCGTCAGAATGTTCCGAATTTCCCTGCTTACATTACAGATGGTTGCTTGAGGAAAGCAGCATGAAGTCATTGTCCTGCTACTGATGTTTCTGATAATGGAGTCCCTGATTATCTGCTAATTATTGTTCTGACCTCGGTTTCGCTCTGAGCTGAATGTCTCTGTCTGCTCGACTTTGAGCACCTGTTGGTAGTGACATTAGCTGCTGGCTGATCTGATCCATATTTAGTCACATTGGGGATTTCTCACTCACATTCATTAATGCTTTTAATCAGTTCTGAAGATGAATAGGGCGTGGCAAAATACCAGTGTTTGCAAGTCTCATCATAGCCATATCTGGGGAAGCAGATGCTTTCGCAGCAGTATGAGATATCAGTCAGAGTGCGAGCACTCTGACTGACATTCCGGCCCCACAGGAGTGTCAGTGGCAGGTGAGATACCACCATTGGAGGAGTCCTCATCATTGGATGAAGTGGATTTGTTGGTTTTGGTTTCTGAAACTCCCAATTGTGTGATCAGCCAGTAAGGCAGAACCTTGTGTTTTTGGGACTTGCTGTAACCCAGGGGGTGGTGAATCAGTAACCTCTGGGTTTTCTGGTCCATCTGGTGTGAAGCTGGCAAGTTCATTGGTTGTAGAGCCTTTGCCAGTAGATCAGTTTAGGTTTGGTGAAGTTTCTGTGTGATGTACAGCGAGAATTAATGCCTGTCGGCATTCTACTCGCTACCATCTCCCATTGGCAGTAGGTAAAATGGTAGGGTCAGGGACGGGGGTTTCGATATCAAATTTAATTTCTGACATATTTAGGCCCTGGAACTGAATTGCATGATCTGTGTCTAGAGTCGTTCTATCGTCGGGGTGATTATGTAATAACTAGGGGCAGATTTTGTTCAAGTGAGTAAGCCTATTAGATATTAGTAACTGTTATATAAAGACTGTGATTTGGCTACCTGGGATGCGCCATTGCTATCTTCGCCCCTTTGGTGTGTGTGGGCCTCTGGTTAGCAGGAATGTTTAGCTTATGTTTGTCTTATGTTTGTCTTATGTTGCAGTGAGCTTGTGCATCTTAGCTCACCACGTTTATTTATTGTACCTGGAATAGCATTATGTTCCCAGTTTCACAGCTGTGAAGCTGTGCAGGCTACCTGTGATGTGTCGCCACTTTGCCTTTGCCTGCTCCGCCTTTGGGGAGTGTTGGTCGCTGTTTAGCAGGCATGCTTTAGCTGTTTAGCTAATTTTACAGTGAGCTTGTGCATCTTTATTAACCATGTTTATTGATTGTAGCTGGAATAGCATCTTGTTTGCAGCTTCATGGTGGTGTGCAGGCTGTCATTATCTCCTGGTAGGTTAAGTTTTATTAACTTGGTGGAATTTGTTTACCACAACTGGCATGTTTTCATTCCAGCTGGTTTGAGTCCATAATTTTCGAGTAAACTGTGGAGATTTGAGCAACCGTATGATTTGGGTGGCCTGGTGACCAATATCTGCTGGACAAATCATTTCGTTGGGAGCACCTTTTGTACAGAACAGGATTACAGCGGCGTTACTGTCTTGCTACTCTTTTGCAGTTTCATTGTTTGTGTATTAAGGTTTTGTTTGCTTGTGTTAGTGTATGGTTTTTGTTATTGTATGATTTCTTTAATTTATTGTTTTTGTTTGTTTAGCCTGATTGAGTTCTGTTTCTAACATATTTTTGCTTTCTTTCTTTTTTGTGTATAGTGTGTCAATTGTTCCTTGTCAGTGACATTGAGTATTTCATATTATTGATTTTCTTTATCAGGCTTGTAATTATTAATCATGTGAATTTGTTTAGTGGATTTATTTAGTGTGGATTTTGTGATTACTCACCTCGTTGCGTAGGAATAACTACTTCACAGCTAGCCTACCCTGCTACAGGTAAGCTTTGGTGCCTAGTGATTAGAGGGGGGTATCAAGATGTTTAGCCCATCCAAGCTATATTTCATTTGGTCATTGTAACTCCAATAAACATTTCTGTATATTAATTCCATGTCTCTGCCCTCCATGGTAACGAACTTGTGTGCCTGAGTTTGAGTCAGTATTAGGTCCCCTTACTATAAATGGGTGGCATAATCAGCACAAACTTCATGGTTTGGGTATTCATAGTAAAATGTATTTATTTGATCCGTGTCTTGTTTGAATACATGCTTCCAAATCCTCCAGTGTGTGAGATTTGTTCAGTATGTGTCCTCCTCCACATACACAGTAAGAGCAAAATGGGGTGGTTCACCATCCTGCATGAAAATAAGTCGCCAATGTTATCCCAGCCAGATACTGTGGGCCACACGTAATCTCGTAAAAATTACCCACCCTATGGACATATCTCTTGGTTTTCTTTTTCAATTAATCTTTTCCAGTGTGACTGCTTTTCCATCTCAAGTCCCTTTTTTCTGGTTTTTATGTGTCACTAACTACAGCAATGGAATAAGCAAATTAATTTACTTCCATTAAGGAAGGATACTGCTCAGGCCTGTACTTTGTTTATGATTGCTCTATTGCTTGCCATCTTCCCATAGTGGATCCTAGTGTCATATCATCACCAGGTAAGTGGCGCGTGTAACCAGCCATCTGCTTGAAGGAAACATCATTCATTAGTTCCTATGACCTTTTTTCCATTTCCATACTTGCTTCAGTTCTGATGCTCATGTGTCCATTTCAGACACTTTCAGAGGTGAATCAATCAAGTTTGATTGATTATGTTATTACTATGATGGCCATCATTACATTTTTTGCCAAATTGTGCCACAGTAGATCTTCTGTTGGATGAAACAATATGGGCTTGCCTTCTCTCTCCACAGGCATCAGTGAGCTTTGGGCACCCTTTGTTTTCCTTCCTTTGACCTCTTTTGGTAGGTACTATCGACTGCATACTGGAAACAACATATACTAGATATTTTTTTTTACTTTTTTTTTTTTTTTTGGAGCGATACCTTGACCCAGACGTTTAACCATCACTATATGGTCCATGTAAAAATTTGTGTTTATGCCTTATTATCCCACCCACAACAAGTGCCATGTTATCCTGTCAGTCTTTTATAACGATATGGCCTTTCATTTTATGCAATACTAATTTGTTTCTATGATAAGAGACTAATAATAATTAAAGCCTGCTTATGTGCAGATATACACCAATATCATTAATATTTAGCTTTTTCTCCAGCACATGGAGAGACGATCTTTACAGATGGCATCTGCTACAGCAATGACCATTCTACAATCTGTCACCCTGACAGATTTCTTTTTACTCTACACTGTCATGCTGACATCAGTGACATTTTTTTCTTTGTTTTTTTTTTTTTTTTCACTTTTTCCTCTCCCTGCTCCCAGCACTGTCTGTCCTGGCACTTGCAAACAGCAACACTCTCTGAACACTTGTTCTCCAGGCTGCCCTTAGGATACAGGCAGTGTGTGAAACCAAGACTCTGTAGTTTCTCATCCTTTGTTTGCTCCATCTCATCAACCTCTTAAAAATGTTCATCTTCATTTAAGACTCCTGCTTCCTATGTAATCAACATAACTAAGCACTTTCCTCCCTAGTCCCATTCAGCAGAGATGTATACCTCCATTAATGTGGTTTGTAGGGATAAATAATTCAACAGAAGAGATAAGTGAAATGTGTTGGGTTATAAATATGGCCTTGGAGGAACAGAACAGCAGAGACACAGCGGAATGAGATAAGGGTAATGTTGGCCTTTGCTTTCCATTTAGCCTTCTGGGAAGCTGAGCCTGAAGTTCTATAATCAAATGTAATCTATCTGAGGGTAAGTGAAAGGGGAGGGGGGAAAAGGACTGTACCATAAAATAAATAAACCTGGTGTAGAGAGCCGGATCTCTTATAAAAATGGAAAGAAATGCAAGAGATCACAAAAGTATTTCATAATAACTATTTATAATTAGCATGACTGACTAAACACTAAGCTGTAATTTTTTGCAATATATTGTTTTACATATGACTTTAATCGACCAAAACTACACACATTCCATCACCACTAAAGGAAAAAAAGTGCTGATTAATTTCATTATAGTATTTTGTGAATACTGCCTGGTACAAATCTATGTAGCAGTATGCTACTTGTGGAACCTCTTAAAGGCTGATATCATCTTGTGCAGAACTGTGTTTAAATGAATGCATTTCTGGCATTAATTAATGGAGTTTCTTCTGTTTTAAAGTATTTAAAATTAACTGGTTAATTTAAAAGCTTCTAATGACAAGCTGCAGCTCTCTGGGGAAATATGCATTCTGCTTCATATAAAATTGGTTTGTGTCATATGACTTGTCAAGCAAATTGTATTGTACTAATTTAGTTCCAGATTTTTACTCTAAATGGACTTCTATTTGAAGAGTAAAGTTAACATATATGTGGAAAGTAATTTAAAAATGACAATTTTAATACCTAATATTTTAGATGTAAGAAGAAATTATTTTAAAGCTATTACATTTTATATGTAACCACATTTAAAGCCATGAAAAGTGATCAGTATTGACCAACATATTGGTATGTTTTATTCTCAGGTCAATTAGTAAAAGACCTGCTGGAAAACTCTGGGCCTTTCATTGCTGTATACTGCACTTTCTGTCACTTTTCACTTGTCTACAACACTGTTGAAAATCTAACATTTGAATTACCTTTGGAATAAAAAAAAACTGCTATCATTACAGCTATTTGAATTCCTGGGATCAGGGGTTGGAAGAAAATCAGGCCATCATCTGACTGAGTAAAAATCCAGAGTTCAGGAACACAAGTAAGTAATTGGTAGCATCACAAGGAAGTCAGACCTGGGGCTTCCCCACAAACAGCATTACCCGCAGCTATGAAAAACAGATTGGTACTTGCCCTGCATAGGTTTCTATTCTTTTCTAATGTCACCACTGTTTAAAACAGGTATTACACTCTTTCACAGACATCTGCACACTCATTAACTCATAAACAGGTATTACACAGTGTCACAATCTGCAGGCTCATTTACTTTTAACGTGCACTTGAAGGTCAACATAGAAGTGATGATAATCAATTCTGCATCTTTTACATTTTTGTAAAAGGAAAGTGTTTCTCTATTTTCCTGATGGTGTGTGATGACAGCCTGCTTCCAAGACTGTTGACTAAGTATGCAGAAAACAGTACTGTCCATTTAATTTCTATTATTAATAATAATTATTATATCTAGGTCGGGCTGTAACAGCAATGAAAAGAAGAGGAAAAATAACGGGGTTGGGGAGACCAAGAATGCATTTGCTTAGTGTTTAATTTTACAAAAGTGTGTAATCAAATCCCAAAAAGGTGGCTGTAAGCTTCAGACAAGGCCAAAACAATAAAAATTCCCTCTACCTAGTCCTGAAGTGAAACACCCAACATGCACCAAAAGTAAAGAAACAGAAATACAAAATACTTCCCTTACTCCCTTCCTAACCACAAACAGAATTATATACGTATTTACAATCAAGCAACCAAAACCAAAGAAGGGCATACACAAAAACGTACTCAGAAACTTAGCATGAGGTCATACACAGTATCATTTTACAAATGGTCATCCAATAAACACTAAGCAAAAACACAGTCTGTAGTATTGTGGTCTGAAGGGCCTAAATAGGCCTCTGGGTTTCCTAGTTACCCAATCCTCAGGCTGGAGGCGGGTCAACAAAGGACAGGCAGGGCAGCAATCAATAGATTGCAGGCAAGTGTACACTGAAGAGGGTGGGACCTGGAACAACATGGGAAGACACACCTCCATCCCACCAACAGTAAAGACATAGAGACAAACAAAGCATAACCAAAAGACAAAGTAACAAATAAATCCATTATTATTATTATTATTATTATTATTATTATTATTATGTAGCAATTTAAGAGTAGACACTGATACAAAACAGATTTCCAAAAATTCAGATGTAGATCTAGATTTGAGATACTCTTGGTTAAAAGACACAGGGGAGTTAATGATAGGCAACATTGAGTTTACACTAAGAGATACCGTAATTATAGCCTAACTCTGTCCAAACATGACCATCCATACCAAACAAACACTTATAGCCTACAATATATGGCAACTCAAGGTAGTTAGTGTAACCTTGTTTTTCAAGGCAAGATTGAAAACGATCACTAGTAGAATAAGAGCAAACGGACATGAAGAAAACTCAGTGATAGTGTGCTGCAAATGTATCACTTTCAGCCATGGCTCTGTTGACGCATTATGAAATGACCTTTCTTGTTTTTAGATGCAGTGCAACCTACATGTAATGTAATGTTGGGGTGACCTGAAAATATCAGTTGCACATTTTAAACTTATGTTTAAGTAAACATAGAAATAAATATTTAATTTCATTTTAACTCATTCATACCACTTATCTTGGGTAAAGTAGCATCATATGTCTGTTGAACTTGTGTTTGTTCAGAATGGATGGCAGCAAGCAAAACACATGCATTTCCAAGGAGTCATGTTTTACTCAGCTTGTAGCAGACAAGGAACTGTTTTGAAGAGTGGCAGTGTTTTGAGTTTTGCTCTGTACAGTCTCTGTATTTTATCTGAACATTACGTGTGGCATGTTGTTGTAATTAATAAAAATTATTGGGAATATATATTTTGCTATGTATATATATTTTTTGTACTGATTTTTTTAAATTGTTTGGAAACCTGCTTTGTGTTTTGTTTTGTATGGGGAATCTGATTGTAAAGCTGTAACATTAATCTACCTTTTACTGACACGTGACTAACATGACATCAGTCTCACAACACGATTAACCATTTTTGCTGATTATTAAAATAAATAAACACAAAAAGATTACCTGATTTCTAACAGTGATAATAGTGTAACCTAGCAATTGATCTTTTCTTCTTCTTCTTCTTCTTCATTACATCAGATGGTGTACAAATCTGTGTTAAATCCTGAATTCGGTGCCATTTGCTAGTGTTAGTATTAGCTCAATCAGTGATTCTGTTGCAAATATGATGCTATGGAATATGCTATGCTTCACAGTTCAAATTATGTGCAGCTAACTAATACTGAATTTTCAAGCTTTATAATTAATTGCTGTTCTTGGGATTTAATTCCAAATTACTTACAATGAAAAGCTAGGGTAGAATCTCTTGTTCCACACACAAAGCAGTGTCTTTGATCAGTGGTTAGAGAGGGATTTAGTACTCAGCCTTGTGTGAGAAGATAGTTAGCATTGTAGCTCATGTTAGCCATGAAACTACACAGATGATTCAGAGGCAATTTGGAATGATTTAAAAGCAATTATTAAGAAATGTTTGGTTTAAGATGACATTATCAATAGTGTTTTGCTGCTGAAATAATTTCTGTGACTAGTTTCGAATGTATATTTCAGCACTGGCATTCTGGTAAGTAATGTCTCTTTGGCTGTCCAGAAGTAGCCAGGACCATAATGGATGGGTGACATCATTATGGGAGTCATGTGTCAATAGGCTTTGCATATTCATGAAAACTCATGTATTATTCAGTAAAACAGAGTCGCTACTGAAAATAGGTTAGGTACAGTACACTAAATCCCGTACAAAATGTATTTCTGAATGTTTTAATTTAGGTATTTTGCTATGGGCACACACTCAAGCCCTCAGACCCCAGGGAGTTTTCAAAAAGCATATATATATTTTTCTTTTGCAACAGTGGACATAGACAACTTCAAGTGCTTCAAAGTGTAGCAGTTGTTTAACTAATGAGACCCCCCAATTCCTTCTCGTGAATGATTAAGGGGTGGTACTGAGCAATTGTTCATCTTCATCAGCACTAATGAGCTAACAATAGGATGAAGAATGAAGCAGCAAGACAGCAAACAAATCAATCACAGCTATTTTCTTTCCAATTAACCTTACTATGCAAATTTTGCTGTTAAACTCATTTTGTTGCACTGCCTTCTATTTCTTAACATTTGTGAATAAGTATGTTAGTTCCTAAGCAAAACCTTTGTTTTACACATAGCTCTGAAGGCCATTCTTACTTCAAGAATTAAAGAAAGAATTTCTTTAATATTTAATAAAACTTGAGACAATTCCTGGAGTAATTGTCAAATTCAATGGTGCATCAATTTTCCTGTGCAAAACAGTGAAAATATCTCATTTATAGCCTTCAATGTCCCCAAGGCATAAGCAGTTATACATGATCTCTTTCATTTAAATGAATAGTTAGGTGACTGCTGCTTTTGAACTAGATGTGCATCTAGCCACCATTAGTGCTACACCCTAAAAAACACTGGGTTAAAAACAGCTGCTGGGTAAATATTGGACCAACTATATGTTGGTTTAATTTAACCCAACATGGGTAAAGTATTCAATCCAAATTTTAGGTCATATTTAACTATAATGCTGGGTTAATTCTACCACATAAATTGGTCAAATATTCTACACAGAACTATTCTACTCTACCCAATCTATTAACTGGAATGTTGGGATAATTCTACCTCACATATAGGTTATTATTATTTTTATGTTTTACATGTCTATGGGTAAAACAGTTTAAACAGTTAAATTACTTTGATATACTGGTCTATTACAAAAAAAAAAAAAAAAAAAAACTCTAAGTTTTGCAAACCTTGCATATATGCAATAAACAACACCCAATTAAATGTACAAATCATAGAACAAATATTTATTTTTCAAAAGCACAAGACCAGATAATACAAAACAAGTTAAACAGCGACATCATTATGATATTATTACTCAGAAGCACTAATGCCTGAGAGCAGTGCTGGTCATTATCTCCCAACATCAGGATGTAGGTGTACGGCCTTGACACTTCAGCCTGCTGGAGATATTCCATGGTGTTGGTTCCAACCTTAGAAAGAAAGAAATTAAAGAAAGTAAAAGCTTATGGAAAAATCGAGAGGGTTGGCTAGTATACATATTTGTAAGAAAATTTGTGTTTTGTAACACCCCAGCTTTTTATTGTCTCAAGCACTGAGATTAATAAAGTTATAATGTTAATGCGGTTGTTAACGCTAACAACCTAGCTAAATGCTAGCGTCATGCTGGCACTACCGTTAACAGTTTAGCTTTCATTCATCAATTCACCATCTTCATACACCCTGCATACATACTACAAATAATGCTAAAAAGCTCAGACATTTTTGCAATTTCTTTCATACACAGGTGGGGTTCTTTGGTTTGGGCAGCTAGCAGCCATTGTCAGACAAACTAGCATGCTATAGCACAGACCAGGCTGAAAGTTTGAGTGTAACGTTAACACGGTAACAGTAATAAATATTACATACAGTGAACAAATTCAGTCATAAGTGAGTGAAAGTGTGTGTACAGACCTTGTATTTAACGTTTACATTTACTCTTAAATGCTCAAGGAGGAAGCACCCTCATCAGCGGCCCCCCAAAAAAATACACAAAGTTGACACAGCCACTGCATACACTGGTGAACTTCGGGTTAGGGGCGGTCTTGTCTGTGATGTTAGCTGTTACTAGCTAACCCAGCTAAACAAAAAGTACCCAATTGACTGTAAATAACCCAGAAAAAATACCCAACTCTTGTTTCTGGGGGCTGTTAGGAAAAATCTTTTTAATGGAGCTCGCTGTTATCCAATGGGAAATTTGCATCTGGTCCCAAATTTTTTTCTGTAGTAGATCTACATCATGTCTTTTTTGCTGTTCGGACCAAAAATGAGCTAACCAGAGTTGCAGGAGGGTGGCACGGTGGTGTAGTGATTAGCACTGTCGCCTTGCACCGCCAGGGTCCAGGTTCGATCCCCGTCCAGACTCGATTCCCATCTCTGTGTGCATGGAGTTTGCATGTTCTCTCCGAGCTTGGTGGGTTTCCTCTGGTTTCCTCCCACAGTCCAAAAACATGTAGGTTAGGCTAATTGGTGTTCCCAAATTGGCCATAGTGTGTGAATGAGTGAGTGTGTGTCTCTGTGCCCTGCGATGGATTGGCACCCTGTCCAGGGTGTACCCTGCCATGTGCCCTAAGTCTCCTGGGATAGGCTCCAGGCCCCCCTGTGACCCTGAATACAGGATTAAGCGGTATAGATGATGAGTGAGTGAGTGAGTGAGAATTGTAGGAAAAATAGGGTTTGCTGCAAAAACTTTCAAAAATGTAGTCTTATACAATTCCCCTTCTCTTATACAATTTTTATATGGAGTGGTAAAAGACTCGCAAAATATTTTGGCAGGGTGGCATGTGATTTTATATATACTGTATACTACATATAAAATGGTATTATGGTAAGTGAAATTGTGTTTTACTGAAAATTATATAAATAGAGAATAAAATCTTACTGGCTGTTTCACAATGAGCCCCTGCTTCTGTCACTCACTCTAATTTAGCTGCACCCTCATCTTTATCACTTCAGTTCATTCATACTTATTTGTCACCTCTCATTTCTTTCCTGTGTTATCCTCTCTCTCTCCTGCTTATTCTGTCTGAAAAAGATGTAAATATTGTCAACCATATTTCTTATAACTTTCTTTTCATTTCTACTTAATGTTTGTAAATGTGACCAGTGATAAGAGGTGATTCTAGGATTTTGTAAGTGTGTGTGTGTGTGTGTGTGTGTGTGTGTGTGTATATATATGTGTGTGTGGGTGGTGTGGGGTGGGGTGGGGTGTGGTGTGGTGAAGGGCTGGGAGTGGGGGCATGAACCAGTCAGGGAGAGCTCATGGGAAATCAGTTTCAATTAGAAATACATAATGACTTAGAAAACATTAAACATGATTAACAAAATCTTGAACAATGACCAGTACGCTAATATTAAGTTAAATGTAGCACATTTCTCTACAGTAATGAATGATTAAAAGGGTCTCATGGTTAAAATCCCCATATTTCATTAACATTCGTAAAAAAAAATAGTTTATATAGTAAATAGAAATACTAGGTCGATACAGATATAAGAGGGTGATTGTAGTGGCGGTGGGCATGGTCAAGCACCGGCCTATGGAAGGAGTGACGGTAAGGTGAGTGGTATGGAACACGCACCTGATGAAAATATGTCTAATTAGTGTTTTGTCTATTGCAGTAGACAATAGACAAAACTATTAATAGTCGGCGGGAGCTATAAGGAACAAGGAAAGCGAGTGGGAAAGAGAGTTCCAGGTGTGTGTTTGGGGGTGTTCATGCTGCACAGGCGTGCGCAAAAGTGAGTGAATGCGTGAGAGAGAGAGAGAGAGAGAGATTATGCGCAGTAAAAAGCAGTAAAGAATATTCACAAGAAGCACGTGAACAGACTTTGACTCACGTCAAAACAGCATGTGTTCCTCTTAATTACCAAGAAATCCTAAAATATTTAATCTCAACATGTGATTACACATGAACCACCATTACTGAATCCGTTTCAGAAAGATTTACTTGCTATTCAGTTTAACTGATGTAGTCCTTAACAAGAGTTTCAGCTTGAGATACCACAGCAGCTCCAGTTGTGTATTAAGCTGTGCATCAGTGGCAGCAGTAGCGCTGTGTGAGGGAAGCATTCAGGTGCAGTACAGAGCGCAGCTCATGTGTTTTAAAAAGGTTTTGTTTGTTTCAGTTTTAAACAGGTAATGGAATTAGCTGTGATGTAAGTAAAAGGTTGGGGTGGGGTTGGTTGGGGAATTAAAGTCTGTGGCAAACCATATAGTGAAGAGGCAGCAGCACTGGCACCCGACCCCCGCCATGTACATCCCTAAGGAAATATATTGTATGATGTACTATAATACTAGGTGAACTAACAACAGTTGTTTCTGCCAATTGGCAACAGGTAAATTGTCATGGCAATTTATGTCAGCTGTCATAAGTTTTCATAATAGGTCAGTGACATATTTTCATTATAACACTTTCTGGGCTGACTTAGGTATGCTATGTGTATATACAACTGACAGTGCATGACACTATCATAACTGGGTTAAGTATATTTTAAGTATATACTTTGTTTGGTTTAACATAAAGTGTAATTATAGCACATATCTCAGTCATCGTCTGTACCACTTTATCCTGTATTCAGGCTCGTGGGAGGCCTGGAGCCTATCCCAGAAGGCTTAGGGCACGAGGCGGGGTACACCCTGAACAGGGTGCCAATCCATTGCAGGGCACATACACATACACACCTGGAGGAAACCCACCAAGCATGGGGAGAACATGCAAACTCCATGCACACAGAGACGGGAATCAAGCCTGGCCAGGAATCGAACCTGGACCCAGGAGGTGCAAGGCGACAGTGCCACTACGCCACCGTGCCACCCTATAGCACATAGGTATGTGCTATAGGGTGTATTATAAACATAGTATTATAGTATTATAAACATATTTTAACAAAATATCTGCTTCAGACAGCTTTTGGGAGTCATTAGAGGTTTTATGTGACTTTACCTGAAATAGAGAAGAAAGAGCAACAGTACATCCATGTGAATGTCTGTGTCTCTTTGATTCTGCTGTATCTCCCCTAAAACCCATCAAAAACATGAACAATCCACCTCAGGAGTGATTTTGGCAACAGCACTGCTCAAAAGCCTGACCACACAAATAGCTTTTTAATGTTTTTGCACAATGGCCCAAAATAAATTGAATTGTTTTTGTCTGGAATCTGTGGTAGGGCTATTTAAAGAGCGGAGATGTTTGTTCACTAGGTTGTGCATGTGTCATCATCTATATGCGGGTTTTTTTTTTTGTTTGTTTTTGATGAAATTGATGTTTTCTTGATGGATATGAGAACAAAGCAGGGAAATCTAGCAACATAAGAACTCCTTAGATATGAGAGTAGTACTTTTTATGAGAACCAAGAGAGAGGTTGAAAAAAATGAATGCAAACAATGCAAAATGCAGCAAATGCGAACATTTACGTCCATTGTACAGTAGCTTATTAAAAGCAATTTACAAATAAAAAAAAATCACTTTGTCCATAACATGATTGGAAGTAAACCTACTGTATATTCATGCACAAATAAATACTATATTCACATTGTTTTATGAATATACGTAGATGAACAGATTTAAAACTCATTCACAAGCACTGTTTGCTAGCAGCATTACTTTAAATTTAGAATAAGACACAATACCCAGTACTGTTACATGAAAATAATCCATGTAGGGTTGGTGAGGTACAGGTTAAGGCCTAAAGTATTATTCCCTTATGCAATCTGAAATTAATTGATGGGCAACACATCCCAATCAATGAGCAACACAGCCTCTCTGTTTGTGCTATCTTTTGAACTTCACTTACTGTTGTCCCTTTCCATTCCTACTTGGTCTGTTAGGAATCAAGTCTGGTTTGGGTAGTGGTGAATTAATCTTGGGAAAATTAGGTGTGAGGTGAGAGAACACACTGGATGGGATGCCAGTGAATTGCAAACTCCTAAATTTACAAGACCAAAAAAAAAAATGCAGCTCAGTCTTTTACCAATCAATCCATCCATTCATCCATCCATCAATCCATTCTGTCTGTTACCTGTGTTGTAAAATTTCCTAACCAACACTGTGACTGCTAAGATATGCTAACATGCCAAACAAAGATCACTTTAAAGTCATCTCAATTTAAGCATTGGATTGTGTTGTACTTTACAATATATAGTGACTTTTCCCTGAGAAAAGACAATGACAGGATGAATGCAAAATAAAATAAAACAGTGTTTGCTCTTAGATCCATCAGATTTAAGTAAGCATGCATTTAATTAATATACCAGTCCACTGGAGCATACCTCGATATTTATTTATACAAGGAAACACACTGCATTTTTCTCATCTCTGCTCTTCTGTAGAATTGGAATGTGTTTAATGATTTACAAGGAGATAAGAAATTCAGTAAGGGGGAAGAAGACAATTATTTACAGAGTGTATTTCACCATCTCCAATTATAAAATAACTGTTAACAGCTGCACTAGCGAAAAACACGACACTAGATTTAGCCAGTGCATATCTTATGTGATGAGTGAACCATTTAGTCTAATAATTTATGTCTCCAGGAATTACTTTTTTATTTTAACAAAAAAAAAAAGACATTTTCTAACATCTAAAAGCCTTTGATTTACCAAATTATTTTAGTACAGACCTTACTTTATATTTTTATCTCTCTTTATGTTATGAATTTCTTCCTTGTTTCTCAAAGTTCACTTTTTATTTATTTCACATCATAAAGCAAGAAAAGATAGAGATGGTTAAGGTTACGAGAGACAAGAAAACTACTGCCATGAGTACTGAATGAATGAATGAATGAATCAACCAATCAATCAACAGCCAATGAGATCCACTAGTGAAACATTAAGTAGCAAAAAACAAACTTTATCAAAATTCTTCATGACTAATTTGGTAAATGCATAATTTCTTTTGTATCCATCTATGACCTAATATCACAACTTTCCTCTCTCTGTATTACACAGTGAATTTTCATCGTTATTGCATAGGTTTTGTTTTCTTCTCCACTATTAGCTCATTTAATACATCTGTGTTTTAAGCCTTTACACACTAAATATTCTGTGACCTTGTAAAAATCACAAGAATAAAAGGTTATATTACCTTAATACGATCTCTGAAAATTACATATGTGATTTATTTAGTGTCCAACTCAAACAAAGTCTTAGGAAAAACAAAATTATAATTTGTCTTATATTTTTAACATACACAATTTTTTTTTATACATTTCAATCAAAATATTTGATAATGGAGAAATATTGATTAAATGAAAAATAATCTTGATTTTCAGCCACAATAACTCTCAGCAAATAAACCAGTAAATTGTCCCCGGCAACAGGCCCTCATGGGAAATCTGCAGCAACAGCTCAGACAACACGTGAGGACATGCTGCTGCAAAAATGGACAAGAAGCATCTGGAACACTCCTTGGAACTCCTGGTGAGTAGGCAGCTACTGTAGCAAAATTTAATGGAAAAAATGACTCTGCCTTTATGCGTCCACAACTTTTAATAGGGTATAATTTTCTGAATACGGTCACAGCCATGCTAAATAGCTAACACGCACAATAGCTCCATAGAAACAGGAAAGATGTTTATTGCGACTTTGCTTGTTTGTTTTAACCATCAAACTGACAGCTAAAGCATGATTATTACAGCTACATAAACCATGAGTATGTGGAGCGGTATTGGAAACGTTTCATTCTCCAAATATAGGTGATTTTGTTCAACCTCTACTCACCATGGTGCCAGGTACTGTATATTTAAAAAAAAAAATGTAAGCACATTCAAATAATTCATAGATTTGTAACTTTCCACCTTCCACACTGAATCGCGAGTCTATTTGTTTCACTCTGATGCTATAAGGAGGATATGCAGACCAAACCAGTTTTGAATAGCTGAAATTGACTTACAAAGCCAGTCTGTAGCATCATTTAGAGACAGAGCATGTCGCATGTCGGCAGTGCACGATCTGTGCAGCCCCACTGTGGTTCTGTGTGACTGTCACCTCCTTCTCTCTCCCTATCTCTCTCCTTCTACAGCTCACCATGGTCATATCCGGGGCTCCACTCACCAGCTTACTGTTTGTGTTTTTTTTTTTTTTAACATTTTAAATATTGGAGACTAAGCAGTAGTCAACTGTAGAAAAAAACGTAAATGCATCAGTTGTGCATCAAGCAGCAGTATCTGGGGGCCCAGAGAGAATTCAGGGCCACATACTGTATTTGAGTCTAGTACAACTCCTGTAAAGTTTTAGAGCATACTGTAAGTGGCAGGCAGAAGACAAACAGGGAGCTAGCCTGAGTTAAATTAGCAGATTTTATAGCTTTGTTGAAAAATAGGACTACACCAAACATTTTTTAAAAATGTTTTTACCATTCAAATGTTTTACTTGGTTTTAAGAGTCTCATCACCATACTGTGCTTGAAGTCTTCTGTAAATATTATCTTTTATGTTCATTCAAGGGAAATATCATCATAGGTCCTGGTTTAAATTGACCGCCCTTAATAGATGTGTATGATGATACATATTAGTCCAAAAGTTATATGTGAATGCAAGAACCATTTTACCAGCCTGGTAAACTTGTCGCTTCAGAAAAACGGTTACTTGGCAGGAACCTGAAGAGTGTAAAGGTGTGCACTTTCAGATGTAAGATTTGTGACTCAATAGGTCATAGTTTTATTATTTTATTTATTTTTATTTCATTTTTTTTAAATTACATTTACTCGATGTACAAATCCGATTCCAAAAAAGTTACTAGGGTTAGGGTTCTGTTTTTATTCACAAATTGTGAATAAAAACAGAATGCAATGAAGTGGAGGTTTAAAATTTAAATATTTTATTCAGAATACAACATAGATTACATATCATATTATATATGACATATCATATATAATATATATATATTTTTCTCTAAATGTAGTTATTTAGGTCTATTTAATTTTTACTGATTTACACTCAATGTATAAGGTATATTTAAGTGATTGTATAACTTGTTTAAATTGTAAAAAATCTGTAAATCACAGTTTTATTTTTTAGAGTGCATCTTCAAAATGTTCTTTGTTCTAGTCAGGATTCCAGATTTTATTCTTGAAATGCCGGGCATGTGCTGGTAATTAGTGAATTGCAGAAAGAAAATCAATCAATCATTCAAAACAAATCAATCTTATATTATCAATTTCAAAGCCAATCTCAGTGCTTCATTTTGTGAGGTAAATTTAGTTCAAAATTTATAATAAAGAATAAACCACAGGATTTTACATAGCATATCCTAAGCTTATATGAAAAAAAAATCAATAATAAAAAGTCAAATATTATTCTCAATAATATTATTAATTATATTTTTAAATAAATTCTAAAAAATATAATTTCTCTTCCATCTCATTTAAAAATGGCAAATTTAATTTGAGGAAAATGCCTATGGTTTCAAAATTTTGGCCCATCCCATATATTCACCTTCAGGGGGGTAAACATTTCTTGGCAAGAGCTGTCTTCACACAGAATAAAATAGAAAGTGGTGTGAGAAAACAGACAGGGTGGGAAGAAACAGGAATACACTGCATCAAATAGATTTCACGCACTGGCCTTAATGAGAGCCTTGTAATATTTTACCATAATGGTAAAATACTGCATCTTAAAATATGCATATGCAACTGCTGTATGAAATGTATTTTCACAGAATGATTTACATAATGCAGTTAATTTTAAATATGCCAAAATATGGCTATTGCATATTGCATATTACTCCCATATTAATTTAATCTTAATTTACGCAATACTTTGTCTTCTTTCCCATAATCCCACTGGAACTGTAAGAATGCAGAGTCAGGTAATGTCACAGTAATCCCTTCTTGTTACTGCACCCCATAGGGGCCTATCCACAGCGCTCAGTCTCAATGGCAGGCTCGCAGGCAGCATTCAGAAATGGAGAGCTCAATAACGAAGCACTATTTTTAAAAAGCCTCTTTCTCAAATACCAGCAGAGCTTGTTAAGAGCTCATTGTTAGAGAACTCCCATACATCCCTTCACAGTAGCTCAGAGCGACTGTGCCAGGGCTTAGCGAAAGTGCCAAAGTTGTCACATGTTCTTATAGAGTTAACATCTCACCTTGCTAATCACACAGTGTGGGTGAAGGCGGTCAGATGCTGTCAAGTCAACAAGGTAAGTGTCGTGCAATTACTGGCCTAGCATGTGGAAGGTGCAGGGATAATGTGAGATGTCAATGTTATGAGGATGCCAGGTTGGGGCATGTGTTAATGCAGATAGCAACATTTTGAGGTCATTGAGCTTGTACAGAATGTAATAAAAAGTCATACAAGACTAAGAGTGAGAACAGTTGACAGGAGATGGTATAGGACTACAAAACCATTCAGCAGCTTTTTTTAGTTTTTTTAATAAAAGAATCTACATTTTTGAGGATATAAGTTGACGACATTAGAGAGTGATATAGAACATAATGGGGATTTAACTATTAATCAGCTGTTTCAATAACTATTAAATAATAATCCATTTTGAAAGCACAGTCAGTCTGCCCCATACATCAAAGGAAGCAATGAGGCTAGTTTGAAATGAACATCATCTAGCATAGCTTAAAACACCTGTGCCATTCATGTAGACTGGCATTGATATTAATGCATCTCATTTTATTCTTTATTTTGAATAAATGGAGAAGTGATTGTAAATATTTATTATAAATATCTACTTTTACTAGCATTTCTGAAAGTGGATGGGAAACAAAATCAAAGAACTATATCAACTGCGGGATAATAGAATAATGTAACAGGCAGGCAATGCCAAGTGCCTGCTGGGAAACAGGGTGTAAGCAGATGAAGCAGCAAGAAGCCCAGGGGGCCCAGCAAGCAGAACTAAGTGCAAGATATCTGTGTTTATAACAGTAAGAGGTCACTTTCTTGACATCAAATGTAGTTCAAAAAAAGTACCCACAGTTCCAATAAATTATACTATTTAATGTATGTCTGAATTATTGACATTTCCTATAAGGGAAAATGTGAGAAATTAGACCATTCACTAATACAAAAGTACAAACTTGTTAAGTTTTTCCATCATTAGAAAAAGATTAAAAACATTTTTAAATCCATGTGGAAAATGTATTGGCCTCCATAAAGTATTTAATAAATAGCTATACACGCCCCCCCTGGTCTGTGTGTGTTGATGTGGGTTGGCACTCCATCCTGAATGTCCCGTCTTGTGCCCTGAGTTTCCTGGGATAATTTCCTGACTGCCTGTGACTTCACAGAATAAGTGGTATGGTGAAATATTATTAAATAACTAATTAATTACTAAATTAGCTGAATCTGAAAATGGCCTTAATCAATGGCAATTACAACAATTAATTTAAACAGCTATACAACTGGAGTTTTATAGAACATGCCAGGAATCAAGTGAAAAAAATGGTAAGAGAGGTCTTCCCCAAACTGTTGCCATAAAGTTGAAAGCATACAGTTGTACAGTATAGGATGTCTTTGCATACTGTGGGCTTAAAATGTACTTTTTTCCAGGAAATTAAGAGGCCAAAGGATTTTCCAAAATGGCAATGCCACTGTTCACAAAGTAAGTTACAGTGCATGATGCCAAGGTTGGTGTGTGAAAGAACTCTCCCAGTGGATTGGAGGCTATATACCCACAAAGGGAGGATTACATCTGGAATGGGATATACAACATCACATATGGTTGTAAAGGTTAGGTGTTTAAATTACTTAGACTTACCTTTTTCAACACATCTCTTTCCATTGTAACATTGTAACCTTTAAATCTAAAATTAGATGGCATAACTATATTGAAATCATGCCCGAAGAAAGTGTTTTGGTAACTTGGATTTAGAGCACATTCAATGCTCAGGTGAGACATAAATGCAGATTTTGAAGTGGCTTCATTGCAAATATCTATATAGGAGGGGAAAAAAAATATGGGGGTGTGTAATGTGCACTATTTTTGCTCCAAAGTTTCTTCAGGTTTCTTAAGACAATAGGATTATGGCTTCCAGTAAAAATCCAGAGGGCTTAGTAGCAGGAAATTTTAAATACAAATTCTGATGCCTCCAAAAAAGCTACAAATGGGTCTTGGATTGATTTCGAGCAAAACAACTGAGCAAAATCTAAGAATTCAATAAACATAGAGTCAAGTTGTTTTTACATGTACTTCACAGTCCTGTGACCTAAATGCCACTAAATGTTAAAACTATGGGCTGAAATTAACCCAATGCTAACACCTAGCTAATAACCTTTGAAATTAAAGTAAGACATGAACTTTTACTGAGTGGATCTCACTCATATGTCCTCAAATTACTTTGCCCTCGAGGGACTGAAAATGAAAAAATGAACTTCAGTGACAAGACATCCAAATGTATTTAAAGAGCCTCTCTTTAGAGCCCTATCCACATCATGTCAGAGTGATTTGCCAAGACATCTTTAACTAGGGTAATTACTCTAACCATGTGATTAGAATGTCAGCTGATGACATTGGCTAATTAGCACTGACCTGCTTTCTTCTTTATGTGCAATGAATGGAAAGTACCAGCACTTCTAGTAGAAGATTCAACAATGTTCACTGGACTTTGACATATAATGGTTTGGATGAGTGAGTGCAAACCAAAACTGAATTTTTATATTTTATGATATTTCAGGTACAGTACAGTGTGATGTTTGTATAATGATTTTTAAATTAATAATTTTCTCTGTACATCTAGTTCTTTGAAAGTCTCTAAAAAAAAGGTAGGCATTTGATTGGCAATAAGGCTGCTCTGATGTTGATACAGGAGTACAGGCAGTAGTGGCAGATAATCTTAAATCGTTACATGATTTATTCTCAAAAGCAAATGGGGAAAAATCACAATTTGTATAATCTAGCATGTACTGTACACAAGTTTTAATATGTGCTTTCTATTTCAAGAGTCACACTGAATTTCATATATAAAAGTAAAATTCTGTTAGATAAGATCACTGATAATAGTGTTGTCTTCAGAACACAGTAAAACTACATTTTGTTTTTAAAGACTTTTGCTTGAAGTAATTTGAAAAGAACTGCCATTGTTAGTTTAAATGAATCTCTCATCTCTTGCCTTTGGGAACATTTATTGAAGAACTGGCATTTTGCCTTTGTAAAATATCCTTTCATACATAGCCCACTGTCATCTCATTGCTGTTTTTTTCCCCCTTTCTCCTTTTTTTTTCTCACTGGAAACTTCATATACTTTTCATTTTATTGTTCTTTTGTTTCTTCTATGAATCATATCTTTTTATCCATCATCATGATTTTAAACAGTATGGTCAATAGATTAAAAAATGTTCTCATGTACTAATTAAAATCTGTCCTCACAATTGGAACAACAATAGAAGTGACAATAACTAATTAAATTTCACAATGCATAATTGACAAGGAAAGTGTTATTCATAAATTAATGATCAGGTTCTATCACATGACTGTTTAACAAAAGAGAGTATTTACTTTGGAATTCTACCAAGTGAAAAAACAGAAGAAGAAAAAAAAACCATCTAATACTGTTGTAAATAATTTCAGCTACTCTAGTGCGGTAGTCAAATTAAATACATTTCTCCCTTATTATCAAGGGACATCAAGCTGTAGATCTAAACACTTTGCATCAGTGATGAGAAAGAATAAAAATTTCTATTTCCAATGATGATTTCCAGAATGTGTGACACACATGCAAAAAATGATGTAATTGCACAGATTAGGGAGTTTCCTGTTTGTTCAGTAATCATGGCCTTAATTTTCACCATCTCCCCAGTTGCTTTTCACTGAGTAACCTGTAATGATAATTTCAACAATTAACATTTAGTTTCAAGTTTCCCCATCTATTAAAAATAAATAAATAAATAAAATGAATATCAACTTTCTCAAGGGAATGAGTACACATTTAATTAGAGCTTTATACAACGACAACCTTTCCTTTCTGAGTGCCCAAAAAAGAGAAAGAAATGATAGGCTGAATTTAGATGCAGAAAGTATCCTGTGTAAACACAGTAAAACTTTTATAGTCATTGCTTGACCAGCATTTAATGTGTTTTACTCATCACTGAATAAGGTTTCAAATGCTTGTTCAGAAATCACAGCTTATGAATAGAGAAGCTATGCTAAAATGGTAAAAAATAAAATAAAATAAATAAAAAACATGTCTACATACTGTATAAGTGGCCCACTAGTATTCTATTAATCCAAGCTTTTTCGCTCTTTGACAAGTTTCTAGGATGCTTGTCATAAAACCATACGTCACCCATAATCGCTCTTTGTGAGGAAAGTGAATAAATCATATTTCTTTTACTTGCTTCAGTTAGAGGAGAATATATTTAGCTTGTTTTGTAAAAATGAAAATGAATAATCTTCAAGCAAGCATTTTTTTTTCTTGCAAATGGAAGAATAGTGCCTGAAAAAGGGAATTCCTGCTGTTGAACCAAATAGAATGCAGGAAATAAAGCCTTACCAGTGCACATCACTGACCAACATGCAAAATACAATGCCTGGTCTGAAATTTCATAACGGATAAATAATTGGGCTGCATCAAGCAAACAAAACAACTAGGCAGATTTAAAATGACTGAACCTGGGTTAAGAACCCTTCAATACATTATTGAAACCTGGAATGATAGTGCTGCATAATCAATTTTGTGGATGAAATGTGGTAAAATAAATAAATAAATAATTAAATAGAGATCACTTAAACACTTGGTGAATCTGTATGGTAAAAAGCAACAGTAAAGACTATAGCCATGATTAATAGTTAAAGTAAAAGCATTTCTTTACACACAATGTGATGAGAATGCATAGTTACTCACCATTAGTGTGGCCATAAGAAAACCACTTAATAATGAAGCTAATTCACAAAAAAAGGCTTCAATTTGCTGGGGAGCATAAAGATAAGGACTTTGGAGCAATGACAAAAAAGGTCATGTGATCTGATTATACACTGTACCCATTGCACAAACCTCTGTTGATGTTATGATCTGCAAATGCTTTAGGTCAAAGCTCAGCTAATGACCTAAATGTACTGAATCACTAGTTTATTATTTCAATAGAATATCTCTTCCCTGATATCACAGGTATATTCCAGGACTCAAATTGTGAAAGAGTGGTTCTGGGAACATGAATAATGATTTTTACACATGAAGTGGTTCACTAGAACCAGAAAAGATGAGGACATGACCCCTGTCTTATCTACACTATACTGGTAATATAATTCTCAGTGAAATTTTTCAGCTGATTTTAAAATACTACGAATGACCTATAAAGCACTAAATGGTCTTGTGCCACAGTACTTAAGTGAACTGCAAGTGTTTTATGATATGCCACACCTACTTCGATCAAAAGATGGAGGCTTGTCATTATGTCATATCATGAAAACTACAGCAGGGGACAGAGCTTGTTCTTACAAATCCCCAAAGTTATATGATAGCCTTCCAGTTATTCGGGACAGTCTCAGTTTATGTCTAGGCTGGAAATCGATTTTTAGCCAAGCCTTTTCTGAAAATTTTTGTATTAGGTAAAGGTACAGATCTGGGGGACTCATGGGCATAGTTTTTGAGTTTTTGTTGAACTGGTAGGTTTGAATGCGGTCTTCCCCAACTGTCATTGATCACTTAGGTTTGTTAACAGGGGAATGACTGGTTACTTTACTTTCCAGGGAGCCCTCATATTTGTGTTTTTTCTTCTGGCTCTCCCTTTTTGTTATGCTGTCATAGTTAGTCCTGTCAGAGTCCCTGCTTGCACTTTGCACAAAAAATATTTTCACCTTATACATTATGTGACTGTAACCATACCTACTGTTCTTGCACATTCTCAACTCTTCTCTCTCGAGCTCTGTCTGTCTCTCTCTGTTGAGCTACACATTGCCGCTCCTGAGTTGCTAGTGATCCAGACCTCCTCTGCCCTCTGGACCTCACTCATCCTGGTGCCCCAATTCTGGTCAGAGATCTTACATGAAGGCCCTGTGTGGTCTGCTTTGGATGCATGTTGCGACTGTGAAGGGTTCCATTTGGTCCATTTGAAGATGGTCTTGGACTTAGCTGATGCAGACAGATGTTTTTTGATTACTTGTAACTGCAGTCTCTCAATTGTTTAAGATTAAAATCCCCATGATTTTGAGGAGAGAAAAATCCCAAATATTCCAAGCCATCCTGTTATTTAAAATGCTGCAGTGAATTGCAAAAAATGCTCATAGTGAAGGGTTTAGATTATTCCTGGTATGCCATAGTACCATAGCAGCAACAAGTTACCTGTCTGGACGCTGATACAGTCAGCTAGCTTCCTAGGCTCTTCCTAGTCTGTGTTTCCATAGCTCTTTATTTTCAGTTGTCTTTTTAAATTGGTACTCCTGAAAATGTATTTGTTAATTTGATTTTGGGCAAGAATAATTACACATAGCTAAACCTATCTTGAAATTTTTGCCTTGAAAGAAATATCAGTAAATCATATTTTGTCATCAATGAAAAATAAAAAGTGGTGAAAAAGAACTTAATTAAGCTATTGATACTACACAACTAGCTAGTGCAACAGAAATTCATGAAGCTATAGTCTTAAACTAATTTTGTGTAGAATGAATTTTCAGTATAAATCAAATTAATGTGATAATCCTTCAATTGTCCTTAAAGTGCATGACACAAACCTCATTTTATTTATTTTTGGTGCCAAAAAGTATCTCACCCAGTTAATTTTCGGATAGGATCATATAACACCATTTTTCATCATACTTAATGCTTCTTATCACTCGATCCATACGTCACTAGCTATACATACACAAAAGAAACATTTGCTGAATACAATTTCATGCCCTTTGTCTGTATTTATTTATTTATTTATTTATTATTAAAATCTTTCAGTTATCTTAATTGTAATTAGATGAAACTTGGCTAATTTAGATTTCACATGAGAAGACATTAACTTTTATTAAATTAAGTGTATTATTCTATTAAATTAAGTGTATTATTCTAAAATGCACAAAGTTTTAGATGTTGCAACACGAAGTACAGTTACAGACATTACATGGCTTTGGAGACTAAATTTTTTTTTTTTTACTTTTTGAACTTTTACGACAAACCATTTTAAGTAACAATTGTTACAGGTCATATGCTTCTACAAGCTTACACCAACTTTATTCTCATAAAGAAATATTAATTATTTGCATTTTAAATTATTATTGATTGAAGCAAGACAGGATAACACTGAAAAATGTCCATTTTTTATGCACATACAGTATAAAATCATCTCTCCAAAACACTGTTTCGACTGTTACAATTTAATAAGAGGTGCAAGTTAGATGTAAATTTTTCATTACTATTTTATTATTTACATTCCACTAACAGCACACTTCAAGTTAATTTATAACTTGATGCATTAAAAAATCTGCATCTGCATAAGTAAGATGCAGTTTCCACCTATGGACCCTTAAACTTTACGTTTCTGTGGAATTAACTCACCTATTCATATTTTGTCTACAAAACGTCATACAATATTTCCATGACATTATGTAGCTCTTCTAAAGAGTGCTCTGCTACTGTAGGTTGGAAACCCACATGGCAATTTTTTTACAGGTTGTGATGAGTGGCTGCCTCTTTCCCAGGTGCACTCATACTGCCTGCAGCTATGCTCTATGCAAACAAATAATTGACATGGGTGCCTTATATTTACCCCTACTGGGAATTCCCACTCATGCAGTGCAGCCCAAGCAGATAATTTCACCATCTTACCTGCATCTTCACAACACATTCAAATGGATCCGCTCTAGTTGAGTGGAGAAAGAGGGGGTGAAGTTTAAGAAGAATGACTTCCCCACAGACCTGTCAATATTATATACATGAATAGCTTAAAAATGGTGAGGCCTATTTATTTGTTTTTTTTGTTGTTCCTCATTCTATCTGTGAAAGCCATCTTCAGGAGCTGCTAAGTAGAAAATTCTGGGTTATATACCATCATGTGTAAAAGTTTGTGCCCCTATTTTAATTATATGGTTTTGTTTGTGTAAAAACATAGTAAAAATCATTTGATAACAGAAGGGCATAGTATTAGGAAAATACAACCTCAGATATACAGTACCACTAATGTATATATACAAGCTGTCCTCTACTTACGATCAAGTTGTCTTCCAGAACGTTTGTAAGTCATATTTGTTCTTAAGTTGGACAAAGTAATTTTTATACAAACTTTCGACACAAATAAACAATATAATGCATACCAATCCACTTGACTAAATCTGTCCCCTTTCCCAACACTGCCATAATGCCGACAAACACCATAACTGCGCCATAAACACACTTCTAAGCCTTGTGGAAAGCTATCCCAGAATTCATTAAGAATTGGACACACACACACACACACACTATATTGCCAGAAGTATTCGTTAGCCTGCCTTCACATACATATGAACTAAAGGTAACAGGACTATATTTTATATGGGCAATGCTAAGTCCATGATGCAGTAGTTTGTAGATCCACCTTTAGCAGCAATAACTTGAAATAATCATTTCTTGTTTGACTTTCAGTGTCTCACGTACTGTAGTTTTGGCCTATTCTGCTTTACAATATTGCTTCAATTCATCAAGGTTTTGGGGAGTTTGTTCATTCACAGCGGTTCCGCTACAGCATTTCAGTTGGGTTGAGGTCTGGACTTTGACTGGGTCATTCCAACACCTTGATTCTTAAAATTTTCAGCCATTCTGATGTAGATTTGCTGGTGAGCTTTGGAACATGCATGACAGATTTTTTTAGCTGTCAGATAGATGGCTTCACGTTTGCCTCTAGAATACTTAGGTATACAGAGGTTTTCATGGATGACCCATTGACTCCAGGTACTGTGGCTTCAAAATCAAGCTCAAGTCATCATCCCTTCACTGCTGTGTTTGTGGGTACAAGTGGTTTCTCCTAAAATGCCTTTTGGTTCTTATCAAACTTGACACAGGGTATTAACACCAAGCAACTTCACTTTGATCTCATTTATTCCATATGGCATTGTTCCAGAAGCCTTGTGCTTTGTTCGGGTGCAATTTTGCAAACCTCAGTCAGGATTCTGGGTTCAGTTAAGACATAAAAGGCTGGTAATGCTTCCAAGCAAACCATACTTTTTATGTATGGTTTGTATGTATTTATGTTCAGTCTCCTTCCAATTGTGGTGTCATGCACTTTAACATTTACCTTGTTCAATGAGGCCTGTAGGTTCTGAGATGTAGCTCTTGTTTTTTTTTTTTTGTGTGTGTGTTTTTTTTTTTTTTCTTTGAGCATGGAATGGTCTAAACTCAGGGTGAATGTGCGGAGACATCCATTCCTGGGAAGATGGCAGCTATCTTGAATGTTTTTTACTTGTGAATGCTTTTTAAAACGCGATTTATTATTAGAACTCTCTCACGTAGAGAGCAAGAGTTTACACAATTAAACCCGCGTTCTAACAACACACACTCAATCAGGAATACAACCCAAAATGGTGAGTACTCACGAAATGGTGGAGATAGCATCGGAGACAGCATGGGTAGACTCAATGAAGCAATGTGAAGCGCCATCTTGTTTCCTTTTATGCTTCCTGAAATGCGACCGTGTTTACTTCCAGGTCCTAGTGCCGGTCATGTTACGAGTGTGCATGACAGTACCCCCCTGTCCAAGACCGACTCTCGACGGTCCTGGGGTGGAGGATACCCGACGACGGTAGTCCCGGATGAGTCCGGGGTCTAGGACGAACCGAGCCGGAATCCAAGATCGCTCCTGGGGACCGTAACCTTCCCAATCGACCAGGTACTGGAGCCCTCTGCCCCGAGGACGTGAGTCAAGGATCCGGCGAATGGTGTAGGCGGGACCACCCTCAATGATACGGGGAGGAGGAGCAGGGTGGGTGGGGGGAACCATAGGTGAAGTGATGAAGGGTTTGAGTTGTGATGTGTGGAATACTGGATGGGTTCGGTGTGCCGCAGGCAGCTGGAGCCGGTAGGTGACAGGGTTGATCCAGAGGGTTATGCGGTAAGGGCCGATGAACCTGGGTGAGAGTTTGCGAGATTCTGTATGGAGGTGCAGATTTTTCGTTGATAACCAGACCTTGTCACCTACATTGTACAATCGTCCCGGAGGGTGCCGACGGCGATGTTGAGCGGCGTAGCGGGTATTGGCACGGCGAATGGCTGATCTAGCTTGTTCCCACAGCCACCGGCACCTACGGACCAACTGTTGGGCTGATGGTACATCAACCTCCGGTTCTTGGTGATCGAACATCGAAGGCTGAAAACCGTGGCATACCTCGAATGGGCTTAGCTTGGTGGTGGATGAGACGTGAAGATTGTGGGAGAGTTCAGCCCAAATGAGATAGCAGGCCCAAGAGCGCTGTCGATCGGCGATGAAGCATCTCAGATAGCGCTCCAGTTGTTGGTTGGTCTGTTCTGTCTGACCATTAGTCTGCGGGTGGTATCCAGAGGAGAGACTGCAGGTGGCGTTGATCAGACGGCAGAAGGCTTTCCAGAACCGGGCAGTGAACTGGGGCCCTCTGTCCGAGACGATGTCCTTCGGGAACCCATGCAGACGGACTACATGCTCTAGTATCAGCTCGGCTGTGTCTTTAGCTGATGGGAGTCCGGCGAGGGCCACCAAGTGCACGGCCTTGGAGAATCGGTCGACAATGGTCATGATGGTGTTCCTTCCCTTGGAATCCGGCAGGCCCGTGATGAAGTCAACGGCAATGTGTGTCCAGGGCTGGCGGGGAACCGGGAGTGGTTGAAGTTCCTCCGGTGTTGGTTGGTTGGTGTCTTTGGTCCTGGCACACACTGGGCATGGCTGGACGAATTCCTCAACATCCTTTGTCATGGACGGCCACCAGAAGTCCCGCTGAATAAATTGGAGGGTGCGGCGAGTACCCGGGTGTCCGGAAAGGAGGGAGGAATGGCCCCATTGAAGGACTTCCGTTCTGATGTTGCGGGGTACGTAGAGTCATCCAGGCGGTGCACCTGCCGGTTCGACCTCCGCGGCCTGTGCCTGGCGAACCCTCGTTTCCAAGTCCCACCTGAGAGGGGCAATGATCTTTGACGGTGGGAGGACAGGCGCAGGGTCCGCCCAGGGAGCATCCTCCTTATGTTGCCGGGAGAGGGCATCGGCCTTGGTGTTTTTGGATCTCGGGCGGTACGACAGATGGAAATTGTAATGCTCGAAGAAGAGAGCCCACCGCGCCTGCCTCGGGTTGAGCTGTTTTAGGTTCCGGATAGTGATCAGATTTTGATGGTCTGTCCAAATGATGAACGGCTCTCTGGCGCCCTGGAGCCAGTGACGCCATTCCTCCAGAGCCCACTTTATTTATTTTTTTTCAATTCAATTTTATTTCTATAGCGCTTTTAACAATGGTCATTGTCTCAAAGTAGCTTCACAGAAATGAAAAGAAAATGAAAAGAAGACTTATGGAAATGTATATATGCGTAAGAAAAATGTGTCTAGATAATGAGATTGTCCCTGATGAGCAAGCCAAGGGTGACGGCGACAGTGGCAAGGAAAAACTCCCTGAGATGGCAATAGGAAGAAACCTTGAGAGGAACCAGACTCAACAGGGAACCCATCCTCATCTGGGTGATGACAGATAACAGAAATTGTAGAACATCATGTGTGTTATGCAGATGAAAGTTCGACATAACAGAAGTTATTTAAATTAGCACAAAGTCCAGTTCAGCTCAGGGATGAGTCAGCAGGTGCAGAGGGCAGATGAGGGTCTGGATCACTGGGAGCTCAGGAGCAGCATGTGTAGATCCAAACCAACATGAAGAAGAATTCAGCTGGAGCAGGTCCTTCTCTGGATGCCTCAGGAACCTCGCAGGGTTGGCCTCTGTCTACTGAAGCTGGCACAATCTCCAGATGCCTCGGGATGGGTGGAAAAATAAAGAGCAGATGAAAAGAATTAGCGTGGTTGCCATTCACGATAGATGTACTGGAGTATGAGGAAATTAATTATGTGTATGCCAGATTAAAGAGATGCGTCTTGAGTCTACTTTTAAATTGGGAAACTCAAAGGATAAATTACTGTCTAATATTACACCCAGGTCTTTCACTGTCGAGCTGGTAACAGTAAATCCTTCTAAACGTAGGCTGAATTGTGAGAGCTGGTGTGAACTGGTTTTTGGGCCAATAAGTAATACCTCTGTCTTATCTGAATTTAGTAAAAGAAAATTATCGGTCATCCAATCTTTTATATCTTGAATACACTCAGTTAGTCTAGACAATTTGGGTATTTCATCTGGTTTTGTGGAAATGTATAACTGAGTATCATCAGCATAACAATGGAAACTAATCCCATGTCTTCTAATGATGTTACCCAAGGGAAGCATGTATATTGAGAACAGCAGAGGTCCTAAAACTGACCCTTGTGGCACCCCATATTTCACTGGCATTACACCAGCCTGTTCTCCATTCAGATCTACAAAATGGAATCGATCAGACAGGTAGAATCTAAACCATTTTAAAGCCTGTCCCTGAATACCAATGTGATTTTGTAAGCGATCTATGAGAATATCATGATCTATAGTGTCGAATGCAGCACTAAGATCAAGTAAGACAAGAATTGAGATGCAGCCTTGGTCAGAAGCTAAAAACAAGTCATTTGCAATTTTAACTAGTGCAGTTTCTGTACTATGATGGGGCCTGAAACCTGACTGAAATTCCTCGAGGATATCGTTTTCCTGCAAGAATGTGCATATTTGGACTGATACTATCTTTTCTAATATCTTTGATATAAACGGAAGGTTTGAAATTGGTCTGTAATTTATTATATCATTTGGGTCTAAATTAGATTTTTTAAGAAGAGGCTTAATAACTGCCAACTTGAAAGGTTTAGGGACATGACCTAGATATAATGAAGAGTTGATAATGTTTAGAAGGGGCGCTCCAGTTATATTTATCACTTCTTTTAAAAGTCTAGTTGGGATTGGATCCAGCAAGCATGTTGTTGATCTAGCCGAGGTGATAAGTTTATACAGCTCTTCCTGCCCTACACCTGTAAAGCATTGAAAATCTATTTGTGAAGCTTTAGACTGAACTGGATCATGAGATCTTGTTAGAGGTTGAATTTCCATTATTTTCTTCCTGATAATATCAATCTTTTCATTGAAGAAGTTCATGAAGTCTTCACTTCTAAGCTGTGATGGGATACTCCCTGCAGGCATCTTAGGGTTTATTAGGCTAGCCACTGTACTAAATAGGAACCTGGGATTCTTTTGGTTTCTTGCTATCAGTTGGCTCAGATGCTCGGCCCGAGCCGCTTTTAGAGCCCGTCTATTGCTGCACATACTACCTTTATACGCAATTCTAAAAACTTCTAATTTAGTTTTTCTCCATTTTCGTTCGAGGTTATGGGTTGCTCTCTTTAGGGCGCGAGTGTGACTATTGTACCATGGTGCAAGTGTTTTATCTCTGACTTTTTTTAATCTGATGGGAGCAACAGTGTCTAACGTACTGGTAAAAATAGTGCCCATGCTGCTAGTCACTTCATCTAGATCGTCTGCACTTAGGGGTCTGATAAGAAATTGGGACAGATCCGGCAGATTACTTGTGAATTTGTCTTTAGTAGTCGGATTAATATTTCTACTGAATGGATAGCGTGGGGAGGCACAGCTACGCTGTTCTACAGGTAGAGTATATACTAAGAGATGATGATCTGTGATATCATCACTTTGAGGTAGAATGTCTATATTAGAGACATCTATACCATGGGATATAATTAAATCTAGCGTATGATTAAAGCGGTGAGTTGGTCTATTTATATTTTGTTTAACCCCAAAGGAATTTAGCAAATCTACAAATGCGAGTGCTGAAGCGTTGTTAGCATCGTCTACATGAATGTTAAAGTCTCCTACTATCAGCACTTAGTCAGAGTTAACCAATAGGTCTGATAGCAGATGTCCAAACTCTTTAAGAAAATCGACATATGGCCCTGGGGGTCTGTACACGGTGGCCAGAACAAAATGTAGCAAGGGTTTATTATGTATTTCGCTGAGTGCAACATTAATGATAAGCACTTCAAACGAGTTGAACTTGGGCCTTGTTTTCTGAGTAACGGTGAGAACATCACTGTAGATAGTTGCGACACCACCACCACGACCAGTTTGACGGGGTTCGTGCTTATAGAAATATCCTGACGGAGTAGACTCATTTAAACCAATATATTCATTTGGTCTGAGCCAGGTTTCAGTAAGGCAGAGTGCATCAAGACAGCAATCTGAGATAATTTCATTAACAATCAGTGCTTTAGGCGCAAGGGATCTGATGTTGAGAAGCCCAAACTTTAGAAAGGGTTTTTTATTACTTTCTGTTTTTTGTTTTTTTTTGGCCTTTTTCTGGTTTTATAGTTATTAGATTGTTTCGAGGGATTTTAACAAATTTATTCTTTTTTCTCACTATTCGGGGAACAGACACAGTTTCTATAGGACAAGCTATGTGTGGGCATCTATCAGTATGGTGAGTTGCAATGTGGCTATTATGTTTGGAATCTAAGACACGACTTACCGCCAGTCAGATGGTTCGTAGTGTCCTGGAGATGTTGTCTGAGAGGACTGCTGCTCCAGCTCTGCTAGGGTGCAGTCCATCGGTGTGGTAGAGCCTAGGACACTCCCAGAAAACATTCCAATTATCAACAAAGGGTAATCTCTGTTGTTGACACCAAGATTGTAACCATTCATTAAAAGCAAACAATCTACTGAACCTCTCGATTCCTCGCTGGAATGTGGGAAGCGGTCCGGATACGATGATCCTTGTCGTGGGTGATGTGCTGCGGACCTTCTCAACCAGGCTCCTGAAGTCCTTCTTCAGGATCTCCGTCTGCCTCAGCCTGGTGTCGTTCGTGCCAGCATAAAGGACCACAGCTCCAAAGTTCTCCCTCAGGGCCGCAGGCACCTGCGCAGCGACATCAAGAACACGAGCACCAGGTAAACAGCGAGTGCGCACCTTACCTTTAGCTGTGGTAGCACGGACGTGCCGGACGATGGAGTCTCCGATGACCAGCGCGTTGTGTACCGTCTCGCGGGATCTCGAAGACGGGCGGCGGCGGAGGGGGAGAGGTCCTCGCCCGGGGCCTAGCGCGCGTCTTCCGCTGCTGCTGTATCCAGGCTTCGTGGTATCCCGGCGCCGGGGTGAAGGAAACCTGGGCGGGCTGCGTTCGTGGTGCGTTGGACCTGGACAGAGAAACACGCGGAGTAGAGGTTGTGGAAGGATGTGTGTCATGCCGAGAATTTACCTGGGACAGGTGAGCGTCGGTCCGTGACGATTCCAGCGCGGCTTTCCGCTGTCGTAGCTGCGCCAGCTTCACCTGTAGGTCGCGGATCTGCTTCTCCAAGGCCTCCATCTCCAAATCCGCCGAGTGAAGCTCCAGTGTGTCCTCACCTGCACTCAGAGGCAGACACACAACCGACATGGTGTCAAAAAACTGAGATAATCGGTGTGGAAAACGTGTAGGCAAACTTGTGATAGCCGGGCTAACGGGCTTGCGATGCTAATGGGATAGCCGCCTAGACGCGGGCGCGTGGCAAAACTAATAAAACTTAGCGATATAACAGGAGTTTCGAGTGAAAATATTATAAATACTTATCTGTTATATGTTCGCTCTTCGTAAGAAGACAAAAAGTTAGAACGTCAATCTGGATTAAGCTGGAAAATTGGTCAGTCTGCCGGAGCTCGGAAAAAAGACAGATACAGATGGACCACACGTAATATATGTGTGTTTGTTTATGGCCAACAGCTCACGGTCCCCTATCCCGTATCGCTGCTGAGTGGGGTCGAATTTTCTGGAGAAGAAGCTACAAGGGTGCAGCTTCTGATCTGGACCTCGTTGGGAGAGAACGGCCCCGGCGCCCACATCCGAAGCGTCCACCTCCACAACGAATGGTTTGCTTGCGTCTGGATGGAGGAGAATTGGTGCAGTGGTGAAGCGGTGACACAATTCCTGGAAGGCGGTGATGGCGGCAGAGTTGAGGGTGAAGGGGTGAGAAGATGGTCGTGTCAAGGCGGTTAAAGGAGCTGCAACCGTACTGTAGTCCCAGATAAAGCGACGATAGAAATTCGCAAACCCGAGAAACCGTTGAAGTTGCTTGAGGGTCTTGGGTAGGGGACAATGACGCACAACTTCCAGTTTTTGCGGGTCCATGGCCACACCCTGCGGCGAGATAACAAAACCCAGGAACGTGGTGGAGCGCTCATGAAAAGCGCACTTCTCCAACTTACAATACAGTTGATGGGCGAGCAATCTCTTGAGGACCGCACTGACGTGTTGGACATGTTCTTCAGCAGTACGGGAGTGTATGAGGATGTCATCCAGGTACACAAATGCCCACCGTCCTAGCATATCTCTGAGGATGTCGTTAATGAATTGTTGGAAGGCGGCGGGGGCGTTGCAGAGTCCAAATGGAATGACCAAGCTCTCATAGTGTCCTGTTGGGGTGATGAAGGCCGTCTTCCACTCATCGCCCTCTCTGATGCGCACCAAGTTGTAGGCGCTCCGTAGGTCCAACTTTGTGAAAATGGTGGCACCAGAGAGGGCGTCCAGGGCAGAGTTGGTAAGAGGCAATGGATGGCAATTCTTTATTGTGATGTTGTTGAGCCCCCCGATAGTCGACACATGGACGTAAGTCGCCGCCTTTTTTCTTAACAAAAAAGAACCCCGCGGAAGCAGGTGGGGAGGAGGGCCGGAAGGTGCCATGGCGGAGGACGTCGGTTACATACTTCTCCATCGCCTGCGTCTCAGTGGCGGAGAGCGAGTAGAGGTGGCCGCGGGGGGGGGGGGGGACACAGAACCCGGCTGGAGGTCAATCGCCAGGTCGTAGGAGGAAGGTGAGTGGCGCGTCTTTTGCAAAACGCTTCAGCCAGGTCCCGGTAGGCGGCAGGGATGGCGTTGATGTCGACTTCGGGGGCCTCGGACTCCCTAGAGCATGTCCCAGCCGAAGCAAGCAGGCCAATTTCGATGCAGGTCGGTCCCCATTGCAGAATTCGATGTTGTGTCCAGGAGATGAGTGGGTCATGTTGTAGAAGCCACGGGTTCCCGAGGATGATAGGAGGAGATGAAATGGGGGTGAGATGGAACCGGATATGCTCTTGATGTTGGTTGATGATTAGGGTGATTGGTTGAGTCTGGGTAGTGATGGGGCTGGAGGAAAGGGGCCGACCGTCGACAGATGTAATCCGAACAGGCTGGGATAACGCCTCGAGCTCCACCCCCAGTTCTTTGGCATAGGCAGAGTCAATGAAGTTGCCAGCGGCACCGGGATCGATGAACGCCATACTTCTGACCCGTTTGTGGCCAAACTGGAGGCGTACTTGCACCGTGAGACGAGAAACATTGGTGGTGGTGGCAGAGAGGTGGAGGGGGCCCGGCGAGTCGCTCCCCTTACTCACCAGGCCTGAGCGTTTCCCGGGCGCAGAGGGCAGATAGCTCTGTGGTGTGACGCCGACCCACAGTAGGCACAGAGCCCCTCCCTGAATCGCCGTTCTCTCTCTGCAGCGGTCAAGGAGGCGCGTCCTAGTTGCATGGGTTCCCTGGCTCCAGTGTCAACCACGGCGGGAGGTGGAGAACCGACAGGTCCAGTGGTGGTGGTGGAAAAGCGGTGTACTTCGGGAACTGGGGCGTAGGGCAGAAATGTGGAAGATCGTGGCGTGGTCGGTGATGGTGACGGAGTGGCAGGTGGCAGGGTCCGGGGGGGCTGGCCTCGGACGAGAGAGCAGTTGTTGGTCTATTCGGAGGGCGAGTTGAATCAGCCCCTCCAAGGTGGCGGGGAGCTCTCGTCCGGCAAGCTCGTCTTTTATGCGTGAAGCCAGTCCCTCGTAGTAGGCCGTCTGGAGGGCGGGATCGCCCCAGGTGGTCTGCATAGCTAGGGTCTGGAAGTCGGCGGTGTAACAGTTCACGGACGACCCTCCCTGCCGCAGATGAAAAAATTTGGAGTCGGTCTCCACCTCAGCAGCAGGATGTTCGAAGGTGAGCTTTAGCTGACTGATGAACTCGTTGTAGGAATGGGCTGTGTCTGAATCGGAACGCAGGACCGCCGTGGTCCACTCAGCTGCCTGCCCCGACAGCAACGAGGCGAGAAGGGCAATGCGCAACCGGTCTGTGGAGTATCTGGTGGAATTAAACTCAAACACAAGATCCAGTGCGGTTAGGAAAACACTACACTTCCCATCTGTGCCGTCCCATTTATCTGGTAAAGCTAAGTACACATCAGAGGGGGGAGGGGGGTGGCGGCGCAGCAGCCACTACGACTGGCGGCGGCCTAGCCGGCTGAGAAGCCGCCTTGTGGAGCGCCGCATTCTCCTGCCGCAGCTCCACGACTTCGCGGCGCAAAGCCGCAATGTCTTGGACGCTAGCACGAAGAGCGGCGACCTCACCGCTCAGCTGCTCAATCAACCGGGCATGACCATGCACCATATCGCAGAGGTGAGCGTAATCCGCTGGGTTTACTGCTGGCTCAGTCATTCTGTCACAAAGCAGAAGCAGAAGACTAGCAGTTAGCAGAAGACTAGCAGTTAGCCCGTGTAGCGTGGATGGTAAACCCAAACGCGAAAGTAGCGCGAGCAAGCAGGATAACCACGCGATTTATTATTAGAACTCTCTCATGTAGAGAGCAAGAGTTTACACAATTAAACCCATGTTCTAACAACACACACTCAATCAGGAATACAACCGAAAATGGTGAGTACTCACGAAATGGAGGAGATAGCATCGGAGACAGCATGGGTAGACTCAATGACTGAGCAATGTGAAGCGCCATCTTGTTTCCTTTTATGCTTCCTGAAATGCGACCGTATTACTTCCAGGTCCTAGTGCCGGTCGTGTTATGAGTGTGCATGACAGGCACAGTGTTAACAAACACCTGTTTGTTCCAGGAAAGCACACTGCCAGAACTTAAAGTCTGCTCACCTGCTGATGACCAATTAATTAAATGCTGATCATTAGCAGCACCTGGCTGCAACCTTCCCTCTTAAATTCTGTGAAGCATTAAAGGGATACTTTGTGTTTCTTCCAATGGATAGTCCCTGCATTTATTTTCATTTTTGGTTTTTGGATAATGGCATGGTAAAAAAAAAAAAAATTATATACATACAGGGTGGGCCATTTATATGGATACAACTTAATAAAATGGGAATGGTTGGTGATATTAACGTCCTGTTTCTGGCACATTAGTATATGCTTGAATTGAATTATATGTGAGGGGGCAAACTTTTCAAGATGGGTGGTGACCATGGTGGCCATTTAGAAGTCTGCCATCTTGGATCCAACTTTTGTTTTTTCAATAGGAAGAGGGTCATGTGACACATCAAACTTATTGGGAATTTCACAAGAAAAACAATGGTGTGCTTGGTTTTAACGTAACTTTATTCTTTCATGAGTTATTTACAAGTTTCTCTTTGTTCACAGCCATTGACATGTTGAAGAGGTTAACACGTGATGAGCGGATCGAAATTGTGTTGATATCTGGTAAACGCAGTAACCGGGTCATTGCAGCAGATTTCAATGCAAGACACCCTACGAGACCACCCATCTCCCATGCTACAGTTAGCAAACTGCTTGCTAAGTTTCGTGAAACTGGTTCAGTGTTGGATTTGCCAAAATGTGGACGCATGAAAACTGTCACTAATGAACAAACATCAGTGGCTGTCCTAGGCTGTCCTTGAGGTTTATCATAACAATCTGATAATAATGCAATCAGGATAACATTTAAGAGTTGTGGCTTTTTTTCTGCTCACCATCATTGTAAACAGTGGTTATTTGAATTTCATGTTAGTTCACACTATTTAGGCAATTGTCATCTGACCTTTCTCATCACCAAAATTTTTATCTCCATAACTGCCAGATGACTAACAGTTTATTTGTTTACCTCATTATTCATTATTGAACTCCGCTCCGCTTCTTTGGATTTTGGATTTCGACTAACCCTTCTGGATTCGAATGTTCTTACTGCTGGACTTTTTGGCTATTGACCTTGATGTAAACGATTCAGACTATCATAACGACTATTAATCTTTGTGTGAACACTTCTGCGTTTGCAGACATCAGGTGGAATTGCTCACGCTGTGTGCAGGCCCTTTGCTCCTTGCAGGCATTAAACCTGGGCTACCTGATCACTTTTTTCTGTTCACAAAGTGGATCGACATTGGACAGAATATTGCGCACATTTTTAGTCGATCACAGGACCCTGTCACACTATCCAAGAAGATTTCTCTCGTGCTTTTCTTCTGGGGTTGTGGAGATTCCTCCTATGTCATCACCCTTCCTTCTCTCCACATCACAGTCACAATTCTACACCAGCATGTTTAATTCCTGTGGCTAATAACGCTTATCATAACACAGGCTTGTCTACTATTGGGTTTTCTCCCGTTCAGCTCCACCTGTGACAATCAGTATACTCCAGCCATGACGGATCCAGACACTTTTCACACCAGGCTAAGTCTCCGTACTAAGCTCCAACTCATTCTGAGGCTAAATTGAGTCAGACCATTGCCCAATAAGGCACCCTCATTAATTCTCATCAGCAAGACGAGTAAGGAGTATGCCATAAACTTCTAAACTTTCTCAGCTGCCACGCCGTGTTTGCCACCTTCCTGAATGGATTTTAAATTGGTCGAGGACCAGCTGATTTTTGAATGGCCTGATGGATCACGCAGGGTGGGTGGACTCACACTTCAGGCAAAGATGCCACACCCTTAACCAACCCCAATTCTGAGGGTCATACATGTGTCCTCATGGTGGTAGACAGCCCACTTCATCCTTATATTTGGTTTCCCCACTGCCAAGGAAACTGGAAAAAATTTAATAACGCATGTCTTCCAGCTTCATGGACTCTCCACAGACATCACATTAGACCGTGGATCAAAATTCGCTGCTGCTCCTAATTCTGGTCAGCCTTCTGCAAATTAATTGGTGCTGCTTGTGATCAGGATATTACCTACAGACGAACACCCAGACGGAGAGAGCAAACCAGGACCTGGAAACAGCCATTCAATGCATGACCTCAAAAGGAGGCCTATTCCTGGAGTGGGATGCTACCATGGATTGAATAAGACCACAACTTCTTTCTCACGTCAACCACTGGTCTCTCTCCTTTGGTATGTTGCCTCGGATACCAGTCCCCAATGGCTCCCAAGGTCTCCCGATCTGACCCCCTTAGACTTTTATCTTTGGGGTCATCTGAAGGCAATTGTCTATGGTGTGAAGATACGAGATGTGCAGCATCTGAAACTATGGATACTGGAAGCCTGTGCTGGCATTTCTCCTGCGATGTTGCTATCAGTGTGTGAAGAGTGGGAGAAGAGGGTTGCATTGACAATCCATCACAATGGGCAGCACATTGAACACATTTTATAAGTGGTCAGAAACTTGTAAATAACTCATGAAAGAATAAAGTTACATTAAAACCAACCACACCATTGTTTTTCTTGTGAAATTCCCAGTAAGTTTGATGTGTCACATGACCCATCTTGAAAAGTTTGCCCCCTCACATATACTAATGTGCCACAAACAGGACATTAATATCACCAACCATTCTCATTTTATTAAAGTGTACCCATATAAATGGCCCACCCTGTACATACATACAGTGGAACCTCGGATTGCGAGTAACGTGGTTTACGAGTGTTCCGCAAACCGAGCAAAGATTTTTAATAAATTTTTAATCGGAAACCGAGCAAGTATTAGTTCACGAGCGCCGAGTATCATGTATCCCGCATGCGACTATTATTTTGACACCGAGCGGCAAGTGATCACAACTGAGCCAATGATTTTTCTCTCTTGCGCTGCGGGAATTATGGGTAATCGTCTCCCCTGCGTCAAAATAAGAGTCCCCTGCTGCGTCTTAGTGCTCGTCTTATAATCAACATCTCCCTCTCTCTTCTGTGCGCACGCGTAATTCGACACTGTGCCCCACACACACCAAGACACACACACAAACGCCCTTACACAGAAAACTCAGCTCTGTCACGATTCTTTTCAAAGGTAAGGTGTTGGTTAATTTATTTTTTACTTTACAGCAGTGATTCCGTTACTATGCTCTAGCGAGTATCAGAGAGATTTATATATTTTCCCGTTAAAACAGTGTTTGCATTGTGTATGTTAGTTGTGAAACTTAAAAAGCGAGGTGTGGGGAGGGAAAAGAGTTTTACGGTTTAAGACGAGGCGAGGGGCTAATTCCACATACACACAAATACACAGCGCCTGCGCGCACAAAGAGAAACACTTACACACGTGGACAAAATTGTTGGTACCCTTCGGTCAATGAAAGAAAAACTCACAATGGTCACAGAAATAACTTTAATCTGACAAAAGTAATAATAAATAAGATTTCTATGAATGTTAACCGATGAAAGTCAGACATTGCTTTTCAACCATGCTTTTCAACCATAACGGAATTATAAAAAAAAATAAACTCATGGAACAGGCCTGGACAAAAATGATGGTACCCCTAACTTAATAGTTTGTTGCACAACCTTTTGAGGCAATCACTGCAATCAAACGATTCGTGTAACTGTCAATGAGACTTCTGCACCTCTCTGCAAGTATTTTGGCCCACTCCTCATGAGCAAGCTGCTCCAGTTGTTTCCGGTTTGAAGGGTGCCTTTTCCAGACAGCATGTTTCAGCTCTTTCTAAAGATGCTCAATAGGATTGAGGTCAGGGCTCATAGAAGGCCACTTTAGAATAGTCCAATGTTTTCCTCTTAGCCATTCTTGGGTGTTTTTAGCTGTGTGTTTTGGGTCATTGTCCTTTCTGACACTGGCCAGCACATTTCTCTCTAGAATCCCTTGATAGTCTTGAGATTACATTGTACCCTGCACAGATTCAAGACACCCTGTGCCAGCTGCAGCACAGCAGCCCCAGAAAATAACAGAGCTTCCTCCATGTTTCACAGTAGGGACAGTGTTCTTTTCTTGATATGCTTCATTTTTCCATCTGTGAACATAGAGCTGATGTGCCTTAGCAAAAAGTTCCATTTTTGTCTCATCTGTCCATAGGACATTCTCCCAGAAGCTTTGTGGCTTGTCAACATGTAGTTTGGCATATTCCAGTCTGGCTTTTTTATGATTTGTTTTCAACAATCGTGTCCTCCTTGGTCGTCTCCCATGTAGTCCACTTTGGCTCAAACAACGACGGATGGTGCGATCTGACACTGATGTTCCTTGAGCATGAAGTTCACCTTGGATCTCTTTAGAAGTCTTTCTGGACTCTTTTGTTACCATTCGGATTATCCGTCTCTTTGATTTGGCATCAATTTTCCTCCTGCGGCCACATCCAGGGAGGTTGGCTACAGTCCCATGGATCTTAAATTTCTGAATAATATGTGCAACTGTAGTCACAGGAACATCTAGCTGCTTGGAAATGGTCTTATAGCCTTTAGCTTTAACATGCTTGTCTATAATTTTCTTTCGAATCTCATGAGACAACTCTTTCCTTCGCTTCCTCTGGTCCATGTTGAGTGTGGTACATACCATGTCACCAAACAACACAGTGACTACCTGGAGCCCTATATATAGGCCCACTAACTGATTACAAGATTGTGGGCACCTGTGATGCTAATTAGTGGACACACCTTGAATTAACATGTCCCTTTGGTCACATTATTTTCAGTATTTTCTAGGGGTACCATCATTTTTGTCCAAGCCTTTTTTTTTTTTTTTTTAATAATTCTGTTGAAGCATGGTTGAAAAGCAGAGTATGACTTTCATTGGTTAACATTCATAGAATTTTTTTAAATTATTACTTTTGTCAGATTAAAGTTACTTATGTGACCATTGTGAGTTTTTCTTTCATTGACCGAAGGGTACCAACAATTTTGTCCACGTGTGTAACTGTCTAGATTTATTTTTACTTTTTTAAAAATATTAAGTGCAGGTTATTTTTACTTTATATGTTGTATTAATTATTTTTATGTATTTATTGTTTTGGGCTGTAGAACGAATAATTTGAGTTTTCATTATTTCTTATGGGAAAAGTCTATTTGGTTTACGAGTGTTTTTTGGAATACGAGCCCGCTTCCGGAATGAATTATGCTCGTAATCCAAGTTTCCACTATATATATATATATATATATATCTCACATTGAATAACATTGGTCCTGTATACATCAGTAGTCCTCTTATATTGGTTTGTGACTTGGTAAATTGGTCTCTTACCAACCTAATTGTAACCACTGGTTTGTAGGTGTGATAAAGAAAATTAGGAGCCATGTATGATATTGCAACTCTTTGCTTTCCCCAGGCTCCTAATTGGCAGAACCTATTTGCTTCTATTTCAGGAAGGAGTGAAATAGTGGTGTAATCAATAAGAGACTTCAGATGTGAGAAATTAGTTGAAGCTATGGCTAAAGGATTACCTCATTTAATGCAACACCTCTTGTCAATTCGATAGAGCAGTGTCAGAAGGCATACAATTCAATTGATTCTCAGGTAATAGAGTGAAGAGTTGAGGGTAGCACAGTGTTTGCCTGTGAGTGCATTCATAAAAATTTAAAAGGATGTCTGATTTGAGGGAACAGTGACCTTTCATCCTTCTCATTTAATATCACAATTTTTACTTAGACATTGATGGGGTGGGCATATTCAAATCTAAATGAGTGAATCAGCGTTAAGTCTCAGTCATGATTATTAGATCTCCACCACATTATATTAACCAAAAGTTGTGACATCTGTCCAAGTAACTAATCATTTATTACATTTTCTAAATGCTTTAATGACACTATAGATGGTTATCATTTTATATATATAAAATATATATATATATATATATATATATATATATATATATATATATATATGTGTGTGTATATATAGTTATATATATGTATATATAGTTTTATATATATAGTTATATATATATATATATATATATATATATATATATATATAGTAAGAACTCTTACGCAGGACTTTAGAGGGGGTCAACGAAATAGGAGGACTATGGATACAAGGAATGATGAACTAACTTGGTTAGTATCTAACTGGATTACTGGCTAACCAGGTTAGTACTGACCTAATAGCGGGGAACCAAACACAAAAGGAAAGGCACACATGAGGCTATTCCAAACTAGCGGCTAACCTACCAGCGACCAAAACCACTAGCAGTAAATCCCACTAGAGGCTAGCCTACGGGAGACTAACCCTACTAGAGGCTAACCCTACTAGCAGCTAAGGCCTACTAGCGGCTACCCTTGCTAGCGGCTAAGCCCTCATGTGGCTACAAACATTTAAACATAATCCAAAACAGACAAGGGACAATATATACAAATAACTAAACAAGAAGACCGACATTGGGGACACAGAACAGTACTTACACGGGAGAAGACACAGCCTAATTAAACACTGAACAGAACAGCTCCATGAATCCACTAGAATGAGGAACATACAGAAAACAAAACTAGAGCCCTCTTGAAAACAGTTTAAACAATATAACTAAAATATAAAACTCAAAGAAACAAAAACCAAACAAAAAGAAATGCCCACATGACGGTATAATACTCAACCCAGTTTCCCAGAACAAACTGCTATTTATAAGATGTTTAATGAGCCACCTCGATTCAGGTGAGCTTTTCTGTATTGTTGGGTCTGGTGTCTAGCATCTTTCTCTTCACAATAACCCATAGATTCTCTATGCGGTTTAGGTCGGGTGAGTTTGCAGGCCAATTAAGCTTCCTGGTAGATAGCTGCACTGACCTTGGACGTGTCAACACAGCAGATGGCATGACTCCCCAAACTTTATACTGGACCGCAAGCAACTTGGATTCTGTGTCTTTCCTCACTTCCTCCAGACTCTAGGACCTTGATTTTCAAATGAAATGCAAAAATTACTTAAATCTGAAAATTTGGCCCACTGAGCATCAATCTTTTTTGTCCTTATCCAAGGTAAGATACTTCTGTGAGGGGTGGCACTATCCCTGTTGGTGTGCACTTTTTTTCCCCATATTTTTCCTCCCATTTAACGTTCCATTAATGTGCTTGGACACAGCACTCTGTAAACAGCCAGCTTCTTTAGCAATGACCTATTGTGTCTTCCCCTTTGTATTGTAGGGACTGACAGGCCACCTCAAAGCAAATAAGGAAATAAACGGTTACTCTTTCAAACTCAGATGGAGCAGATCTGCAAAAAGGCAACTTCCTTGCACAAGAGTGAAGCATCTCACATCTCCACTCAAAACAGTGTAGAGCAGCACAAGTGCCTTGAATAGGGAAGTTTCACAACCCCCTGGCAGTTGTTGACCCCCGGAATGCTTTTCCTCTGGGCCCCAGAACAGAGAACATACAAAGCATTAGGGACATGTACCATGTTAATCAGTTAAAGTATGCCACTAGGGCAGATATAAAATTATATATGTGTGTGCATTTAGAATGTTTGATGTCTTTGTTTTGTGCTCAACACGTTTACTATAAACTTACGGAGGGTAATCAACCTGTACAGCCCTTGCTATAGATAAAGGTATGAATGGGTATGTTTGGTATCAAATGAAAGCTCTGTATATTCAATGAACGTTGATATGCATGAAATCGTAGTCATATGAACTAGACTCATGTTAATACACTTTACCTAAATTACTAAAACTCCACTGAGATGGCCTCCCACGTGACAGAGCAAACCACAGGTTAAATGTATGCACAAAAAAGAGGAACTGTGCGGGGCGTGGCTACGCCCACAACCATCCCTGATTGGAACAAACGGCTGTGGGACAGACCTGCACCGTGAGATTAAAAAACTAAGGTTTGAGCAGTCTCGGCATGTTTTTGAATGCCATCTGAAGGAAGCAAGCCGACACCTCTCCGCTCTCAACCAAGGCCGGAACTTTCCTGAAAGACGTCACCTCAACCCAGCGCACCAACCAATCAGCAACACCGTGATTCCCTTCGCTGAAGGCAAACCAATGAGAACGAAACGTAACGCAAGTAAACAAACAAAGCTTCATCCCTGAAACTGGTGCTCGATTCAAAACTAAATAGTAAGATTAAACCCAAGGCTTTGCTCTTGCGACTTTCTCGCGTCTAGTAAGCATTATTATAAAACTCCATTAACTTTCACTCTCTGAACTGTTTGTGTGTGTTTAAGTTGCGTAGTTTCATTTATCGTAGATTAGTTTAACTAATTATTGTTTCTTTATAAAGAACTGTTGTCTTGGTCATGTATTTTAAAGTTTAAACATTTGCCCAGATCTTACGTTACCTTGCTCATAAATTGGTAAATACCTGATTTTGTATTATCATCGTCGGTCGCGGGATAAACAAAATTGGTAAGATATACTAAATCGTGCTAAACGCTGGACGGATAGATGATTAAGTGTATGAATTTATAACTGTATAAATTTTGTTCAGTTTAATCAAATTAACCCGAATCGTTACAGATTCGATTCAACTCTGACTCAGAGTTACATAGAGTTACACATACCCTACATATTTATTGTGGAGAATGCACTGAGCATTCTGTACACATTAAAAATACTACAGTACGCAGGGTGTCAGTGATCTTATATAGCACAGTGAGGCGAAGACTTTTGGAAGATGGCATGGTGTCAAGAAGGGCAGCAAAAAAGACACTTCTCTTCAAAAAAAAAACATCAGGGACATATTGATCTTCTGCAAAAAGTATGGCAAATGGACTGCTAAGGACTGGGGCAAAGTCATATTCTCGGATGAAGCCTCTTTCCGATTGTTTGGGGCATCTGGAAAAAGGCTTGTCCGGAGAAGAAAAGGTGAGTGCTACCATCAGTCCTGTGTCATGCCAACAGCAAAGCATCCTGAGACCATTCATGTGTGGGGTTGCTTCTCATCCAAGGGAGTGGGCTCACTCACAATTTTGCCCAAAAACAGCCATGAATAAAGAATGGTACCAAAACACCCTCCAACAGCAACTTCTTCCAACAATCCAACAACAGTTTGGTGATAACAATGCATTTTCCAGCACGATGGAGCACCAAAAGTGATAACTAAGTGGATCGGGGACCAAAACGTTGAAATTTTGGGTCCATGGCCTGGAAACTCCCCAGATCTTAATCCCATTGAGAACTTGTGGTCAATCCTCAAGAGGCGGTGGACAAACAAAAACCCACTAATTCTGACAAACTCCAAGAAGTGATTATGAAAGAATGGGTTGCTATCAGTCAGGATTTGGCCCAGAAGTTGATTGAGAGAATGCCCAGTCGAATTGCAGAGGTCCTGAAAAAGAAGGGCCAACACTGCAAATACTGACTTTTTGCATAAATGTCATGTAATTGTCGATAAAGCCTTTGAAACGTATGAAGTGCTTGTAATTATATTTCAGTACATCACAGAAACAACTGAAACAAAGATCTAAAAGCAGTTTAGCAGCATAAACTAATATTTGTGCCATTTTCAAAATTTTTGGCCACGACTGTATAATATCTGAGTTTTACTTTACTGTAATAAATGAATTCTTCGATGATATTCCAGTTTATTGAAATGCAACAGTATTTATAAAGATTGGCTAGGTATTACACAAATCTGGATATTTATTTATTAATGTAGCCTAAAATTCTATTAGATTTCATTTAGTAAATGTATCATTTCTTATTTTTCAGTCCTATTTTAAACTTCTACAAAGGTGGTTCACCTTCCCAAATATTGTCCAATTAGCAAATTAACAAATTGTGTATGTGACTGGCATTACTGGACTTAAAGTCATGTTACAAATTTAGCAACACCTCTTTTAATTCTGTTATTTTGTGTAAAACATAATTAAATCATATGTTTGTAGCAAGCCTGCGTATTAGGCAAATGCTAAACTTCAAATGAACAATAACATATTTTTTCACTGTGTAACATGGTGTAAATTGCCGTTAAGGTCAAACAACCCCACTTCGGTCTCATTTGTCCACAGGGCATTGTTACAGATGTCCTGTGATTTTGTTTAAATGTAGTTTTGTGGCATCTGTCATACTTCTGTGTTGTTTGTAGACAGAAAAGACTTCTAATTGTGAGGCCTGTAGAGTCGGAGATATACTGTAGCTTTATTTTTTCTTTGAGCATTGCATGGTCTGTACTGGAAACTCCACTCCTAGGAAGATTGGCAACTGTCTTGAATAATTTCTGTTTGTGAATAATATCTCATTGTAGAACTACAAATTGTTTGGAAAAGGATTTATAGCTCTTTTCAGAATGATGTGCTCCAACAATTGCTTCTGTAAGCCAACTGCTTATGTCGTACCATCTAGCATTGTACTTATACACACCTTTTTTTTTTACATAAATAATGTGACAGTGAAAAAAGAAAGTTGCATGATGTTTGAAAAACAAACATAGAAAAGAGAGTTACTAACTTTTGAACTTACTGTTTCTCTATTATTGTAGCTGAAATTTTTGAAGACGGAATAATAAAACAAAGAAGGCAACAATTTAAAACCTTTACACCAAAGAGAATTAGCCACTACAGAAAAAAAACCCCACAGAGTTCTGCCTAGACATTTCATCCAGTTACTCTCTCAATGACAGCACATGATTGGTAGAGCACACAGCATTAACAACCTACACACCAATGCTTGCAATAAAGTAAGAGTCAATGCTCACAAAATGGATTAGATGCTTTGTATCCGAGGAAACAGGGACATACATTTCTGATGATGGATCCAGAGAAAGCTGAACACAAATTAATGGGGAGAAAAGGAAAGAAAAAAAAAGCGGGGGGGCTGGTTGAACATTTACTTAATGTATGGCATTTTTAGTGTATGTAGTGAATGCAAAAATGTCCTCCACACACAACATGTATTGTATATCAGGTCTCTTGTACACAAAATGCTGAATTGTCTTTTGATTGCTGCAGCATTATCTCTTTCTTGAGTTTATTTTAGGAAATACGTGCATTATGGCTCTTAAATGCAACAAAACCAATGGTAGTGATAGCACTAGACAGTGATTGCATGCTAACATTTTTAAAAATCCCCTGATGCTGATGTCATCCAATGGGATATTACTTAATATTATGTCACTCAAGAAGTTATAAGCCATGGCATCACCATCGGTTGAACCATTTGCGATATAAAATACTCCTTGGCAATTTTGCATCCTGAATGTTTTGAGATCATATGGGCCAGGTTTGGTGGCGATCGTAATGTGCACGTGCTTGGGAAATCACTTCTATAGGATGTGTAGTGTGTGTGTGTGTGTGTGTGTGTGTGTGTGTGTGTGTGTGTAGTGTGCATAGTGTGTGTGGAGGATGTGTAGTGTAGGATGGGTAGTGTGTGTGCGTGTAGGATGGGTAGTGTGTGTCTGTGAAGTGTCAATTCAATTCAATTCAATTTTATTTGTATGGCGCTTTTAACAATTGTCATTGTTACAAAGCAGCTTTACATAATCAAAATTATAAAAGTTTGTATGAAATGTGAATGTGTATGAATCAAAATGATCAGATTGTCCCTGATGAGCAAGCCGAGGGCGACAGTGGCAAGGAACAATTCTCTTGGCAATAGGAAGAAACCTTGAGATGGTAATAGGAAGCAACCTTGAGAGGAACCAGATTCAAGTCCTCAGAGAACAGCTGTCAAAAAAAAAAAAAAAAAAAAGAGTGCAAGCAGGGACTTCAGCAGGATTAACTATGACAGCATAACTAAAAGGGAGAGCCAGAAGGAAACACAGACAAGAGGACTCTGAGATGTAAAGCAACCAATCACTTCACCGTCAACAAACCTTTGTGATCAATAAGAGTGGGGAAGACAGCATCTAAACATACCAGTTCACGATAATACTCTCTGTCCATGAGTCACCCAGATCTGCTCCTTTACCAAAAGAAGATCTATTAACAAAAATGCTTTGCAGAATGAATAGGTTTTTAGCCTAGACTTAAGATTAATTGGAACGCTATTCCATAACTTTGGGGCTTTGTAAGAAAAAGCTCTACTCCCTGCTGTAGTTTTCATAATGCATGTACTGACAAGTAGCCTGCATCCTATGATCAAAGTAGGCATGGGGATCGTAAGACTAGCAGTTCACTCAGGTACTGTGGTGCGAGACCATTTAAATCATTATACAACAAAAGTAGTATTTTCAAATCGATGCGAAATTTCACAGGGAGCCAATGCAGTGAGGATAATATAGGGGTAATGTGCTCGTATCTTCTGGTTCTAGTGAGGACTCTCGCTGCTGCATTCTGGACTGAAGGGTAAGAAGTTGAAGCTTGTTTATGCACCTAGTTGAACAACCAGATGGTAAGGCGTTACAATAGTCCAACCTAGAGGTGATAAAAGCATGAACTAATTTTACTGCATCTTTTAGTGACAATATAGCATTTGTTGTGTGTGTGTCTGTGTGTGTGTGTGCGCGTGTAAAAATTGCACTACACGTTTTTTATTATTATTATTAAGTTCAGCTTTTACTCATCATGAATACGTTACCGAACGGGCAAAATTCTTTTCAAATTCAATATTCAAAATGTTTCGCTATACATAAGGTTTAATCAGGGAAATAAGGTTTAATCTGTGTCATTAATAATGTGTGTGTGTGTGTGTGTGTGTGTGTTTGACAACAATTCATTTAACAACTCTAAATATTTAATATCTTGCTTTTGTGAGAATATTATTTTTATTAGTGTTTATATTTAAATTCAATATTATTTGTTTACATATATGCTTGTTTATAATGTTTATTTTCTCTATGTATGTATTTGACAGCAATCATTTTTGTAATTTTTTTTCATTATTATTATCAGATTTGACATTTTTAATGGTTTTAGCTCAGTAATGCTTATACAGTATAGTTGATTCAAGTGAAATTTAATTAATATCATTATATTACCTAGATTGTGCTGAAAAAAATTGATAGAAAACAAGGAGGAATAAGTCATGTTCTCTGTCCATCAGCCTTGGGTAGGCAGGATATGCTATCATAATTAATGTACTGAGTACTGAGTAATTTACATTTACATTTAGGCATTTGGCAGACGCTCTTATCCAGAGCGACTTACAAAAAGTGCTTTAAAGTTTACATTACTGGATAGATACTTACACTGGGTTAACTAGGTCAATAACTAAGTGTGAGTAGTCTAACACAACTGGGAAGAGGGTTTTTTTGTGTGTGTGTGTGGGGGGGTTAGTCCTGTAAGTACTGGAGAAATAGATAAGTTTTGAGTCGCCGTTTAAAGATAGTCAAAGTCTCTGCTGTACGAACATCTAGAGGAAGTTCGTTCCACCACCTAGGTGTCAGAACAGAAAAGAGTTTGGATGAATGCCGCCCTCGATCCCTGAGAGATGGTGGGACGAGGCAAGCAGTGCTGGAGGACCGGAGGGAACGCGGCGCAGTGCGTGGTGTGATTAGAGCAGAGAGGTAAGTGGGTGCTGGGCCATTTTTAGCTTTGTAGGCAAGCATCAGTGTTTTGAATTTGATGCGGGCAGCTACAGGAAGCCAGTGCAAGGAGCGGAGGAGTGGGGTGGTGTGGGAGAACTTGGGAAGGTTGAAAACGAGACGTGCTTCTGCATTCTGGATCAGTTGCAGAGGACGAGTTGTGGACAGAGGCAGGCCAGCCAGGAGTGAGTTGCAGTAGTCCAGTCTTGAAATAACAAGGGACTGAACAAGCACCTGAGTAGCCTGTGAAGAAAGAAATGGGCGGATTCTTCTGATATTGTAAAGAAGAAATCTACAAGAGCGAGTAAGGTTAGCGATGTGAGGGGAAAATGACAGATGATTGTCCATGGTTACCCCAAGATTGCGGGCAGTGGTTGAAGGAGTGATTTGATTGTTGTCCAGGGATATCACAAGATCTTGACCTGGGGATGCGTCACCAGGAATGAACAACAGTTCGGTTTTACTCTGATTGAGTTTCAGCTGATGAGCTGCCATCCAGGATGAGATGTCTGCCAGACATGCTGAGATCCGCGTGGAAACCCGAGTGTCAGAGGGAGGAAAGGAGAAAACAAGTTGAGTGTCATCTGCATAACAATGGTATGAAAATCCATGCGATAATATGACCTTACCAAGAGACCGGGTATAGAGGGAGAACAGAAGAGGACCAAGTACTGAGCCCTGCGGAACACCAGTAGAGAGTCTACATGGGGCAGATGTAGATCCCCTCCATGTCACCTCATATGACCTATCTTCTAGGTAAGAAGCAAACCATTGCCACGCTGTTCCACAAATACCAAGGCTTGTGAGAATAGATAATAGGATCTTGTGGTTCACTGTGTCAAATGCATCTGACAGGTCCAGGAGGATCAGGACAGATGACAGTTTAGCAGATCTAGCAGCATGGAGCTTCTCAGTGACTGAAGAAGGGCAGTCTCTGTGGAATGTGCCACCTTGAATCCAGATTGGTTGGGATCATTAAGGTTGTTCTGTGAGAGATAAAGAGACATTTGGTTATAAACAGTCCTTTCAAGAATTTTGGAAATAAAAGAGAGAAGTGATACCGGACGATAGTTGTCCAGGCAGGGTTTCTTGAGGATGGGAATAACCCTTGCTTTCTTAAAAGCAGCAGGAACATGACCAGATGATATGGAATGGTTGATGATGGTTGTGGTGAAGGGAAGGAGGTCTCGTGAGATGGCCTGGAGCATTGTGGAAGGGGTTGGGTCTAAAGAACAGGTAGTGGGGTTAGATGACGAGATGATCTGCTGAATCTCATTAGATGACAGGTTGGAGAATTCTGCTAAGGGAGGGAAGGGAAGTTCCTGAGGTTCTGCTGTTGGAGTTTGGTTGGGAGCGAAGGACTGGTGGATTGCTGCAATTTTCCCATCATAGAATGTGGTCATTTTCCATCATTAGGTCTTCTGTGTCAGTAAAGCAAGATGTTATGTATAGTAGTGTGTCAGTTTTAAATCATGCTAGCTAGCATTACATTGACAACCTTACATAGACAATCTTTTTTTTTTTTAAGTCTGATTCAACTGACTATTAAGACAAATGTCTGACCATGGATGGTTTACTCTACTATAAACCAAAGATAATAGATCATCCCACAAAATACTGTAGATTGGAGGATCCTAATCATAAATGTGACACAAAATAAAAACAAGTCAAATAAATAAATCTAATACAAATTGAAATACTGCTGGTCATAGACACAACTATAAGCAGAAGTGAAACTTACATTTTGGCACAATTGTATCATATACAGTAATGATAAATTGTCTTTAAATTGTGTTTTGTGTGAAAATATGAAAATATAAGAAACATTGCATTATGTAATGTTTATGGACTTGAGAAGAGGGAAAAAATAGATACTCTGAGTTGACCTATCGTAAATAATTTCCTAGCTCATAGCAGTGTGCATTTATTGTGCTTCTCTTGTGTTTCACTTATGTAGCTTGAATGTCAGCAATTTTAAGCAGACATTAAACAATCGAAAGCTTTGATTTGTGCTGTACGCATAAGCTACTTTACCAAGCTATTCCACTATATAACATGCTCTCAAGCATAGAACAATATAATAAAGCTAGGTTCTGCTTGCCCGCACCATTTTGTTTTAGTCTTCAAAGAAAATAAATCTACTTCACCTTATTGCACAAATGGTCCACATATATTTAGCATGATAATACATGACAAATTCATAAAGTATTTGTATATTGGTATTCACTTTAGTGTTTTTATCACACCAGGTAACATTAAGTAGCCATAGTAGAAGTCTTACAAGTAGATAGACATTGAGTATTCTTACATATTGCATATTATTTACACTGTATTAAAAGCATCAGAGTGTGTGTGTGTGTGTGTGTGTGTGTGTGTGTAAGTAAATGAATAAGTGTAATGTTGGTATCATTAGTGACTTGACCTATACTATATGCAAATTTTACCTCTAGGGGGTTAAATGTGTTGCTGAACTACAATATTTCTAGGTATTTCATGAGACATGAACACACATTATACTGTAGTTCATAGGGCAAATATTATTGTAGGTTCATCTATAAACCACTCAAATATCATTTGTGAGGTTGCAAGACCCATTCTAAGGCAAAGGATTTTAGGCAATTAAATGATCTTGGCCCATTGCTTTATGTGTTTGTGTAGTGTGTACCTCAGCCATGGTAAACAGTCCTGTTGACCTTACAAAATAAGACAGCCCTCAAAAATATTACAGCAAAAATCACACATTTTTTAACCTTACAAAAACCTGGCTAATTCATCAATTTATAAGAATTACTTACAGTACAGTACAGTACAGTACAGTCATTCTTCAGAACTGGAGCAAAACATGTCCAGCACATAATATTGTGTTTTTCTATAAAATTCAGAAATAATTAATATTTTTATCATGATCAATTTTATGAACTGAATCAACTCAGCATAACAAAATAGTTTATTCAATCCTGCTTAATTTTAATTTAATTTTAAAAATTGTCCCCACTAAACCTGGGAAAGTCTTTGTCCATAAAAAGGATTCACATTTTTAAATAGCTAAAAATTGATTGTTAAGTAAAACAACCCTCTGCACCTGCTGACTCATCTCTGGGCTGAACTGGACTCCATGTTAATTTAAATAACTTTTGTTATATTGAACTTAAAGCTGCAAAATACACATGATGTTATATAATCCCTGCTATTTGTTATCACCCAAATGAGGATGGGTTCCCTGTTGAGTCTGGTTCATCTCAAGGTTTCTTCCTACTGCCATCTCAGGGAGTTTTTCCTTGCCACTGTCACCATCACCCTTGGCTTGCTCATCAGGGACAATCTCATTATAATCTAGACACATTTTTCTCACACATACACACTTTCATAAATTTTCTTTTCATTTTGTGAAGGTACTTTGAGACAATGACCATTGTTAAAAGCGCTACTGTATGTAAATAAAATAGAATTTAATTGAATTTAAACAAAATGTATGCTAAGTAATTGTGTGCTAATAAAATAAATACATATAAATTGAATAATGGCTGTCAAATTTATTCATTACATTTTTTAACTCTAATTATTAATTTGTTGAATTTGTGTCTTGGGTTTCTGCCTAAAAAAACAAATAAAGTCAAGCTATCTTGTGGTTAACTGAAACTCCAAGGATCCCTTTATGACTACCTGTTTGTCTGTAACCTGTTCAATTGCTCAGTATATTCTAAGTCTGATACTTTATATAACTTCATAAAGTTTTATTTTTTAAAGATTTGACATTAATACTGCTGTGGTCACAACCATACAATGTCAACACCATATGTCTTAAATTATATGAAATTTGGGGTATTTTTTTGTAAAATTAATTCATTTCTAGCACATTAAATATGCATTTAGCAATTCTGGGTTTCCACAACAAACCGGTTTCCACATACATTTCAAACGTTAGCTAGCATAATGTGAAACTTTTGTCACCTCTGTCAAGCGTCAAATCTATCGAAGGTGGTGACTTAATGCGTGATAGTCACCACCTGTCACAAGTTGACAATTAAATCAAAATTGTGTTTTATTTCACTACTTAATTTTTTTTTCAACATTTCTTTTGTTAATTTCTTGTTAATATTCATTTATTGTTTTGTTTAAATCATGATTAATTAGTAATATAAAATAAAAAAAATCCCATTAGTGCAATACCTGCTAATGTTTACTGCTGATGTTCAAGTATGGCAAGACAGCAGTTGTCAGTAGAAAGAGAAGAGTGAACCTGAACAGAGGAATGAATTCGTGAGAAAGGAGACAGAAATGGAATAACTGTCTTCACAAAAGTTAAGAATGTGGAGCGTGGACTTCCGGTTAGGCGTTACATGGAGTAGAGCGTGTTTAGGGAGGGTCCTGCAGAATTCCACAAAAAATCGATATTAAAGCACAGTTTTTTGTATTACAGAGTATCTGTAGTAAAGTTCAGTTGGCCCGGTTTACTTTTCCTTACTTTGGATAAATTAAAATGAAAACTAGAGCCAATAAACTCGGTAACGAACAGACAACCCAACAGCGGCCTGCTACCATTAGTCCATCCATGGCAGAGAGTGACGCAGCTATCGCCGAGGAGCGGACCGGACTCGAGATGACTTCAGACGACACTCAGCAACTAAAAGTTTAAATTTTGTCATCGTTACGTAACGAACTGGCAGAAATCTTTCGTTCGGGGTTACGGTCCATGCTCGGTGATGATTTATCGACTATTAAGAGTGAAAGCGGAGTTTTCAAATAGTCTTGTTTCGGTGCAAACAGACATGTTTGCGCTGAAAAGTACAGTGAAGGACATGGAACAGTCACTCTCTACCTGCTCTGATGACATCACCGTGCTGGAGGACAAGGTGAACTCTCTCACGGCCACTGTGGCAAAATTGGAAGATAAGTGTGAAGACCTGGAAGCCAGATCTCGACGCAATAATATAAGGATTATAGGAATTCCAGAAGACAAACCCTGTACCACCCTAGCTGTCTCGGAATTGCTCAAAAAAAGTCCTTAATACTGACGGGGACATTATGGTTGACAGACCACATCGCACGCTGCAGCCCAAGCCGGGAGAGCGTCCACAAGCGGTTGTGGCGAGGTTGCATTACCACTCAGACTGTACTGCGGCTCTGCAGCGTGCGCGGGAAGTGAGGCAGTTTAAATTTGGATTTCTTCATCCAGCCAAGCTGCATGTTACTTACGATGGAGTGGAGAAACAGTTTAACTCACCAGACTTGGCTAAAGAATATGTCAGTAGTTTATTATCTCAACGAACAGAACCAAATGTTTCATGAGTATCTGAGCATGTGAGTGGGGTGAAGTAGTTTCTCGATACTAGTGTGTTGTATGATAAGTTATTATGGTCCAGACTCTGTTTAAAGGGTTTTCCAGTGTTTTACAGAAGATATTATGAAGAGTCTGGACGTAGTCTTTGTCAGAGTTTCTTGATTGAAGTATATGTGTATGTATGGTGTTGGTGGCAAAGTTGGAGTAAAATGGGCTTAAGGTTGCAATGATTGAGATATTGTGCATTTCTGTTATTAGTAATTAGTGGGACAATCTGCAGGGTTCCATCTTTTTTCTTTGGTTTCTAATCGTGAAAGTGAGGAGTATGGGTTGACTCCAACTGGAGTCTGCACATAGTTTCACATCAACTAGTGATGTGAATATTGGTTGTGCTTATGGGTGGGATTGTTTGCGGGGGGTGGGTGTTTGGTTTTTTGCTTGTTTTTTGTTTGCCTGTTTTTTGTGTCTTTTGTTTTTGTTTTGTTTCGCAGAAGGTATGAATATGTCTTTGATTTTATGTTTCAGTGGATTAGTGGAGTAGATGGCAAATTTTTCTGGTTCTTTGTCCAATCCAGCCTATTCGACAATTAGATTTTTAACATGGAATGTTAAAGGTATGGGAAATCCAATTAAAAGGTCAAAGATATTTTCTCATTTGAAGAGGCTAAATGCTGATATAGTGTTTTTGCAGGAGACACACTTAAGAAGTCAGGATCAGATTAAACTGAAATGCCCCTGGGTCAGCGAAGTTTTTCACTCAAATTTCAATTCCAGAGCTAGAGGGGTTGCAATACTAATTAACAAGAGGGTTCAGTTTATTTGTGATAAGGTAATAGCTGACAAAAATGAAAGATACTTGATCGTTGTTGGCTTGCTGTTACGGAAACCTGTACTTCTTGTTAATGTCTATGCACCGAACTTTGATGATCCTGGCTTCATGAATAGATTATTTGGGATTCTGCCCTCACTGAATAGCCACTCATTGATATTCGCTGGGGATCTGAACTGTGTAATGGATCCGGTTATGGACCGCTCTAGCTCTCAGGTAAGGGCTGTGTCATCGATGTCAAGGTCAATTGCAGAGTTTATGTCTAGCAATGGATTTGTTGACCCTTGGAGATTCTATAATCCTCAAGCTAAGGCATTTTCCTTTTTTTTCCCAAGTGCATCAGTCATATTCCCGCATTGATTATTTTTTTTATAGATAGCTTATTACTTTCTAAAGTAACATCAGTTTCATACCACGCTATTGTTATTTCTTATCATGCTCCTCTCAGCATTGATATGCAGTTGTCTGTACAACCTCCATATTCTTCATCGTGGAGGTTTAATTCTCTGCTTTTTGTCTGATAAAAAATTTTATAGATTTTATTGCAACATCAATTGATGACTTTATGGCTACAAACCAGGACGGCACAGTTTCTTATTCCTTACTGTGGGAGACACTTAAGGCATACCTCCGAGGGCAGATTATTTCTTATTCTGCAAATTTAAATAGATGTCGCACTGCAAGGGTACGTGAGCTTACTTCTGCTATTCTCCACCTTGACCAACAATTGGATAGCTTCCCTTCTCAAGTCCAGTTTAAACAGCGTCTGGATCTGCAGACTGAACTTGATATCATTTTAACAACTGATGCTGAATGGCTCCTGTTGCATACTCGTAGTTCTTATTATGAATACGTTGATAAAGCTAGTCGGCTCATGGCATATCAGTTAAGACGACAGACAGGTAGTCGCTTGATTCCACAGATCCAGGACTCATCAGGTAATTTGATATCTGATCCGGAAGGTATCAATGCTGTATTTAAATCATATTATTCTACCTTATATTCATCTGAATCTCCATCAAACTCCCACGATTTGATTTCATTTTTAAAGGATTTAAATGTCATCCCAATAGATACGGCTGCTGCTGCAGATCTTGATGCTCCTTTGGATGTGGAAGAAATTAAACAAGCAATTAAAATGATGCAGTGTAATAAAGCACCTGGGCCTGATGGTTTTCCAGTTGCGTTTTTCAAGAAATTACAAAGTAAATTGGTCCCATTACTTTTAAATGTGTATGTGGAATCCTTAGAGAAGGGTTTCCTACCAGAGACACTAACACAAGCATCCACAATTCTGTTCTTAAAGAAGGATAAGGATCCCAAGACGTGTAGCTCCTACAGACCTCTGTCTTTACAGAATGTAGATGCCGAGATCTTGGCCAAAGTGTTGGCTTTTCGCCTGGAAGCCATACTTCCAAAGATCATATCTGAGGAACACACATGTTTCATTAGGGGGAGACAGTTATATTTTAATGTTCGCACACTTCTAAATGTAATTTACTCCAAACATTCTCCTGTAACACCTGAGGTTGTGATTACATTTGATGCTGAGAAAGCATTTGACAGAGTAGAGTGGGAATATATTTTTGCTGTGCTTCAAAAATTTGGGTTTAGGAATGATTTTATCTCTTGAATACGCCTTTTATATGCTTCTCCCCAGGCTAGCATACACACCAATAACGTAAGATCCAGCTAAAGTGGAACCTTGGATTACGAGCATAATTCGTTCCAGAAGTGGGCTCGTATTCCAAAACACTCTTAAACCAAATCATCATTTCCCATAAGAAATAATTAAAACTCAAATTATTCGTTCCACAGCCCCCAAAAATAAATACATAAAAATAATTAATACAATCTATAAAATAAAAATAAAACAAATTAATCTGCACTTTACCTTTAAAAAAAGTACAAATAAATCCTGACAGATAAGTGTTTCCATTGGTGCGCGTGTGTCTGTGTGGAATTAGCCCCTTCCCTCGCCTTTTTTACACAGTAACACTCCTCCTCCCTCTCCCCACCTCGCTTTTTAAGATTCACAACAAACACACACACACAACGGAAACACCGTTTTAACAGGAAAAAAGAAATATTTCTGAGACTGACATGAGCGTATGTTAACGGACTCACTTTTTAAGTTTCACAACAAGCGCATAAACACAGCGAAAACACCGTTTTAACAGAAAAAAGCGAGACTGGCATGAGCGCATACTAAAGGAATCACTTAAGTTTCACAACAAACGGACACACACAAACATGGAAACACCGTTTTAACAGGAAAAAAAAGAAATCTCTCTGACCAGGTGTGAGCGCATACTAAGGGAATCACTGCTGTAAAGTAAAAAAAAAAAAAAAAAAAACACACAAATGAACCAGCACCTTACCTTTCAAAAGATAAGACAGAGCAGAGTTTCTGTCTGTTTGTGAAACCGGGAAGGGCGAAAAGGTGAGAGAGCGTCTGTGCGTGTGTGTGTCAGTGTCAAATTGCGCGTGCACAAGCAGAGTTTGTGTGTGTTTGCGAAGCCATGGGGGGAGGGAGGGAAGATGAGAGAGTGACGCTCGGTGTCAAAATAAGAGTCGCATGTGTGAAGCATGATACTCGGCGCTCGTAAACTAATACTTGCTCAGTTTCCGAATAAAATTTTTTAAAAAATCTTTACTCGGTTTGCGGAACACTCGTAAACCACGTTACTCGCAATCTGAGGTTCCACTGTATTTTAATCTGAGACGGGGAACAAGGCAGGGGTGTCCACTTTCCCCGCTGTTGTTTGCATTGGCCATTGAACCATTGTCGATTGCTTTGAGGTCATCATCTCTGTTTCGGGGCGTGGTCCGTGCGGGTATTGAAATAAAATTGTCACTTTATGCTGATGATTTGCTATTATATATCTCTAATCCAATATTGAGTCTGCCAAATATTCTATCCATTATAGAAAAATTTGGATCATTTCTGGGTATAAGGTGAATCTTCAGAAGAGTGAATGCTTCCCCATTAATACATTGGCTTTGGGACTCCTACAGACAGACATTCCAGTTAAAATTAGTAAAACAGGATTTAGGTACCTTGGCATTAAAGTTACCAGATCCCTGCCCTCTCTGTTATCCGCTAATTTTTCTCCTTTGTTAGAGCAAACTAAGTCTGACTTTCAGAGATGGAAAAGTCTATATTTATCATTGACGGGTCGAATTAATGCAGTTAAAATCAATATCTTACCTAAATTTCTTTTTGTTTTTCAGTGCATTCCTTTATTTCTTCCTAAGCGCTTCTTTAAATCTATCGACCAGATTGTTACCCACTTTCTGTGGGGTGGTAAAGTGCCCAGAATTCGTAAATCAGTACTTCAGAGATGTCGGCTTAGTGGTGGGCTAGCTCTTCCCAATTTTATGTTTTACTACTGGTCAGCAAATGTTCATAAATTAACATTTTGGCTCAATCCATCCAGTGCACTGTGGTGCAGATTGGAGGCAAGTTCATGTGTATCTACTTCATTATTGGCATTGCTTACTTCACCCCTATCTTGTAAAGTTACTTCCTTAACACATAACCCGGTAGTCATATCCACCCTTCGGATCTGGGGTCAATTCAGGCGAAATTTAAAATTTATCTCTGCCTCATCATTAATGCCGTTACAGGACAATCACATGTTTCCACCATCTATTACTGACCCTGTTTTTAAGCAATGGTACGGAAAAGGCATTAGATGCTTTCAAGACCTATATAAAGAAGGAACCTTTTGCAATTATCTACAGTTGTCTTCAGAACTGGGGCTGCCTGATTCCCATCTGTTTCAGTTTTACAGGTTAGACATTGTGCTGCCACTCTGTTTCCTGGCTACCCCTCTTTACCTCCTATGCAAGAATGGGAAGAATTTTTGAAGTTTAACCCTCACCATAAGTCACAAATTTCAAGAATTTATGGTCGGTTATTATCTTTAGATGGGAGTGTTATTGATAAAATTAGAAGAGCCTGGGAGGGGGAGCTTTGAGAGGAGTTTGAAGAGGAATGGTGGGCGGCTGCTTTGGACAGAATACGTTCTAGTACAATATGTGCTCGTCTGAGCCTTATACAATTTAAAGTAATACACAGAATTCATTTTTCTAAGGCCTGCCTATTTGCAATATATTCTGCTGTAGAGGACAGATGTGATAGATGTCAATCATCTCAGTGTACTTTAAGTCACATGTTTTTCACTTGTTCTAAAGTGCAAAATTCCTGGGTTAACTACTTTACAGTGATGTCCAAGGTGCTCAGGGTTGATATTGATGTTTGCCCTGCTATTGCAATTTTTGGGGTTCCACGGGTCTGGTCTCAGTTCAGTTCCAAACAACTGGACATTTTGGCATTTACCTCTTTAATAGCTAGACGCCGTATTCTGATCCACTGGAAATCTGCCAAGCCTCCTAGTGCATCTCAATGGCTTATAGATACCATGTTCTTTCTAAAACTAGAAAAGATTAGATGCTCTGAGAGGAGTAGCTTTCTTAAAAAATGGCAATCTTTTATTTCATATTTTAAATCATGCCTTCTGTTTAGTTTAGTTATTTTTCTATTTTATTTTTTTTGTTTATTTTTAGTTAGTGGGTTTTCTATTTGTATTTTTTTGGGGTATGGTTGTTAGTTCATGTTTGATTGTACTTGATGCTTGTTTTATTGTTGTCTGCATGTTTATATTGTTAAAAATGGACAATCGCTTAAAATTTATATCTGTAATGATGACTACACAATAAAAAGTTTGAACAAAAAAAAAGGAATGTGGAGCAAGGTAGAGCTGAATTTACCAAGGCGCACCTACATCTTTATAGCGGCCTGCATCAGTGTGACCATTAAGCTCAGAGTGTCAGAGTGTGCTGAGTGTCTGCAAGTTAATACAAGACAACTGATAGAAAAAGCATTAAAACGCTACCTACTGTATGTAAACTTCATGTGAATGCATTCATGTAACTAATTTCTTTTGTTAAATTTTTTTTTGTTTGTTTCACATTCATAAAATAGTACAAATATGTTATGTGTTAGATACCTAATCTACTATACTGCATCTGTCATGGATACTAGATTATTTCTAATATCATATGAACATTTAAAGTGAAAAATATGGTAAATATATTTTTTGATTCACTCGCTCATTCTCTTTTACTTATCTTGTGCAGTGTCATGGGAGGCCTAAAGCTTATTCTCATGACACAATGCAGGATAAATCCTGGTAGGATTGCCAGTCCACAAGCACGCACACACTCACACACTCCCTCACATGATATGGGCAATTTAGAAACGAATACGAGCCTACACCTGCATATCTTTGAACTGTGGGTGGAAACCAAAGTACTCAGAGGAAATCTACTAAGCACAGGGAGAAGATTCAAACGCCAAACACACACACACACACACACACACACACACAGATCCAAAAGGACCCACCCTGGAGGTGCGAGTGCACTGCCACTCGTCTCACCATATTACTACTTCTACTGTTTAGAGGTCAGGGTTTATACTACTTCGTATGTTAATTTCTTTATTAAATGGCTTTCCTGTCATGAGTTCTGTGATTACTTTGTTTTGTTGTGTCTTTGTGTGTTATAGATGTGTTGATTTCATTTAGTGGTATGTTCTTTGTAGGTATGTAGTATTGTCTCTCATATGCTGACTACTAATTTATATTCTGTCTAGTATTGCTTGACATTATAATTATTTTTATGTCATATTCTATTGTTACCATTATTTTGCTCATTCTCTGCATGTTCTTGCAAAATATTCTATTTGTATTTGTTTTTTGTTTTGTTTTTTTTTTTTCTTCAGAAAACAGCAATAGAGCCTGCTTCTATGATTTCAATTTCAGGCCATCTGAGCATGACTGATACATTCGCATCATTTGGGCTGGATGGAAACATCAGGTGTGGTTGACATTCATTTCTCAGCCAGGCAGAACCCTAACAGAATACATTTCTGTCTTATTTTTGTACTAGTTGTAACCCACAAATGCATTTTCTTTCTGGTAAATAATACCAAAATACCATGTACAATATGGATTAGCAATGATGTAATTACAACTGGTAATCATATTAATGGTGGGGAAAATTCAGAAGGGTTCATGTCCATCTGTCTGTCACCCTAGCCCCCCCACCACACCCCACCACCGACCCCTTTCTCTCACACACATACACACACACACATTACAAATCTACAAACTCCATTGTCTTTTGTTTTATGTATGTACTGTATGTATGTATGTATGTATGTATGTATGTATGTATGTATGTATGTATGTATGTGTACAAGCATCTTTATAGAGATAAGCAATTTAGACATAATATTTGAAGGCTGAAACCCATTAGTGTTACCATGGTGAGGGCTGCTAGTGGAAGCAGTAGAATTAATGTGGCCTGTAGGCAGCTGTATTCTCTATTTTTATGTTTTCTTTTAATTCCATCCCTTTGGAAGTATTACACAGATAGGAGATGCGAAAACAAAATGCATTTAAAAAGAACAATGCATTAATTGGCCAGCAAGACTATGAAGATTATATGAAGTTAGATCTGTTGGAAATCTAAATCATAGAGCCTTGTGAATCTGGATGTCAGGCACAATCAAATCAAGTACAAATCAGTAATCCAGAACATGTGCACTGTTGTTTGGAAACAGAATTATGTTGATGCAACATAAGTGAAACAAAATGATTTTTATGCACATTAGATGCAGTGTGTGCTCAAAATGAAATAAACAAAGCAGCAACATTCTTGCAGTGAGACCTACAGTACAATGGGCATGGATAGTGTTAGGATATTGTAAACATTATCAATTTGATTAATGAATTTTAACATGAATGTTTTTTGCATTTAAAATGTTATATAAAATATAATTGATAATTATTTGAAAAGTCAAGGAAAAACAAAGTGTCACATGTCAGATATTTGTCCTTTGTAGCAGAACAAATGTTGTTCTTGGCATTCAACTGCTTTCTAACAGTGTGCTTTGGCAGTACAATTTTATTTGCAAATATTTCATGGACAGAACAAGTGACTCCTGATTGGAGATATTCCTACTTCTCAAATGGAGCAGCTGGAAGAGACAAAATGGAAAACAAATTGACAATGAGTGCCTCAGACTTTTGAGCAGCACTTCATTTAGAGTTTTACTGTGTTGTTTTCTTTCTTTCTTTCTCAAACTGAATACAGTAAGAATAATACAAGCAAACCTTCATAAGACTGATATATTTTGAAAATATGTTTTTCATTGGTTTACAGGAATACTGTGTACATTTGCATATCTTCTCAGGGAGAAAGCATTACTACATTTAAGAAAAATATTGTAATTTCTGAAATTTGCCAAGTAATTTCTAAAAAGGCTTTGAGTAAAATAATCAAATTAGTGTGCTTTTCAATTAAGTTTAACTATGGCACTTCACCATCTTAGCCCAAAATCTTTCATAGAGAAAGATCACTGTCTGTCACCTGGCTTATACAACATTAAAGAGGTTGCATCATGAGCCTGTATAATTTTGTTCATGTTGCAAATCAGTAATTCTTAAACCTAAATCCATTCCCATCTAGGGACTTGCATTGAGGGACACTGTTGGACATTATGTCTTTGGGAAATCCCAAGTACTTTAACTTAATGAAACATTATTTTTGCAGATTCAAATGCTGTAGAAATTGCTGGAACATTTTTTTTTCTTTTTTAAATGATTTATTTTTTTTTTTTAATAACTAGCATCTAGCATTATGGTGTTTGCCGCTTTGCACATACCCTGCAGACTTTCTTTTTTTTTCTCAAACATGCTGCAGACTTTTCCATATTCTTGTGTAATTTGCACACTACGTAATGTTTATGTCGCGTACCAACGGAACTCAGAAGAGACAGTCTCTGATGTTGGCCCGGCAGGGCGATTTATTCATAAAGTTGGGGACAACAAAAACACGGGGAACAAACAAAATGTGGAAATCAACACTGAAAATGAAATGCTGGGAAAAATAGGAAACAAAAAGCAAAGCAGAAACCAATAAAGAAACAGGCAAAAAGCGGAGCTGGCAGGAGGGAAAAAACGGGAGTGCATAGGAGACACGGAAGTACACTAAAACACGGAGACACGAAAACACGGAAGTACACAGGAGCGCGGAGCGAGGCAGACAACGAGAAACTGAAACATACGGAAAAAACACGGAAGTAAACACAGTGGAAGTACGCAAAAACACGGAGATAAATACAGTGGAAGTCCTTAACTGAAGAGTTCGGGTCGCGTGATCAATCTCGGACGGTGTGCTGGTGAAAGAGTGGTGCTTTTATGTGCGCGTGTGTACATCAGCCGAATACGGAGCAGCTGTGTGTGTGGGTGTGTGTGTGAGGGACGTGCGTGCGTGCTAGAACTCGGGTGACGTAGGACGTGGTGCAGGGGCGGAGCCTGGTGTGCGCGTCACAGAACCCCCCTCTCCACGGACCGCTCCTGAGGGCCGGAGAGTACGTCGTCGTGGTGGGCGACCCCTACCCCTGGGGGCCGGCATCTGGGGCTGAGCCTGATGGAACTCGGCGAGAAGGGTCGGGTCTAGGATATCATCCCGAGGAACCCAGCTTCTCTCCTCGGGACCGTACCCCTCCCAGTCCACCAGATACTCCAGATGACCACCTCGACGACGGGACCTCAAGATTTCGCGGACGGCGTATATCGTGCCGTCCTCCAGGTCGAGGCTCGGTGGGGGCTCCTGTGGATCGCCAGACTCTGGGGAAACAGAAAGTGAGGGGGTGTGGTATGGTTTCAGTAGGGAGACATGGAATGTGGGGTGTATTCTGTAGGTGCGTGGAAGACTTAACTTAAATGTGACTGGATTGATCTGGGACAGGATGGTGAAGGGACCAATGTATCGGGGTGACAGCTTCTTGCTGGGCAGACGAAGGCGGATGTCCCGGGTTGATAGCCAAACTCTTTGCCCAGGTCGGTACGTTGGGGCCGTAGATCTCCGGGTGTCGGCTGTGATCTTTTGCCTTCTGACTGCCCTCTGAAGCTGCCGGTGCGCTGATGCCCAGACCTTCTCACTCTCCTGGAACCAGTGATTCACTGCGGGGACCTCGGAGGTTTCTCCGTTCCAGGGGAATTGCGGGGGTTGGTGACCGAGTACGCACTGAAATGGGGTTAAACCAGTAGCTGGACTCCTGAGAGAATTTTGGGCGTACTCGGCCCAGACGAGGTACTGGCTCCAGGAGTTCTGGTGGCCGTGGCAGAAGGTACGTAGGTATCGACCTATCTCCTGGATCTTCCTCTCGGTTTGGCCATTGCTTTGTGGGTGGTACCCTGACGACAGGCTCACCGTCACTCCCAGGAGTGTGAAAAAGGCCTTCCAGAACCGGGAGATGAACTGGGGACCCCGGTCTGAAACGATGTCTTCCGGGATGCCAAAGTTACGAAATACCTGTTCGAACAGGGCCTCCGCCGTCCTCTGCGCTGTCGGGAGACCTGGGAGTGGAATAAGGCGACAAAATTTTGAAAAGCGGTCCACAATGACGAGCACACAGGTGTTACCTTGAGACACGGGGAGGTCCGTCATGAAGTCTATGCCCAGGTGTGACCAGGGACGTCGAGGAACAGGTAGCGGCAGCAGTTTTCCTGTGGGTAGTTGCCTGGGTATTTTAGACTGGGCACATGCCCGGCATCCCCGTACGTACCTCTGCACTTGTTCTCTCATCCGTGGCCACCAGAAACGCTCGCGGAGAAGGGAGAGGGTTTGGGTGACCCCCGGGTGACCGGTGCCAAGTGAGGAGTGTACCTGGTGGATAAGGTGTTCTCTCTCTGGTTCGGGGACGAAGGAAAGCTGTGGTGGACAACCGGGCGGAGAGGCGCTGGGGGAATGGCTCTGGGAATCGGAGCTGCCTTCCTCCCATTGTATTGGTGAGACGAACAGAGTTGTCGGGAGGATGTTCTCTGGGTGTTCGGCCGTTTCCTCGGGATCGTGAACCCTGGAGAGCGCGTCGGCCTTGACATTCTTCGTTCCTGGCCTATAAGAAATGGAGAAATGGAATCTCGTGAAGAATAAAGCCCACCTTGCCTGTCTGGAGTTCAAACGTTTAGCTTCACGTAGATACTCCAAGTTCTTATGGTCAGTTAGGACCAGGAACGGATGGATCGCCCCCTCCAACCAATGCCTCCACTCCTCCAGGGCCAGCTTGATGGCGAGAAGCTCACGATTTCCTATATCGTAGTTCCTCTCCGCCGGTGACAGCTTCCTGGAAAAGAAGGCACATGGATGGTAAGCTGGATCCTTCCCCTGCTGCTGTGACAATACCGCTCCCACCCCGGTTTGTGAGGCGTCGACCTCTACGAGAAAGGGATGGTTAACGTTTGGAAGGGTGAGGATCGGGGCAGTGGTAAAGGCCTGTTGTAAATGTGACATGGCATGTGTAGCCTCAGGTGACCAAACTAGCTTCTTGGGCTTACCTTTTAGGAGGTCAGTGAGCGGGGCGACTTTCATGCTATACCCCTGGATGAATCGGCGGTAGAAATTCGCGAAGCCCAAGAAGCGTTGGAGCTGTTTAATATTGGTTGGGGTAGGCCACGATCGGACAGCCTCTACCTTCCTCTCATCCATCTGAATCCCCCTTGGACTGATGTTATAACCCAAGAAGGATATGGAGGACTGATGGAAGAGGCACTTTTCCGCCTTGAGGAACAGCTCATGAGATCGGAGTCTCTTAAGCACCTCAGTTACATGTCGGAGGTGCTCCGAGGAATCCCGCGAGTAGATAAGTATGTCATCGATGTAGACGACCACAAATCTACCCACACAATCCCGGAACACCTCGTTCATATAACCCTGAAAAACAGACGGAGCGTTCACTAGGCCGTACGGCATCACCAAGTATTCATAGTGACCCGTAGGAGTAATGAAAGCAGTTTTCCACTCATCACCTTCGCGAATGCGAATCAGATTATATGCGCTCCGGAGGTCTAGCTTCGTGAAGATAGTAGCTCCACGGAGCTGTTCCAGAGCGGAGGGGACGAGAGGAAGGGGATAACTGAACCTTACCGTGACCTTATTTAGCGCCCGATAGTCGATGCACGGCCGAAGGCCTCCGTCTTTTTTGGCCACAAAGAAGAAGCTAGAAGCAGCAGGGGAAGTCGAAGGTCTAATGAAGCCTTGCCGAAGGGCCTCCTCAACGTACGTCTCCATTGCCTTCTGTTCCGGGAGAGAGAGAGAGTAGATCTTACCTCGTGGCACCGGTGCACCTGGAAGGAGGTCGATGGCGCAGTCCCATGGCCGGTGTGGAGGTAGTTGTGTGGCTCGGACTGGGCAGAAGATGTCCTGAAAGCTGGAGTATGCCTCTGGAACCTCGGGATGATGCACTCCGGCTGGACTCTCCACGGAGGTCGAGTTGAGTGGTAGGGCTGGGACCTGGGAAAGGCAGTGAGAAAAACAGCCGGCGCCCCACTTCAGGATCTCCCCATCCTTCCATGAGAGGATCGGCTCGTGGAGAGTGAGCCATGGGCGCCCTAGAATCAGGTCAGACGTAGATCTTTCGAGGACCAGGAATCGGATCTTTTCCTCATGCAGCCAGCCGACCTGCATATGCAACGGAGGAGTGATGTAACGAACCAGCCCCCCCGCAGGGGGTGCCCCCGTCACACAGCAGATCTGAAGGGGAACAGGGCGGAGTTCAAGGGGAACCTTGAGCTGGCGGCAGAGTGTCCTAGAGATGAAGTTCCCAGCGGAACCCGAGTCTAGGAGAGCCCTTACTGTGGGAGACATGGTGGCATGGTGGACAGTGACATTCATAGTGAGTGGTTTGGCATGGGGACATTCATGACTGACGTTACTCACCAGAGGTCTCGCTGGGCGCCGAGGGCATGATGGTAGTAGGTGTCCCCTTTCGGCGCAGTATAGGCATAACCCCGAGTCCAGCCGGCGTTGTCTTTCCTGAGGAGAAAGTCTGGCTCGGGTTTGGTTAATGTCCATTGGTTCGGGTACTGACCTGGGGTCTGGTGAGAGAAGGGCTGGTTGGAATTGAACCGGTGCAGGAAGTTCGGCAGCGCAATCCTGCAAACGGTTGGCGACTCTGAGGGTGAGCCGTATGAACTGCTCCAGCCCAACAGAGTCGTCGTGGGTCGCCATCTGCAGCCTCAATCGTGGTGCTAGCCCCTGCCGGAATTTGGTTAAAAGGGAGAGCTCGTTCCACCCACTGGCGGCTGCAAGGGTTCTAAAGGAGAGAACATAATCGTGAATGGAACCCTTACCTTGTTGCAGCCGGAAAAGTTGGTCCCCAGCGGTGGTAGAGCTCACCGAGTAATTAAATACTTCCCGGAAATGCGCAGTAAAGTGCGCATAATTGTGGACGACGGGTCCATCCTGTTGCCACATTGCCTGTGCCCACTGGAGAGCGCGTCCCGTCAGTAGGGAGACAATGTAGGCAACCTTGGATCTGTCAGATGGGAAGCGCAGGGGCTGCATGTCAAAAAATATTGAGCACTGCAGAAGGAACCCATCGCAATTCCCCGCTTCACCAGAGAAGGGCGGCGGTGTAGCCACGGGACTGGTAAGCGCACCGGGGGAAACCGGGGCAATGGAAGCCTCCATGGGCGCAGTGTGGGGAGCCGGGGGAATCGGTGGAGTGACTGTGGGTGCAGCAGGTGGTGTAGTGGCGGAGGTTTGTGGTGGCAGAAGACGCTGGAGAGTGGTGATCAGCTCCGAAATCAAATTAGCACTTGCCGGGTCCATAATTGTGGAGGTCCGAGATTCTGTCGCGTACCAACGGAACTCAGAAGAGACAGTCTCTGATGTTGGCCCGGCAGGGCGATTTATTCATAAAGTTGGGGACAACAAAAACACGGGGAACAAACAAAATGTGGAAATCAACACTGAAAATGAAATGCTGGGAAAAATAGGAAACAAAAAGCAAAGCAGAAACCAATAAAGAAACAGGCAAAAAGCGGAGCTGGCAGGAGGGAAAAAACGGGAGTGCATAGGAGACACGGAAGTACACTAAAACACGGAGACACGAAAACACGGAAGTACACAGGAGCGCGGAGCGAGGCAGACAACGAGAAACTGAAACATACGGAAAAAACACGGAAGTAAACACAGTGGAAGTACGCAAAAACACGGAGATAAATACAGTGGAAGTCCTTAACTGAAGAGTTCGGGTCGCGTGATCAATCTCGGACGGTGTGCTGGTGAAAGAGTGGTGCTTTTATGTGCGCGTGTGTACATCAGCCGAATACGGAGCAGCTGTGTGTGTGGGTGTGTGTGTGAGGGACGTGCGTGCGTGCTAGAACTCGGGTGACGTAGGACGTGGTGCAGGGGCGGAGCCTGGTGTGCGCGTCACAGTTTACAGTATATACCCATTTAATATTTTTTTCATACTTTTATATTCTGCTTTTAATTCTATGTTTGATATACTGTATATCTTTTTTTATACCTATTCTTTTTATAACTATATTTTTATTTGATTTCATTTTATGATTTTTTTTTTTTTTTTTTTAATGGCATTCATTGGGGGACAGTAAAGGAAAAATTTTATTGTTCGGGGAGAACATGTTTCTTTACTGTGTAGATGACAATAAAACTTGAAACTTGAAAAACTTTTTCTGGAAAGAGAGTAGATCAGTGAAAAAAGACATAGCCCTTAAAGCTTAGAGCATTTTAGCCATAATTTGTTTTTTTAAAAAAAACATAGGGGTCACATATAAAGTGAATTTTTTTTTCAATAATTATGCAATATATCTATCTATTAAGATATCTATCTATATAATCTATTTTAACCAACTTCACTCAGATAAAATCAACTACCTTAAAACTTTGGGGCTGAACTAATAATCACACATGTGCGAACACACTGATCAACAACCATCTAACAATTGTTCATACCACCCTGTAATTTGCTCTTTTTGTATTTATCAAAATGTATTACAGTGGAACATTGGATTACGAGCATAATTCGTTCCAGAAGTGTGCTCGTGTTCCATAACACTCGTAAACCAAATCATCATTTACCATAAGAAATAATGAAAACTCAAATTATTCGTTCCACAGCCCCAAAAAATAAATATATAAAAATAATGAATACAATCTATAAAATGAAAATAAAACAAATGAATCTGCACTTTACCTTTAAAAAAATACAAATAAATCCTGACATAAGTGTTATGTTGGTGCGCGCAGGCACCGTGTGTGTGTGTGTGTGTGTGTGTGTGTGTGTGTGTGTGTGTGTGTGTGTGTGTGTGTGTGTGTGTGGAATTAGCCCCTTCCCTCGCCTTGTTTTACACAGTAACACTCCTCCTCCCTCTCCCCACCTCGCTTTTTAAGTTTCACAACAAACACACGCGCACACCCAACGGAAACACCGTTTTAACAGGAAAAAAAGAAATCTCTCTGAAACTGGCATGAGTGCATATTAACGGACTCACTTTTTAAGTTTCACAACAAATGCATAAACACAGCGGAAACACTGTTTTAACGGAAAAAAGCGAGACTGGCATGAGCGCATACTAACAGAGTCACTTAAGTTTCACAAACACACACACAAACACGGAAACACAGTTTAAACAGTTTTTTATTTATCGCGACAGAGCAGAGTTTCTGTGCGTTAGTGAAGCCGGGGAGGGGGTGAAAAGGCGAGAGAGCGTCTGTGCGCGTGTGTGTCGGTGTCAAATTACGCGCGCACACGCATAAGAGACGAGCAGAGTTTGTGTGTTTGCGAAGCCGTGGGGGGGGGAGTGTTCCTCATGAGAGACAGAGTGACATGAAGGCATGGGCTGGAGAGACAGTGTTACCTTTTGTGAACTATTACAGTTGTTTCGGCTGTTCTACCAGTGTTGATGCTGCTGATACTGCTAAATATTTTGTAAATAAATCACTATTTTAATTTAGCTATATTATTTTTATGCACTTGTACAGCAAAAAGCAGTAGGTGGTTGGTATTGTTATGGTACATCTAACAGATGATGTGGAATTTAAACCTGGTTGAAATAAACTGTCCATAACTTAGAATGTCTTTTCAGCATGAATTGGATCTCACCTTTAGACACAAGAACTGCATCGGTGTTTGTCATTTGCTATGGATAATATACACTCACCAACCAATTTTTTAGAGGAACACATACACAGATCTGCTATAACACGTACTGTAACATTAATTCATTCTCTATACCACTTATTTTGTGTACCATACAAGCTTGCAGGGGCCTGGGGTCTATTTCAGGAAACTTGGGGCACAATTTGGGCTACACCCTGGAGTGAGTGCTAATTGATCCACATACACACACACATATATACAGTACACACACATTTGTGTTTCGCCATTTTTGATGGTCAGTCAGTGTATATAGATGCACATTTATGCAATTATGCAATCAGCTAGTCATGTAGAAAACAAAATGCATATCATGCAGGTACAGCTCAGGAGTTTCAATTAATTTTCACATCTCATATTAGTATAAGGAAAATGTGATCTCAATGACTTTGACCATGTCATGGTGGCTAGTGATAGATGCTGGCTGACAAAAACATGACTAATATAGCAACAAGACTAATGGAGCATCAGTTCAGTGTATGTAAACTCTTTGTTAATAAAAGGCCACGATTTGTTTGCGGTGAAGGTTACAGTAACTTAAAAGCAACTCTTTACCTTATTTACAACAAGAAAATACAGAGGAAAATGTACAACCTAAAAGAGGATGGGCTGCAATAGCAGTAATGTACATGTGTAATATCACATCTAGCTCATTCCTGATTTTATACTGAGACTTAACTGACAGTCAGCATCAACCTTTGATTGGTAGATCTTTACCTCTAATATCAATCTTCAAAATCTCTCACTCAAGACAAAATTCTTAACATAAAGATGCTGCCCATAAACCCCTCCCTTGATAATCCAGTAAGAAAATGGAATAAGGTGATTGGCACTGAAGAAAGAGAGAAGCAGTGAAGCAAAGAGAAGCAACAGGCTCCCTTTCCTGGATACTATCTGGGAGTTCACCAAAAAGATTGATGGATTTCTTGAAAAATATTTGCACCTCCCTTTAATAAAGGAGAACACAAGGATTTTTGCAGATGGCTCAACGCGAGTTTGATTCATTATCACCTTTGGGTTCTACTATTCATTTTTCAAGGAGTCATGTGTAGTGTGTTTCAAGCTGGTTTAAGTCATTGATAAAATTATTATTTTATTTTATGTATTTATTTTGGGGAGTATTGAAATGACATTCAATCATTTTCTTTTATGCCATGTTAAACATGCAATTGAGAATATTTTGATTACTTGCCCTTTTGCTCCTCTCTCAGCTAGTTATCACAGTTATAACAATCAAAGGCAGCACTTGATTAAAGGTTATAATTAGAAAGTACAAAATAACACACCTGCTTATGAAGAGAACTGCAAACTACCTCAGCCAAACAGAAAGGTAATTCTAATTTATGTTTTTTGTTGTTGTTGTTGTTTTTTTTACCTATATTTCTAATGATTCTGGAAGAAAGGAAACTAGTCAATTAAACAGAACAATAGACAAAAGCTGTGTGTGTGTGTGTGTGTGTGTGTGTGTGTGTGCGCGTGTGTGCGAAGATTAGTACTTTGACATTAATATTAATGCTGTGTTTGTGAGTATGCAATTTAAATATATGGGTTTGTAAGAATTTTGCCTGAAATTAGGCTTTGATGTACGATTATACACCGGTCAGCTATAACATTACAACACAAAACAAAGCCCATGTTAGCAGGTTCCCTTGGGCCACCTGGGCAGCTCTGTCCCATTGGGCCAGACCACTGGTGGAGTGGTGTGGTATCTGGCACCTGGATGTTTGTAGTGGATTATAGAGTGAAGCTTCCATGGATCCACCTTGTTTTTCAGCACATCCCATGGGTGCCATGGGTCTGGGAAGTTTGGAGTATGGTTTATATGTAGGAACTGCATTGTTTGCTATTGTAAATTTAATCCATGGTATATGTAGTGAATGAATAGTGTCCAAAAGGAGTTTCAATTTTTGCTTGAGACATGAAATGGTCCATTATCATGTAATCATTTATTAGTTTTTTCAATGAGCAGTATTAATGCTATGCTTTGATTTCCAGTATGTTAGTATGCTTTTCTTGGTATTGTTAGTGCTGTAAGAAGAAGAACTATTGCATTGTTTTATGTGATGTTGATCCCAGATGCAATTCTGACTAGTCAGAGTGCAAGGAAGAGAGGGATTTTATGATCTAGAATATTAAATATTTCCTTAGTGATGAATTTCTAGAAGTGCTCAAGTGATATGCTTGCCCATATGCAATGTGTAGAATGATATTGTATATTTTGTGGTAGACAGATGTAATAAGTTCTATGGATTATTTGCATTGTACCACGTGCAGGCTAATATTTTTTTTTACCATGGTGTGTAAGACTTATAGCCAAATATTTTCTCTGGGTGTGTGCTGGGTCATATTCCCATTTTTAAAATATTTTTTTGTATTTGCATATTATTTAGCATAATTTGGATATAACTTTTTTTTATTTATTTTTTTTATAGAAGATCTGATGCTAATGGGGGGTGCCAGTGTTGGCTTTTGTATTGTTTGGTTAGATGTAGTGGCACATTTATTGATTTTTTTTTTCTATAGCTATTAAGCTGTTAAAATGCTGATGATTGTACCTGTAGATCCAAGCTTCCATGCTCGTTGCATAGTGCCAGTTCAGTATCTAGCCATGTCTGTCCGTTTGTTCATCTGTTCATTTATTGTCATTGGTTAGATGGTTAATACTGTCAAGTGTTTGGGACATCATATCCTCAGTGATTTTTGGGTGTTTGTAAGATGGTTGATTCGGTTGTGTAAGGTTTATTTTTCAAAAGAAATGTAGGAGATACTAGAATTTAATGTTTTCAACGAGAAAGGAGGAGGTAGTAATGTATTTGTAAGAAAAGATCTATCCAGTGTTGGAGAGCATTACTTATAGTGTTCAGACAGCTTGGTGGGGATTTTGACACCAAGATAAGTAATGTAGTCAGTGCTTGTAGGAAAGGGTATGTAGTGTACTGCACGTTTTTGGAGTTTCATTTGAGAGGGAGCTTAGATGATTGGGTTCAATAAATTAAGAAGATGGAAGGTTTATGTTGTTGTGTTACTGTGAGTTTCTTGTATTAAATCAATAGAACGATCGTGTAATTTTGTGTCCCATGTTGGCGATCTGAATTGCACTTTAGTTTCTATTTCTGCCACAAATAGTTCTATAAAAATGGTGAATTGGGTGTGAGGGATTTCCTTTTTCTCATTGGGATGGAGCTATTGATTGACCATCACAAACAGAAAATGTTATTTGCACAGAATTAGGTACTATAGTCATTTGTATGTGTGGTATACAGAGCTTTCTATCACTTGTATTGGTAATTCTTCAAACAATGATCAAAATAATAAAAGAAAAATGTATCACAGATTGTAGCTGAGATGAGTGCTTAAACTATTGCATCTGTTTTAAACTTAGTCAACAGCAAACTCTACTATCCTTTGCTGCACCTTTATACTGTACTACAGTCAAAATCCTATTTCAACCTTTTAAATCTAATGAAGAATAAACCTCACAACATAGGTTACAAATATCTTATACAAACATCTCTTGTTTGTTCAGCAGAAACACAATTTGCTCATCTGCAATTTTAACCCCAAAGAGACTTGTTAAATATTTTCATTGAGAAGTCTATGGTGGTTCTGCATGCCATTATATTAGGAAGCTAACATTTATGCTTCATGCATTCTAAAATTTGCAACCCATAGACAACTTTAATGTACTGTAAACTCTCTCTCTCCCTCTTTTTTCCCTCTTTTCCATAAATAAGCTGTAAACTTGTCGATATAATTGAACTGTCAATAGTTGAAAACAGAAGAGAGAGCTGACAAGGAGAAGCGGTCCCAAAAGTTAAGGTGCCAACATCGGAGTTTGCAGGGAGGCGGAGAAGCATTACCCCACCTAGCAGATGAAATATGTCAACACACCAAGTCTAAAATATTTCAAATTGTTGTAACATGCATTGTCATGTGAATAATGTTTTTTTTCTGGTTTGTATTACCCCTGATGCACTCTGTATAATGCTCTACATCATAAATTAATTTTGAGCACTCAAGTCATGTGACATTCCATGTTGGGTGTCACATAATTTCTCATGACTTAAGTGCACAAATATTTATAATAATAATAATAATAATAATAATAATAATAATAATAATAATAACATTATTACGCAACATTATTTGACGCAAACAGGCATTTACTACTACACTAGGTAGAACATAGGTTATTTAATGTACTGTTTTTTTTTTTTTTTTTACAAAATGTACTGTTACAACAGGTGAGACTGTTGCTAAGTATTTTCTACATGTATTTGTGTGCTTGTAATATTAGTTATTGAATATGCATATTTTATAAATGAATCTGTTTATGTGTCCAATAAATGTTTAAAAACGAAAGCCTATCAATATAATATAAACCAACAGATATTTTACTTTTAACAGACCTTAACTTGATGTCTTGTAATTGTGTGCTTGCGTACCCTGCATAAGCCTGTGTGTTATATACAGAAGCACAATGTGTTCAGAAACTGATTAGTACTAGCAATATCGCTGGTCTCAATAATTGTAGAGAAAATGGCAGTGACCTGGTAATCCAGCATCAGAAGAACCAACACAGCTCAGGGAGAAACCGATTGAGACTGAAACACTCTACCAAAAAGAAAAAAGTAGATAAAGGAAAGAGTTAAATCAGTTTTTTAAAGCAGCATACCACATAGCAAAGAATACAAAACAATGACTCTACCCTGCTTAATGGTTGAAAGCATTCATCAAGTTCAATAGTTATCATATGCTAAAAAACAAAAACAAGCACATGACACTACAAGCCACACAATAGATTTTGAGCATTAAGAGTAATATGTTAATACTGTATATATTGTAAATACTCTCACCGTATGAATTAAAGGCACACTAAAATCAACCTCTCGCTCTCTCTCTCTCTCACACACACACACAAACACGCACACACAGACGCACACACACACACAGACACATGCACACACAGACACATGCACACACAGACACATGCACACACCATCTTTGTATAACTGTCATAGTGAAATATTTCCATTTTTCACCTAAACATAGACAAGATTTATGAATAATGTGCATGCATATTGAGACAAGGTCATCCAATGCAGCATGTGTTCATCTTTTGCTGTCTCTTTGCATTCTTAGCAGCAGTACAGTACAGTCAAAGTGGGAATTGACTCCAGGCCACAGTAGAAGTGGAAGCAAAAGCCAGGAGGCTCTGGGCAAGCTTACTGAATAAAGTCTGAACTTCAAAGAGCACATAGCAGAGTTTCAGGACTGCAGAGAAATGAAAAGGTTGTGTATAAATGTAGCTTTAGGTGGATATGGAAGCTCCGAAGATGTTTTTTCACAAACAAAAAGTCATAAAGACATAAACATAAAAAAAAATCTGCAATAATATATTCCATAACACAATTCATGGTTTGGTTTTATTAGTAATTCTATCCCAGTAACATCTAATGTGGTCACAGGGTTGCTACATCATAGGAGCCAATATGTGCCCCTGCCTCTATGAATCTGCTAACATGTGCTAGGATTGATGCCCAGCATTCACTGATAAGTCATAACTTTAAAACCATGAACATGTTGAGAATAGTCTCAGATTACTTATCAGTAGATAAGTAGATCCTGAGGGTTAGGGTTAGCTACATATTGAAGGTGTATCTGCTAGACACACTTGCACATCTTAAACAGGTGGTCACAAACCTAGATAAGAAAAGCAAGCAGATCTAATACATCTTTTTGTTAAGCAAGAAGTTGTCAGTTTGTCTCAGTTCTAGTATAGACAATAATATCATTCCTGACTAGGATGTAAAGATGTGCTTTCAACATATCCCTGTTGTTAATTCTCACAGATTGCGACACTCACACAGCAAAGGCAGAACTTCCAGAAACCCTATCTATCATCCACTGCTGTCTCACTCTCTAGTACTGGTGGTAGGTGAGCTCTGAAACTACAAGTCTGCTGTAAAGTGAGCAAACGGATAAGTCCGGTCCTAAATAGCCACAGTCCTGCAGATTTCAGCTCCAGCACTGCTAAAAAAAATTTTTTTTAAACTCACGTGTCTGTACTCTTAGTAATCTTGAAGACCTTGTTTAGCTTATTCAGGTGTGTTTGATTAGGGTTGGAGGTGAACGCTGCAGGACTGTCGCTCCCTGGTCTAGATGATGGTCCTTCAAACCTCTTGCCTCTCAGTTTTTTATAATTTTTCCTCTTTTCTCCTCCCTCTCCTTGGTATCCTTCACCCTTCCTATCCTACCTAAAGCCAACCACCAGTGCACAAAGTCCCAGTGGCTCCCTTTCCTCTGGGTTTTGTGCAAGCTTCACAATATCTTCTCTTCACTACTCAAGCCACTGGCCCCTCCTGCTCTACCCTCTCTGATTGCTGATGACTTCACCATATTTTATGATAGGAAAAGGCAACATTTTGCCAGATCTTTGCTTCCCACCCCAACCACTATAGCAAATTTTCAGGACCCTCCCTCTCCTCCCCTAGCAAAATTAAAATCCTCTAGGCAATGGTTTGTTTCCTACCTAGAAGATTGGTCATATGTAACATGGAGTGACATAGAGTATAACTAAAGTATTCCACACAGACTCTCCCCTGGTGTCCCACAAGGCTCAGAACTCGATCCTCTTCTGTTCTCCCTCTATACCCACTCTCTTGGTGATGTCATATTCTCAAACAGTTTTTCCAAGCATTGTTATGCAACTCATTCTCTCCTTTCCTCCCACAGGTTTCCACTTGGATCTCAGTATGTCTGGCAGGTATCTCATTCTGGATCATCCTTCTGACGATTATGGCTCTTCACTTTTGCATTCTCCCCATGAAGATTGCATTGCACCTCCACATCACAACCCAGCAAAATCTCTCTGGGTTCTCATCAGCAGAATATCCAACAGGTCATGATCACACTCCGTACTGTCACAGAAATCCCAGCATTGCTCATGGATCAGGTTATGCAGCAACATCCCATCCAACCTCCTGCTCCTCAGACATCACTACCACCATCAACACTCCACGCTTTCCCGTGCCACCCACCTACGATGGTGATTCCGCTTACCTTCATTTTCTCGTACTGGAGTTGCAACCTTTGTCCTTTTCCACACAATGGTCCAAGGAAGCATACATCATAACCCTCCTTACTGGAAAGGCAAGGGAGTGTGAAATGTCATTATGGGACGCCCAGGTCCCCTGCTGGACCACTTACAGGGCATTAACCACTGAAATGAGGAGTGTGGTTTGGGTGATCAGGTGCTCTTCAGCGCTTTCCTCAATGGACTTGCTAATCCAATCAAGGATGCACTAGCAGCTTGAGAGCTTCCTTTCACCATCCAAGAAATCATGGATCTTGCAACATGCATTGATAACCGCAAACAGGCCCACCATTATGCAAACAATAAGTTGGCCAAAACCCCAGCTCCTATTCAACTACCTGTCTCAACCATCATCATGCCTACCCTCGAAGCTCCAACTGAGCCTATGCTGGTCGGTCATACTCACATCTCTTTGAAGGAGCGCCAGCTATGTCACAATGAGGGCTTCTGTTTTTACTATGGTCAGGCGGGCCACCTGGTATGAACCTGTCCATTAAAAGCCTGACCCCCCAGGTAATTCTAGGAGTACAGTGGGGCCCAATGCTCAGTCCATTCCCAGATCCCTGACCATTGTTTTCTGTAACCCTGACCTATGATAACCAGTCCCACATCACAAACACTTCAATTTCTACAGGCATTCATTACACTAAAAAAAAACGAACTATCGCTATATTTAGTTTTACGAAAGCCATCCTTGTTCAGAGTACATAAAGAATCCAAGTAACTACATTAACATAAGTTAACTGAGTTATTTATACTAAAAATGGAGTACTATCGGTTTTACTTAAGAAGTGTTTGTTTGGTCAACTTCACATTGGACCTTTGCGGATATCGTAGCAGCTGACCTTGAAGGCAGAGCAACGGAATGGAAGACAAACAGAAGTGCAAAACACCTTGATGAGGAGATGGCGATTCTGTCAGGTATGAATATTTCATTTGAATGCTTTACCATCCTGATAAATTCTGTCAGAAAAAAGTAATGTACAGATGGAGCCATTTCAAACATCTGGCTGTTCCGTTAAAGGACCTTGCACTGTCCTTGCATTGTCCGTGCATTTGAATCCCAAATAGCATTAGATGAATAGAGAGTACAATCCCTTGTTCTACACACTAAGTAGTGCCCTTGGTAAAGGGTTGGAAAGCAAATTGGAATTCAGCCTTGTGTTAGGAGCTAGTTGGCTTTGTAGCTGTATATTAAATAGCATGGATAGTTCAGAGACGATTCCAGATGACTTAGAAGCAATTATTAAGGATTTTCTTTTAAAAACACAACGATGTTATCAGATGTGTTTTCTTGCTGAAAAAAGTGCTTCTGTGACTGGTTTTGAACTTGGTGTTTGGCAGGCCGTTGCTCTATCCTTAATACTGTACATCATATTGACCTTCTTTCACACTTGCTGTACATATTAGTTAAACTCATTGACTGCTTCAGTTAACTGCAGTGTCCCAGCAGCCTTATATATATATATATAGTTTCATAAATAGATGATGTGGTAAAAAAAAAAAAAAAGGACTAATAAAACAGATTTCTTAAATCACTCAATACACAACCCATGATGCTTATGCTATTTAAAATATAGAAATAAAGAAATAAAACTAGTTATTGGAATATTTTTCAAGACATCCATAATAATCCTTAAAGACATGGTAACATCAGTAATTTATCTATACCAATCGTTTTAGATATGGAATACAAATGCAGACTATGTATTTTACATTACGGTGTATTTTATTAAGTTCAGTAGATAATATTTTGCTCCAAAGTAAAGTTTTTCGACATATTTTTGATGTTTTCGCTGATCTTTTTTTCGCTAATGGTCAAACATTGGCATAAAAAAGCGATTAATGGCGCATAATATCTGGAACAAATATCTGCCCATACGGATAAGTATTTATTTTGTCATTTAACCATAGATAAAGTTTGCCCATCAAAAATATAATGGGGCATTAATCACTTATCACAACTGTGAATAGATGCAGCAGCGACCGATTAAATCCAAATAAACATTCACACTTGAAAACAACACTAAAACAACTAAAAAGTTCCAGAGGGTTAGCGTCTGTTATCGCAGGACAGGGATCATCTACTTTATCTTTTACTGCTTATATTTTTGCCCTAGTTTCATTTGGTTTTAACGCAGTTTCATGTGCTGTGTGTGAAAGGGAGAGAGAGCTTATATTGTGGATTACTACTACTACTACTACTACTACTACCACTGCTATTAATCATAATAATTGTTGTAATGTAAATTAAACCCATGGGTCTCAATCATCACTAAATGTCTACAGTATACTACTGTATTTTTCACTGCTTATATTTTTTGTCCTAGTTTTACATGATTTAATTTGCTATTTGTGTGTGCGTGTATGTGTGTGCGAGAAAGAGCTTATATTGTGATTTGTCCAAGGTTACTAAAGCCTGGCTTACTACTAATAATAAAAATTATTTCAATGTAACCCATGGGTCTCAATTACAAAATCAGTCAACGCTGTAATCAGATGATACAACAAATTATATACTCTGAAAGTCATGTTTTATTTGAACATTTAAAAAATATATACAAAATTTTTATTCATATAACGTTCCTATGCTCTTACACCACATGTTACAGAAACTGATCAGTTATATTAATCACATCACACACACAGTGTTTATTGTAGGCTATTTCTGTCGTAGAGGAGATCTATTTCTCTCTCTCTCTCTCTCACACACACACACACACACACACACACACACTCCAGGATCTGTTTAGTAATATCGGATTTATTTATATATCGCTTTTAATAGTGGTTACTATCACAAAGCAGCTTTACAGAATTAAAAGACAATTAGAGAAATGAGAATGAAATGTGTGAGGAAACATGCATGAATCAAAATGGTCAGAGTGACCCTGAAGAGGGGTAAAAAAAAACTCTGAGTTTCGCTTCCAAGCTTAACTTTGCAGATACAGAATGTGTTGTTTTCTCAAACATGATTTTCCCAACTTGGCGTTTATATAGATTCAGACAGATTTAGGAATGCACCCAAAAGAATCTAAAGCACAAACAAACACACACCGCAGAGGAAAGCAGAGACATGCATTCACACCTCTGACCATCTTTTGTCTTGTAAATGAGGTATTTTTTACGTAGGCTGGGGGATTACACACACATACCATTTTAATCACCGGACTTCATAGCGTCCTAAGAATGATGGTGAAAAACAATAGGGAGGCACAGTGGGAAATCTTTCAATCCTCACACACTACATTTGTACTGTACACTGTAGCTATGTTTGTTAGGGCACTTGTTAATACACAGTACTATAATGCATCGAAACACTTACTTCCTGGTTTGTTTTTAAATATCGATTATCAACTATGCCCTGTTCAGCACAAATAAACAATGTCTATGGCAAATTTACTATGAATGTATCAAAGTCTTGGTGTAACAGAGATGAGCCTCTTCAGATCCTTCTGCACTCATGTTATCATGTAAATTATTATCATATTGATGCATTTCAATTAAGGACAAAAAGTACAGACAAAAACAGTTAAAGTGCCACATGTGAGTGTGTGTTTGTGGATGAAGAGGAATGTCTGTGTGTGCTCCTGGATTAATCAGTTGGCTTTAACACAAATGCATTTGCGCGCTGGCAAGTCGAAAGATCCCCCCCCCCCCCCCCCCCCCAAAAACACAGAGCAATTAGCACCATATAATAGTCAGTACATTCTCTGTTGGAGTTTCTCACCTTCCACTCCTCCTAAGTTAGTCTTTGCTCTTTTGATGTAGTTCTTAAAACCCAAAGCATTTATTTATACTGAGAAAAAATAAATATGGGTCACATAAGTATAAAATAGCATAGATACATATGATCAAGTGTTCAATGGTTGTTTGTTTCTATGACTATTATTATTATTATTATTATTATTATTATTATTATTATTAAAGTTATCTCCTATTTTAGCCCATTGATGTAGTTGGTTCAAGTAAATGTTTTTTTTTTTTTTTTTTTTTTATCAAAACAAACTGACCTAACAATACCCCAACAATTAAAACACACACAAAAATTACGTTAAAAAAAAAACTTTATTCTTCCAAAAGAAGCCAAAGTTAAAACAATAATTTGTATAAAACAGGTGAATAGAAATTGTATTTTGCTTAACGGTCAGTAAAATACCTGTCTAACACCAGCTGCTTATCAGTCCCTATCTGTTTTTATTATTATTATTATTATTAAACAAATTGCTTGTGCTTAATGTAAATAAACCATTGACTTTGCTAGCGTTAAACCCTGTCTGTCTGTATTAACGTCTGCATTAAATTAATGGGAATTTACTTAATGCAGTTTCATACAAATAAGTTAAGCGATATAACACTATATATATACACTAGGTATAGCCGAACTATACCTTACCGAGTATTGAAGCGGCCCTACTGCTTACCTACTCCTACTAACTATTAAACACTTAAGGGTTTTTATCCAACTTTGGTTAACTAAGTGCTTGCGCTACCGTGTACAAGTCACGGCCAGAGTGGGGAAAAGTCAGACATGGTTACGAGTGTTTAGCTCGCTAGCTCTGGTACACCTAACCCCAGCTTGTGTCCCCCTTGGACAGTGTTGAGTGTAATGCGTTAGAGTACTCCGATTAATTTTTTGATGTAACAAGTAATCTAACGCGTTAGGTCCCTCAGTTACTTAGTTACTTTTTCAAAAATGTAATCCGTTATTCAGACAATTTATGTAATCCGTGAGCCAGACAGCAGTCATTTCCAATTAGTGTGTGTGTGAGAGAGAGATAGTCGTCCTACAAGCCCCGCCCCCGATAACCTGCCCCCCTCTGTTATTCCTGCTGCTATACCCCTATCTCACCTATGCTGTTTGACTATGTGAGGACTGAAGCGCGGAAAGATGGAAACCTAATCACAGCGCCAAAACTCGGTGAATCATGATGAACAGTACTTAGGCCACCACACGAAGGTGAAATAGGTGTATTAGTAGTTAACAGATTATGGGCCAAACTTCGCTGAGTGATGACGGTAGAATAATTATTAAGGTCTTGACTCAAATAACATGTATGAGGAAGCACAAAGGAGTTTTCATTTTCTGCAATGGAAAAGTACTCTAACTAGTTACTTTTATCAGAAAGTAATGTAATGTAATTAGTTACTTTAAAAAGTAACGTCCCCCAACACTGCTCGTGGACTGCCTGACATTGTATTCCAGTCACAAAAATAACCTGCAGATTAACTCTTACCAAAAAATAAATAAATGCTGAATTTATCCAAATCCAGAGAACACTCAGTCAGATTCTCTCTGTCATTTGCAGAGGGCACAAACACTCTCTTTATAAAAAATACCCTCAGCTCACAAAACTCTATATTAATCAGTTTCTCGGGTAAAGCATCCTCTGGAATAGCGAAGTTAATAGTATTTCCGAAGCTTTAGCTTGTTTTTGAGGGAAAGAGTGACATTGTGAATTTGTGACACTGACGGTAAGCTATAATGTTAACTCCAGATTTGGTAAACAGATGTCCTAAAATAAAACTAAAGTCACATCTGACTGCTGCTGGCGCTGCCAGTGATTTTCAAAATGGCAGATGAAAATAAATAAATAAACTGGGACTGAACTGTAAACTAACCCAAACAAATTTTATGAAAAAAAAAAAAAAAGTCACCACTTACCCTGAATAAAAAGTCCATGTCATCTTCATCTCCATATTGCAGTTTGCTAGCGTCAGTCCGGTGAGGGGGAGGAGGGTTAAAATCACGTGATTGCTACTTAGCAACTAAATTGCTGGGTTCTGTTAACGACTTCTTGAGAACAAAGCGCCATCTAGTGGTGGCAGTCGGTAAATTAATAAATAGTGCTTCAATGGGCGTGGTTACAGTGAAATCTTGACACGCCTTTCTGGCAGGAGAGGTAGGGGATCACGACAGCCACACGGCAGCCACACGTCAGTCATACACCATTCACATGGCAGTTGCCCGACCGTGGTAGTTTTGAGGGGTACATCTGTACGTATACACAAAGTTTAATTAATTTACTTTATTAGTTCATTTTGTAGCCTGTTGTGTTTTAGTGTTAGTTGTGGTAGTTTAATAGCCTGTTGTGGTATTTAATTTTATTATTATTATTATTATTATTATTTTAGGCATTTATGCTAATGTACAGTTCTCAAAGAAAGCATGTAGCAGTGTAAGGACTGCAAAAATAACAGTGTCAACTAGATCTCAGTTGTTGAAGCACTATAGATTAATGCATGGACATTATGGACTCCGTAATCATTTCCCATGCACTTATTCTGACTGTCCCTGTAGATTTACAACATGGAATGCGCTACATAGCCATCTTAATTGTTACCATGCTAAAGAGAATACTGAATTACTAGCAAGGTTAGTCACATTCAATTGTCACATGTGCTCTTGCAGTGATATAGCATCAGAACAAGATTATTTTAGTCTCATCAAAAACCACCTAAAAAACTAACGAAATAGTTCCTTGTATGTTTGAGTTCATTTTAGACAAATGTGTGTGGCACATTTAAGTTGCATAAAAATAGGAAGAACAATCCTTCAAAACCAGGTGTTGTTCCAGAAAGTGGTACACAGAATTTCTCGGATAAATAGCTGGTATAACTGTATTTATTTCTTTAGTAGTTTTAAGTGGTGAATCAAATAGTAATTAATGTCCCTTATGTTAAATTGTTCTTTAGTTATACATGTCCATGCAGAGTTAGCATAAATGCTGTTTTATGTTCAGATGTTATTGAATAACCCAGAATATATATATATATAGCTTTCCTTACAATAACCTTATGTCTTTTAAATCCATAGGTTGCTGCTAACCTCACTCAAACCAACACCATCCCACTAATTCAAACATTTATGTTTTTTGTATTGTGTAACTGGATTGTTACACAAACAAGCTGACCAGCATCTACCAAAGGAAAGGAGGTGTTGCAGGACATCAAATTTGAAAAAATGAATGGCTGCCATTGACCAGATCTGCAATCTGTATTTATGATACTTGTGCATAATTTACATGGTGATTTGTTATTTTTAATGTCTCTACTCTTCTACAGAATGATGCTATCTCAACTCAGAGAGTGTGTATTGTCAGAGCACTTTCTGTGTATCTTACTGAAGACTGTTAAAACCTCATGAAGTAGTATGCTGTACTGTAAGTATTCTTACACAGTCTTTTGTGCATATTTAAAGTAAAAAATACTTCCCAACATCACCAGACAATACAATAAAGTTCTCATATATGGGCAAAATTCATATAATATAGTCAAGAAATATGAATGCACAATGTATATTTAACTCGGTGCAATAAAAAGAAAATGAGTAGTCTATTACTGAAAAACTTTAACCGAATAGTATGGGAGTAACTTGGGTGCAGCTGCAGGGGCATCAGTGGAGCTGTATCATTGCTTTCGAATGTGCTCCCTCTTCCTCTTCCTTCTTCTCCTGGGCACCTCATTGATGTGAAGTATTAAGGAATGGACAATTGATACAGAATTCTCAGATTATTTGCTTTTTCTGGATGTACGTACTGCTAAGTGATGTTGAATTTGCAACCTGCATTGTTGATGCAATTAAAATGACTGAACAGTGTTACTGTTTTTGTGTTTTGTTGGCCGCAGACTCAGAGAATGCAGAAAGAGACATGGCCAATACAGTCATTGGAATTTACATTATCAGACCTGAAGATGCAGAAGTTTGTGACCCACCATTGCATGTTGGACTCATTGTTGAGGGAGTAAAAGTTCTTCAAAATCTTTGCGATGTCACTAAGGCATGTGCTCTTCTTTTGGGAGTCATATACAGCTTGAATCTCAGCTATCACCTGACTTTTCTGTACACTTTTGTGTTCTTTCAAAAAGTGTTACTGGGACTTGATGCACAGAAACATTCATACAAAATCCACATGTTCAAAAAGAAACACGTTGATTGAATCATTACATCTTAATTTTTCTTTCTGTTTTTTTTCTCCTGACACCTGTGACATTTAAATTGTCTGTAGTTTTAAAAAAATAATGGCCTGTTTTAATGTTACCATTGTTGATGGCACCAAAATTTGGAGTTCTGCAGCTTTTTGGAGCATGCTGCCTATATTAGGCAGGCTGTTGTTTTATTGTTTTTAGGAAGTGTGTAAAATTGTTTGCAGTTGTTTACAAAAAGAAATAACGTTTTAATGTTTCCTTCACGATTGGTTCTAACCATTTTAAATATAAAAAGATTTATTGCTGCAGCATTTTGTGGTGTGCTCCCTGACTTGAACAAAATTTATTTTGTTTTATTTTTCTCACTTACTCACTCATCATCTATACCGCTTAATCCTGTATTCAGGGTCACGGGGGGCCTGGAGCCTATCCCAGGAGACTTAGGGCACAAGGCGGGGTACACCCTGGACAGGGTGATAATTCATCGCAGGGCACACACACACTATGGGCAATTTAGAAATGCTAATTAACCTAACCTACGTGTCTTCGGACTGTGGGAGGAAACCCACCAAGCACGGGGAGAACATACAAACTCCATGCACACAGAGACGGGAATCGAACCTGGCGGGAAATCGGACCCGGATCCTGGAGGTGCAAGGTGACAGTGCTAACCACTACACCAGCATGCCGCCTTTTATTTTTTTTTATGAAATTAAAATTAATTAAAATGTTTAATTACAACAATTGAAGGCATTTGCACATTGCATGACTTTGGGAAGAATGTTTGCTATTGACCAGAATTTTTTTTTAAACAAACTGTGACATTTAAGCTGTTTGTGGTTGTTTAAAAAAATAGAGGCCAGCGTTAATGTTACCTTAATTGTTCACATAAAAGATCTGAAATATCAGAAAAAGAAGTTCTGCAGCGTTTGGGGCAACCTGTTTAATTGGGGATTCTGCTTAATTACAACAGACATTCCATCCATTTAATATTATATTTCTAAGTAAGATTTTTATAATTTCTTGAAGACATTTGCAGTTGTGACAAGAAGATTGTCACAAGACCTTGTGAAGAATGTTTACTATTGAAATGATTATGTTGTGGTCTAATTGTTTCCAAGGACCTGGTTGTCTATTGCAAGACCTTGCAAAAATAAAGGAATGAATGAATGAATGAATAAATAAATAAATGTCTTTTGTTCCTGGAAATATGCTTGTGATTATTTAACTATTAACTGTACAAGTGGAAACCTTAAAGTAAATAAAATCTATAAAACAGGTGTTCACCTTACATATTGAACATTAATGAATGTAACAAAATTATTAAGTAAAATGTACATTTAAGTAATGTGTAATAGTGACAAATCTGAATTGTTTGGATTTACTTAAAAGAAAAATTGTAAACTTTACCTGATTTTCTTTTGTTCATGCAATTAAATTGTAATTGTAGAAACTACTCAACCTACTTGTGTTGACACTACTTTTTTATGTAAATCCAACAAATACTTTTTTTGAGTGTAGGAACTATAGGAGGGTAGCAACTCCTCTCATGTCCCTCACATCCACAAAGACCCCTTTCTGGTGGAATCCTCACGCTGAGAAAGCGTTTAATGATCTCAGACATCGATTCACCACGGCTCCCGTTATTGTCTTTCCTGACTCGTTGCTTCCTCAATTTGTTGTGGAGGTGAATGCATCTGCAACAGGAGTCAGAGCTGTGGTTTCTCAGAGATCCCTTCAAGACATAAAACTTAACCCTGTTCATTCTTCTCTCACTGATTCACATGCTCAAGGTGCACAATTACGATAGTGGGGATCATGAACTGCTAGCAGTTAAACTAGCCCTCAAGGAATGGAGACACTGGCTGGATGGAGCTGACCGTCTCGGATTACTTGGCTGTAACCTTGTTCCCTGATAAAGAGGGAACATCTCTTTGTTGCCCGGTTGTGAAGCCTGTGCATGTCAAAACCGCCGAATACCTTCGGCTTATAACCTCTGCCAGGCATGACGTCACCGAATAAGGTGCACCTGCAGGTTATAAATAGGAGTGAACCGGAAACATCCTGAAGGACGTCCAGTCACGCCAGCAGTGCGGCATCGGAACGCAGCATCTCGTTTCCGCTTTATCAGGGAACAGGGTTACAGCCAAGTAACCCGAGACATTCCCTTTCAAAAGCTACACTCGATGCTGCGTGAAAACGCTATGGGAACGAGAATACCAACGCCGCCGGTTGTGTAGCGTGTGCGCACAAGCCGAGGAGGTCTGAGAGGTCTGCCCGGAGTAGCATTGACATCCAGACTATAAAATCTAACAAACGTGTGTGGAGAGGACCAGCCCGCCGCATCACACACCTGCTGCAGGGGGACGCCTCTTGCCAAGGCAAATGATGAGGCAATCCCCCTGGTTGAGTGAGCCCTGATTCCCAGAGGCGAAGTGTGACCACGCGCCTCATAGGCTAGGGCAATGGCATCTCTCACCCAGTGTGACAGAGTCTGTCTAGTGGCAGCCGCCCCCCGGTTGCGACCCCCATGGCAAATAAGAGTGTGCCACTTACGCCACTGGCTAGTGCGGTGGACGTAGATCCGAAGAGCACGTACTGGACACAGTAAGTGAAGTCTTTCCTGCTCCGGAGCAGTGAAAGGCAGAGGACAGAAGGCTTCGAGAACACCTGGGTGCATGGTCAAGAATGGAACCTTGGGAAGATAGTTCGGGTGAGGATGCAGAATAACTTTGACTAGCCCAGGGGCAAAGTCTAGGCAGGATGGGGAGACTGACAGAGCCTGCAGATACCCAATCCTCTTCAAAGAAGTAATAGCCATAAGAAAAACCATCTTAAGAGACAGAAGCCTGACAGGCGCTGACTCTAGTGGTTCGAAAGGGGTGTCGGCCAAGCCTTCGAGTACGATAGTTAAGTCCCATGAAGGGACTGTCGCTCTAGTGGGCGGCTTCAACCGTTTAGCTCCACGAATAAAACGGGCAACTAAATGGTGCTTGCCCACAGAAACCCCATCATTCAGAGCGTGACAAGCCGAAATAGCGGCTACGTACGTTCTGAGTGTACTAGGGCATAAGCCCGAGGACAACTTTTCTTGCAGAAACTCCAGCACTGAAACAATGTGACAGTGAACTGGGTCTACATGTCTTGCCATGCACCAATTTTCAAATACACTCCATTTGAGGGCATAAGTTCTTCTAGTGGAGGGAGCCCTGGCACTTAAAATGGTTTCAATTACGCTGGCTGAAAGCCCAGCATGTCTTTGTTGGTCCCGTTCAGGGGCCAGACGTGAAGGTTCCAGAGCTCGGGCCGGGGATGAAGTATTGTTCCCTGCGCCTGAGACAGAAGATCCCTCCTCATTGGAATCACCCAGGGTGAGCCGTCGAGGAGAGATACTAGATCTGAGAACCACACTCTGGTCGGCCAATGGGGCGCTATCAATAAGAGGCGCAAAGCCTGTTGACGGACCCTCGGCAATTGATGTGCCACGCGAGAAGATGACTTCTCCAGCTCCCTTGTGCTGGACAGCCATCCAAGACCGCACCCCAGCCCGTGAGGGAAGCGTCTGTCGTTAGCATCTTGCGACGACAAGACGGACCTAGAGTGGGACCCAAAGTCAGAAACCGGGGTCTGAACCACATAGAAAGGGTACGAAGCCCCCGGCGCGTAACCCTTATTAGCCTCTGGGGGTTGGCCCTTGAATGAAACCCCCTGGCTCTTAGCCACAGCTGAAACGCTCTCATGTACAGAAGGCCCAAAGGTATCACCGTGGACGCAGCTGCCATGAGGCCTAAAGATTTCTGAAAGTGATGAACAGTGACCTTCTGGCCTAGCTTGATTTCCTTCAGGGTGTTGAGAATGGATTCGACATGAGCAGGAGACAGCTGTGCCCGCATTGTCACCGATTCCCATGAGAGACCCAAATATGTTGTCCTCTGAACAGGAAGGAGAACGCTTTTTGTGGCGTTGAGTCTCAATCCTAAAGAATGAAGATGGGCTAGGACGACATCCTGATGTCGAAGCACTAGGTCCTGAGACTGGGCCAGAATCAGCCAGTCGTCTATGTAATTCAAAATACGGATGCCCTGGAGTCGTAAAGGAGCCAGAGCTGCATCCATGCATTTTGTATATGTGCGGGGTGACAGAGCTAGGCCAAATGGAAGGACCCGATACTGGTAAGCTTCGCCCCCAAAAGCGAACCTCAGGAACTTCCTGTGCTGTGGCAATATTTCTATATGGAAATATGCGTCCTTGAGATCGATTGTCACAAACCAATCCTCTAGTTGGATTTGAGAAACAATCATTTTGACAGTCAACATTTTGAATCTGGACTTCCTGAGATAGCGGTTCAAGCCGCGAAGCTCCAAGATCGGACGCAACCCCCCCCCCTCTCTTGGGCACCAAAAAGTACCGACTGTAGTAGCCCGACTCTCTGTCTGGGTGGGGAACATGTCCTATGGCCCCTTTGCCCAGCAGAGTCTGTAACTTCTGGGCCAGCAGATGTGCTCGGTCCGGTTTCACGGAAATGGAGACCACGCCGTTGAAACGCGGAGGACGATGTGCAAACTGAATCCTGTAGCCTGTGCCTACAGTCCTTTGTACCCAAGGAGATACGCCTGGCAGTAGTTTCCATGCTGCCAGCTTCTCCGAAAGGGGCACGAGCTTTGACACTTCGGCTGGATGGGGGGGGTGTTAGGTGTTGGGTATCCTGAAGTATGGCAGAAGATGCCCGAACACCTAACTTTTTGTTGGAGACCGGCGCTCCCCGAAACACCAGTGGTGGCGGGGATTGAACACCGGCCTCCCGGGAGTGCCAGGGAGGACTCCCTGTTTTGTGATGAAAATCCAGGCGCCCCACGGCCCCAGGCGCACGAACCTCAGGGCTTCTTCTTTGAAGAGAGGAAGCTCCTCAGATCCGGTCTTTTCGAAGCAGATTTCTGAGAAGAGCAGCGAGCCTCACCCCTGTCTTTACGAGAGGGTGCGCGGCTGGTCACGCTCTCCTTCTGCACCTCACGCCTGATAGGGGCCAGACCTGGCCAGGGCTGGGTGGCCGACGGTCCCAGTTCTTGAGCATGGCGGGGAAGGAACCTCCCAAAGGCCTGTTCATATAGCTTCCCGAAACCGTCGCCAAAGAGGCCGGAAGGCGAGATGGGGGCATCAAGGAGGACAGCACGATCCTCATCCTTGATGCCCGTGAGGTTCAGCCACAGATGCCTCTCTGTAGATACCATGGCAGCCATAGAATGGCCCACAGCACGGGCCATCTGCTTGGTTGCACGGAGAGACAGGTCTGTGGCTCGGCGCAGCTCTGCAAACACCCTGTCATCAATAACCCCGCCGATGCTCAGGTCCTTCACCAGGTCAGCCTGGTAAGCTTGCAAAACCGCCATAGTGTGCAGTGAAACGCCAGCCTGACCTGCTGCCTGAAAAGCTTTCCCCACCAAAGCAGATGTCAATCTACACGGCTTGGAGGGGAGAGTAGGCTTTTTCAGGGAGGATGATGTCCCAGGAGAGAGATAGCCCGCAAACGTCTCTACTATCTGGGGCATCATCATATAACCGCGTGCTTTCGCATCAACGATATTCGAATAAGTCGAAGTCGATGGCACAAAAACACGCGATGAATACGGCTTGCTCCATGAAAGAGTTAATTCATCATGGATGTCACCAAAGAAGGGGAGAGAGAGACGTTGAGGCTCCTCCCCCCGGCCACCCGACAGAAACCTGTCGTCCAATCTTGGGGAAAACGCTTGGGGGAATCTTGCTTCTGCGGCCAGTCGATATGCAATCGCTCGACCGCATGCGTTATAACCTCTAATAATTCCTCATAAGCTCTGTCAGCACTGGAGGAGTGTTGTGAGGAGGCTACTTCCATGGAAGCGAGAGAGGAGGATTCTTCCGCTCCTTCACAAGAAGCGCCGGAGCGCGCTTACAAAGCGGAAGCTAAAACTTCCTGATCCGGAGAGAGAAAGGGGAAATTCCGTCTCGTGCGCGTCTGCCAGATGTTCCCATAGCGTTTTCACGCAGCATCGAGTGTAGCTTTTGAAAGGGAACAAATATTCCTTGTATAGACAGATCACTGGAACCTAAAATCGCTCAAGTCAGCCAAGAGAATCAAACTCATGCCAGGAACCCTCTCTCAACAGTTCTCAACATGTCCACTCTTGATACAATTTCACCACTTCAATGTCTCATGTCCACAACCAGACTGGAAGTGGACAATCAGGTTTTACAGTCCCTTGAACAGGGGCCAGGTCCCAGTAACATTCCTCAGGTACTGCTTTTTGGCCCAGCTGCCACCCGCCCTCAAGTTTTGGACTGGTGCCACAGGTCTAGATTAGCATGCCACTCAGGGGTTAGGAGATGCCACTGTGACCCTGTATAAAGGATAAAGCAATATACACAATGAGTAAGTGACTGAGTGAGTGAGATGTCTTGAATGAAATTAAATGACCAAACCACACAAATTTTAGGCATAAAATTATATGGTAAATTTGGCATCAGATTTTATTATAAAAATAGCAGAAATAGCTAAAACACAGATATTTTAGATTAAAAAATTCTATTGTGGACAGAACTTTAACATAACACTATTTTCCTTAAAATCTTAATTATTTTAAATTTTGTAATTACTCCCATCTACATTTAATATGATGATTTTTGCCTGCTGAATGCTGCCAAACAGGTAAGGAGGCAATACCAATACTTAGAGAATCGATAACAACTTTATAACTGCGTTTCAGAATCTACTCAGGTAGGGGCGTTAACAAGGCAGTAATGAAATATTTTGTTGGGAGGCACCAGCGGAAATTTTTTAACATGCTCCAATTGTCCTCTCAACTCTAATGACATTAACAAACATGACAGAATTTAAACAGAGTCCAAAAGAGTCTGTAAGGAGTCATTACCAACTTCTATTGAGCTCTCCAGAGGTTGTAACAAATTTTCATTGGTGAGCAAATTTTATTCTGTAGCAAATTTGGGGATATTAGTGGTCAGGGTCTGTGGTGTGAGTTGTAGTGTCTGGCACTAGGACATTGCCAGTGGATCCTTCGAGTGCTGTGGTTTGTGGGACCTCTTAGATTGGTTTTGTTTGTCAAGTACATCCCAGGGATGCTTGATCAGATTGGTATCTGTGGAGTTTGGAGGCCGGTTTTGTAGCTTTGCGCTCTTTGCCTGCTGAGTTTCATACACAGCAGGCTGTGGTGCACTGGGTCATCTGGTACCTTTCTATTGTGGCCAGCATTTGTGCTGCATTGGCTTTTCTCTGGACGAGTAGGCCTTTGGTCCCAGTGGAAACCCATGGACCAGTGTACAGTGCATGTACACTGTACAGTGTATTTTGAAAATTTCTGAATTAAAAAAAAAGGTAAATTTTCTTTTGTAACTTCATCTAAAATATGAAAATCTTACATATTCTAGATTCTTTACATTGTGATCGCAGCCCTACAGCCAGTGTCTCTTTCCATGTTCACACTCCTTGCATGACTGGGAAAATGAAGCCATGAAATCACTTGTGAAAAATCAGTTTACCTATCTTGGTAGCATAGTCACAAGTAAACATAAGCAGCTTTTTAAAAGAAAAGTTTACTGGGCTTCTGAATCAAAATAAGGGAATAAAAAGGGAATTGGGACAGTGGTCAACTTTGTCATTTAAGGTCATTAAATTAAATTATTATGATTTTATTATGATTATGCTTTTATACCTCTTTTAGTCTGTACCCATTTTTAAAGGAATTGTACATGTACATGATGAATCAGCCAGAGACTACGTTACCCTTGATTTTATTTACAATTTTCTATAGCTCTGGTGTAGTAATCTATGTCCTTCCAGTCTATGTTACCTCTACTGGACTCTGGTTCCTTGCCAGTTCAGATTTAATTATACCATCCGTCTGTTGTGTTTCATCAAGTTCTCCTGTGCCAGGAACTGAGACTATGTGTTGTTGCTGTATTGGCCATGCTTCAACTCCAAAACTATTTTAGTAATATCACTTACAGCAGTAAACTGTCTCTTCCATATAGCTGTATTTGTCATCTACACCCATGTGGTTAGGGATTTGACATATTTTATACTTGATATGAAGGTATTTTTGGTGGCAGGTAGGGGAGGTGTACAGTTCTTCTGACTTTCTTAGAATTAATCACCTCATGAGATATTTAGTAAGAGTTAGACTGAAATTACAGTTTCCATGGGAAAGGCACTGTGATGTGAAATCGATGTGATGGTGTCTTTCGGGACCATTTGAAATTGAAAATGTGGGCCAAAAGCATAAAACAAAGATGGTAGATATCCCCGTACTCACTCAGTATTTTTTTCTTGCAAGGAATTCAACATGTTTCTTGCTAGCAGGCAACTTGGGGGTGGGTGGGTGTCACGGAAACACCAGGCTCCGTCCTCAATCTCTGTTCCCAATCACACGAGTTCTGAGCACACATCTGATTACCACCACACCTTATATACACCACACCTCACTCATGGAATACAGACTTCACTACATACCTCGTCAATCTTTGCTCCTCGCCTGGCCTCGTCTCATCTCGTTCCCTGCTCCTACGTCTCATCTACTGCCCTGCGTCCGCTTCATGTTCTACGTGTCATCTGTTTGTCTACACTCGTCCACCAGCTCCAACATCACCACAGTTAAGATAACCCAATTTTTCTTTCATTGTTCTGCTTTCCACAAACTGTCAATAAAACGCCCGTACAGGATTCTACACGATCCTTGTCTGTTTGAGTCTGTCTTCCATAACAGTGGGTTTCTGGTGTGAAGTTTGTGAAGCCTTGGCAACATACACACTTCCTGGTATTTTGTGTAACTGTAGCCAGGTAAGAGCAAGGAGTAGGCAGGTACATTCACATTCAGTGGAATAGTTCCCCCCATCTATCATTAAATCTTTCAGAAACCTTCCTCAAAATATAGATATTTAAAAACTATATTTTGCACCTGATTCTAGTCTATTTTCCACAGGAATTATGAACTGTTCTAACCATAACAATATATAAATATACTGCTTTAACCTTTTCCTGGTGCAGATTAAATTTGTAGTGTTTAATCCTATAAAATAGTAATGTAGTAGTATTCATCTGCTCTGATCTCATGTGACAATTGAAATGGCACAAAGGCCTTTGATCCTCTGACAGGTCCCTCACTGCTGATCAATGAGCATTAACTCACAGTGGTAATTGGAGTTTACATGCTTACAAGCTTTTATTCATTAATTTTACAGCTGACATGCAGAAAGGTTTACTAATGGGCGTAACGTCTCTCCTGGACATTCGTCGGCTGTGTGGCTTTCCTGGCTGGGATCAGGGGCCCCAACACACTCCTCTTGGCGGCCTTCTCCTCCCCAGGGAAGGGGAACTGAAGGCAAAGGAGTGAGCAAGTAGCGATAACAGGTTGAGGCGAATGCCCATCACAGGCGTACGCCGTGACATGGGTTTAAATTACTAAATATTTATAAATCTATTTTACAGCTCTGGAAAAACAATAATCAACGACTGCAAAATAATCAGGTAAATGTATTATTGAGATGATCAGTTTTGTATAATTTTGTTTGTAAACTGCTGACAATATTTCTCCTAAATTCAAAATGTAACTATTGCTATTTGCTAGTGTTATTTGAAGGAAACGACATTATCACAACACATCAAAATAACCCAAGATCATGCAGCATTTGCAGATCTTTAATAACCCACATAAAACAAAATGCAAATGATTTGTTAAAAAATTGTGTTAATGCTTTGGCTAAATAACATTAAGAAATCAGTATTTGGTGGAATAATCACTCCTTGGTCAGTCCGTCAAATGGTCCTGAAAGGACAGCACCCCTCCATGCTCCCCATGTTTTGGACAGCCACTCGGCCAAACCTTCAGAGAGGTTGTGTGTGACTGAATATCTCATGAGTTGTGTGCTTTGCTCTATGGACAGTGACATTGCTGAGACTCCTTTTGTCTCCAACCAGTCTGTCAACAACAAGCATCCACAGATCACCAAACTACCTTGGCTTCCCCACCTACTTTGTTCTGTAGGGAAGCCTTTTTCATTCTGATGTTGAGCTCAGGTGCTGGGCTGTTTGTTTCACTGTGTTAGTGTAGATGAACCATTGTTGGTTGATGAGTAGGGAGAAGCAAATTAAAAATGTAACCATCTGCTCTAAGCACTTATAACAATCAAGTTTAGTGCCACAGGGCAGCAATTGTATAAGCATGAGATGATGTTTGCTCTTTTGAAAACAAGTGGGGATCACAGACAGATGAAGGAATATGTTGAAAATGTGATGCTTTCTGGGGGTTGACCTGCATAAAGGATCTTCTCACAGTTGCCAGAGATAATAAGATTTGCAGATTATGTTTACATCAAAATGAGATTAGAAGTTTTTCTCCTAGTCAGATATTGAATGTTAGTTTCTTTTGTATTTTGTGATACAACCCACTCCACATGTGCCAGATATTAAAGCTCTGTTAAAAAAATATTCCATAGCTCCATAGCATTCTATAGCTTCAATTGGCCTGCATGATGGCCTTCTGAATTTCACACTCTAGTCCTGGAGGGCCAGTGTCCAGCACAAATTGTAATTTACCAACACTTAAACTCACCCACTGAATCTAGTAATTAAAAGATTAGATTAATCAGCTGTATTTGTGCAGAAGAATCACCAAACTATGTTGGACAGGCACGCCAGGACTAAAAGTAAAGGATCCTGGTGAGTTGAAGGCAGCTGTGCTCTCTCACAATTGGTAATGGGAGTCTTTGTTGTCTCAATTTTCTTTCATTGTGAGTATGAATTTTTAACTCAATATGGGTAATGAATAATGTTTTTTTTTTTTTTTCTGAGCAGTATACTATAGGTGATTTCATAGCTTATTAAAAGCATTTTATGCATTTTTAAAACATGTGAGCATATAGAAATAGTACAGGGAAAAATCATCATTTGCCATTTTCTTACGTATTCTTTCCTGGCAACCTCTTTTGACATTCAGCTTCAAACGAGTGCAATTTTCTGCTCACAAAGGCTGTTTCATCCAGAGGGTAAAATGTCAAATAGTTTATGCTAATTTCATCCTCATGATTTCTGTGCTGCCTTATTACCAGTTAAGCTTACATTCTCCTATAATTTGTGATTTTTAGCACATTGCTTTAAGGGCCAGTAGCTGGAAGGAAATACTTATCAGTGATAAAATGGTTCTAATAAACTTCATTTGTGTATTTCCATGCTATACACTGTGCACTAAAGTTCGATTTTAGCTGTTTTCACATCGTTACTGCTGTCTTTGTTATTTCCTTTTATAAGTTACGAATGAGGGTATCATGGTAGCCTATCGGTAGCCAGTGGCGGGATGGGAGACACTTAGTGTTCTCGTGTTAAGTATGGCTCTATGGCCAATCAGAGGCATCTGTGAGCTTGTGCAAGCCGAAGGAGCAGATAGTGCTGTCCTCCGTGTGTTACACTGCCCCCAACGGTGTGTGAGCAAGCAGTTCGAAAAGATGCGGTCAGTTGGCATCACGTGGTATGGAGGAAAAATGTGATTGTCTTTGGCCCTCCCGACTGAGCGGTCGAAGTAGTCTTAAGGTGAGAGCCCCCTAGTAAAGGAGAGTAATTGGACACAACTAAATTAGGGAGAAAATCGTGGGGAAAGAAATGACACAAGTAAAAAATAAGAGTCAATCATTTACATTTCAACTCTGGAACGTTCAAAGAGCCTTTAGCATCTGTGTCTGTAAAATATTCCATCTTTCTGGGGGTGAACATGCTGTGAACATGCTGTTTTTACCGCTGTCTGAAACAATCTCCGCTTCTGTTTTCAAACACCTGCTACTTGAGATTGAGCATTTCACAGAGGGAGGGCAAACCATGCAATCATGTATAATAGTCAGCAGGTGGCATTTTTACTGTTTTTGATGCTACATACCACTGTGATAATGTAAAACATAAAGACATGCACAGATGTAGTGAAGTAGAAAGTATAGATATTTGTTGTATAAAAAAGTAAAAAGTAATTACTAATAAAACTACTTAATGCATAGAAGTGAAAACTGTTCTTATATACACCAATGAAGTGAATGCACTTGGATTGGCTATGGTAAGTTGCATCTATGTAAACATGTGTTTGCATGGTGCACTGGAATTGTGTTTTATTTAAGGTGTACTGTATATTTACGTTAAACCCATGGTTCCAGGGACAATCACCTGCACCGCAGACTTCAATACTGTTACTGACAAAAATGTTATTGACAATAAACAAGCATCTATATTCAAGTGCCAATTCAAGTGCCATACAAACATTTCTACAATAGTAAAAAAAAAAAAACATTCAATGAAGAATTTTAAAGAAGAAAGAGTAACAAAGACAAGAAAACAAATACGATATTCCAAATGCCTTCCCAGATAGCACTACTCTGTTGATGACCTTTTTTTCGTGCTCTGACGTCGGACCAACAGTGGGCCAACTATGAACATGTATCCCAGATAGCACACCGCTGAAGCGTCAACATTGGGCCAGCCTTTCTTTGACTCCACCAATGGGCCAACAGACAAAATGACTTTGGGCCAACCACTGATGCCAACATTGGCCCAACGTATCCACTGCCATTGACCCAACATTGTCCCTTGAGCTGTGTGCTACTGTTTCTGGATTATTGTTATATTAAGCTTGGGCCTCAAGGTTGTCTATATAAAATATAACAAATCTGACAACATAAAGAGGTTAATTAGTAGAAAGGACAAAATGCATGAAGAACACGAAATTTTAACCAAACACATGTTAGCTGCCTTTTTGCATAAACTTCTCTTAGACCAACATATAATTTTTTTAGCAAGTGCCTCTGGTACTTGAAAGGAGAGTATGTCGTTGTCATGTGCTCACTAAAATTGCTGTTATTTTTTCTTATCTAAATGTGCCCCTGAGGTCTGAACATGCTCTGTAAGGGTACCCCACGGACCACTTCTAAAGAAAGACTCCTGGTATTACCTGGACTGAATTAAATCTCCAAACATGTATGGGGGAAAGGATAGGACCTTAAGGACCATCTTAATCAGGGCCATGATTGGAAAAGGAAGTAATGAGAATAATTAAGTTGGATTCTCTGGAGTCTGCCTGACATCACAATGAAATATGTTTGGGTAGGTCTCAGGATTAAGGTCCACTTTGTTCTTTATTATGTCTGAGAAATAAATTGAAACAGAACAATGGTTAGCTACTATAGTTATTTTTCTGGGATAGATTTGGAACCCAGGAGTGAAATGGACAACACATGTTTTGTGTCATTGTGTTGTTGTTTTTTCCCCCTCTGGTTTACTGTATAAAGTAAGACAAATATGAGTGCAAAACCTCTTCTCAGTAAATAATGAAATTAATGGTATCATATTTTAACACCCTCCGTTTTTCTACCTCAGCCATAAAAGCACCTGAGCTGATTGCCAGCATGAAAATGAAACATTTGTTCTGGACTTTAATACACCATCTTTATAGACAGAAAGTTATTGTGAACTAGGGGATTGAAGACCTGTGATTGATGGTCAAAAAGGGGAGGTTAACTTTAGCCCTTAATGGTTTAAAATATGCTTGTATCACTCTCTCTCTCTCGTGCTCATGCCAAATGAGCCTGTGTGCCAATTTATCAAAGTGCCTAAGCTGCAGCTGAAAATTGGGTGCTTGCCTCCTAATGCTCCTGATAAATGTTCTTTCTTTTAATGTGTCATCTTTTCAAGATAGATGAAACATAAAAAAGATATCTGGGATACCCGCAGATATCTGGGTACAGTTGGTAAAGAATTTCTCAGTATGTTTCTTGCATCTTTTAGCTATTCCATAATGAAAATAAGAAACACTGGGGAATGTGATAAAATAATGAGCTGAGGAATAGCATAGTAAGTCTGATGCCGCCAATAGCTCCTTAGTTTAAAGAGTGAGTAAAAACTCTAAAATATTCTAATAGATGCAAAAATGCCCCTGCTTAACTATTTTTCAAATTTCAGACAAATATTTTGACCTGTCCATTAAAATATCAAAGTGTTTATCTGCAGCTTACCACTATGAGAGCAGCTAACTGACATTCCATTTAATGACAAATGCACATCAACTATTTAAATATGTATGCAGCTTTCATTAACTTAACTCACCAACGTTTGAAGCCATGCTGCGTTTAGTTTACATGCGCAGTCTGCGGGATTGTACATCATGTCAAGATTTGTAGAAGAACTCCCAGCACTTTCTGACCCTTTAACCTTTAGAAAGGCCATGCAATGTTGGCTGGATTTAGGGAGCTTATGACATGTCATTAACCTTTCCTGGAAGGGACAAGTGTTAAGCACAGTCTTGCAGAAACATCAGATTCAGCTCAGCCACTAAAGCTTATGAATTACACTGTAAAAACTCAAACTACATAAATGTTGAATACATTAATTTTGTATTGTTAGACCAACTTCTTACAGTGGAATTTGTTGAGACAACAGATAACCTTGTGTTCTTGAAAATTATGAATAAATTTTTAAAAATCAAGTTGAGCCAGCAATTTACCTTTCCTGAGATGCAATAACGTGATTTTATAAATAAGACAAGTGCTTTGAAAGTTGAATTCCAAAAGAACTGTACAGATACCTACAATATGAAGCCATCCAAATGATTAGTGTTGGACTTGGAGAGACACGCGAGAATGATAAGCATCTGGCATTCTCCAGGTATTTTACCAACCTTTAAGCAAAATAGAAACTGTATTCTCAGTTTTATGCAGATCACTTTTTTTTTTTTTTACCTTTGACTGGTTTTGAAAGAATAAAGTGTTTTTTTTAAGTAATGTTTGTGTGTTTTAATTGTTGGGGCATTGTTAGGACAACTTGTTTTCAAGTTGAGTCCACTTAAGATTTTGAACTGGGTCCATATTGTGTCAATTAAACAGCAATGTAAAGCATTTTGTTTGGCCAGCAAATTTCTATAAAAGTTGAGTAAACTGTGCAACATGTTACAGAACTTTTTTTATGTTGAGGCAGCTTTATTGTGCTGTAGATGCAGGTAAATGTTTCACTGCTCATGACACTCTGGCTGAGGAAAGAAGACGTTTACTCAACGGAGAGAGCATTAGCAGAATATATCCAACCATTATCACCTGAACTTTGATTTTGCAACAAATTTTTGCAAGATTTTTTACATTACTCAACAATGACTAAGGGAAATAAAATACCATATACTACAAATTAAGTAATTTCACCACATTTCAAGCAAGCTATGAACTGGCAGGATCACAATTTTTACACAAAGTCTAGGTTTAGGAAGATAATTATTTGGGTTGGGTATTTATTTGTAAGACCCTCAAGTAAAAGAAAAATGTTGCAGAACCATGAATAAAGGATGTTTTGTACACTGAGGCATTTCCCTTCACAGCAACCAAGGAGCACAAACATGCCTATGAACAAAACAATTTCAGCACGTTGATAGCTTTCATCATTAGACATTTAGATGTTGATTATGTTGATGTATATGCTTAGACACATTGTCCTTTTGTATGACCCAGTCTTGGCCCTGTTTAAGCTGCTAGACATCATCATTAAAATAAATAATTAAAAGGCAAATATTGCTATGGAAGATAAGGTCAAGAATTATTAAAAAATAGCTAACAGGCTATAAGATAAACAGCCTTAACTTAAAAGAGGGAAGGGAAAATTATTCGTGTGGTTAAAATGGTAAGGTTAATCCTGGAGACTTTTCACTTCTTTTATTATATTACACTATAAATTTATTCTCACTTAGGAACATGCTCTATCCTTTTCCTTAACCCTTTAGAGTAACAAATGATAAAGAAAAAATAGTGACTGTGATCCTGTTACCAAGAAAAAAAAATTTGGGAGAGGAAAAACAATAGTAAAACTAGAATATGAAACCAGTTTGAAGTGGTTCAGATAGGTAGTGCTTTATCAATCCCTGTGTGTTCATTCTTCCGGTCTTCCACACTCCTTCTTTAATAAGATTTAGACCACATATTGATTTACAGTGATGTTTGAAGCAGAATGATGCCCCATCTTCACACTGGGCTCTCAAGCCAAGATAGATTTACACCAACCAGAATAATTTCCTAGACTAGGACTTGTGGGGTTTCCATATATCCTAATGCCAAACCATTTAAGACTTGTGTCAAGCTTCACTTCTCAGTGTATTTCAAATACTGATTGTGTTTAGTATTTTGTTTTTATTTTTGATTTATTCTTTTAAAAGTATAATTTTGAGCAGCAGACAGGGCCTGGCAGTTAATTTGAGACCATCAGCTCACTCTGTAATATTTTAAACTCTCAGTTATATCAAAACCTTTTGCCGCTATTTTGCATTGAAAAAAATATCACTGCATGTTGAAATTCAGAATATGCTATTTATCATGGTGGGGTTTGAAAGTGCCAGAAACATGGAGCTACAGTATATGGTGTCAAGTTATGCAGCTGTAGTAGTGTGTATCACATTAATCACATGCTAAATACCACTGTTGGGACAGCATACAGAATGATGGTAGGGATGGTGCACATGTTAAAGGTTCCTGGTTTGATTCTGACATTGGATTATATCAGTGTGGAATTTCTGTGCAAGTTTTTCCCATATCCAAGTGGGTTTCCTCCAGGTCCTGCTGTGTGAACATATTACATTAGATCATTTGTAATTGTGGCCCCTCTTGTGGTTTGCATGAAAGAAAAGCAGAGTGCAGTGATTACATTTTGTTTGTGGTCTGAGGGTGTACCTGGTGCCAAAACAACTCACAATAGAGCATAAACAGAAGCGTTTGGATATATAAAAACAAAATTTGGACTGGTACACTATGTATGCTGAAAGTATCATAAACATAATCCTTACTGGCGATGAGAAATGGATTCATAACTACACCTCTTAAAAATAAATGGTAGAGTATGATATGGAAAAATCCTCAGTTGTCCACCAAGTAAAATTCCCAGATTTCTGGGATTCTCAAGTGCCAAAACTAGATATTTGGCTTCAGCTCTTCTCTGCTGGCTTAATATTTTGATCCCATTAGAACAACACTGAGTATAATTCCCAAACTACATACCGATGTTACTCTTAATTATTTTAAATTCATCCTATAAGAAATCAAACTTAGATTTCAACTACTAGGTTGACATTTAGTATAACATTTATTAAGACGTCAAACCAAGAGTGGCGTCCTAAAAATTAAGGAAATTGAATTATAGGTAGTAAAGTAGAGGCCCTCAGTGGAACCATTACATTTACTCCTCTCATTCCATATGAATGTGAATAATCATTTTTTTCATGGGTCTAATATTTCCCCTCAGACCACTTAAGCTTATGAGGATGAGCATCTGTATACATGTTTGCATACTCAGCACTTATTATAACCAAGGACTCTGGAGTGAAGTAACACAAGCAATGTTTGCCCTATCATCAGACAATTGTTTGTCATCAGGAAAATGAGTTTGAATTTCAATGATTCCATCTGAGGCCAGGAGTCATGGGGGGATGACTGTATGTACTCTGTGGGGGGAAGGGTGACATACTTGCTATCCCACTCAATGTGCCTAGCAGGAAGCACTTGGCGCCCCTGGTTTGGTAGCTGCAACTTGAGCCGTAAAAGTAGTCAGAAGTGGCAGCGAGGAAGAAAGTCATGACTATGAAGTACTTTCCAGCCTTAATTTTTGCAGCATAGATTAAACAAGGTGATGGAAGCATTCCTTAGATTATGGTCAATATTGACATGAAAGCATTTTGCACTTTCTCATATTTTTTCAACTGCTCATCCATGATGTGAATTTCTCATTCCACTACATCCTAATAGTGCTTTCTTGCACTGAAATCTGTGACTGTGGAGGCCATGTGAGCACAGAAAACTTAGAAATAATTCTTGGTCAAGATACCAGAGGGGAAAAAATGTTGTTTGGTCATATGGTGAAGAAACCTGTTCTAGAAAATTTTCTAATTAAAAACTTTATCTTTCTTTAACACCTTCCATATGCTTAAATTTCATGAAAGAGATCCGTCTGTCCCACAGGGAGAAAATTCCATGGATTTGTCTGATTCCTTACTGATTATTTTTTATTGACAGGCCTTCTGCGCATGGTTGAATTTTTTGACATTTTCCCCAAAACAAACAAAAAAAAAAGTGAAAATTACTTAAGTGTACCCCTTAAAATTGAGTTTCTTGTAGACCTGGTATCTTTCTGTTTTCATTTCCTTACTAATATTTCTTGGTGCTTTTTTCTTTTTCTTGAAGGTGTGCAATGATTTATGTGTCTTCATTTCTCACAAGAATTTGGAGCAGATATTGGCTATGCACACTTTCTGCTTCCAATAAACATCATTCAAACTAATCAACCTGTCTCTCTAAGTACCTGTCGTCTAACGCACATCTCAGCACGTTGTCTCAATACTGTTGCTCAACTACCAAAACAAAACATTTTTAAGAAAAATTCCCAGTCAATTAATAAAAGTCAGTTAATAGCAGAGAAAGCGAGAGAGAGAGAGAGAGAGAGAGAGAGAAAGAGAGAGAGAGAATCTGAAAACTAAACAATGCCAATTGGGTGCAGTTTTGGATACAGGAGACCTAAAATTAATTTCTAAAATGTTACCAAGATAGTGGGGTAGTGGGCAGGGTTTTTGCTTTGAGTCTCCAGGGTCCCCATGACCACATGTTTTGCATGGTCTCCTCATGTATGTAAGTATTTTATACAGATTTTTACAGGTAAATATTTACCTTTGGTTACTCATGCTATTATAGTTTATGATTACTAATGTAAACATTAACCATGGTATGGCTGTTGTTGCCAATCAAGCTGGTTTAGATTTTCATATCAGCTAGGTTTCACTGCTGTTAGGCAAGAACAAGAATCACAGACTCTTTTTTTTTCAACATTTCATCCCAGGTGGACTATCACTTGTTCAGCGAGTGTGATATTAACAGCATATATAGTTTCTGGATAAAGACTGGATCTATATAGTCAGTAAAAACCACAAATTTTCCCAGTGGGTAACTGACGGTTCTTAATGCAATACAGATTGTTCCTTGGGGAGCAGAAATCAAACACTCAATCAGATGACACTGAAGTAAAGACTCAGAGACTCAGACACAAAGGCTGTGATAAGAGATAATAATATCTATAATGTCTAGTCTAATTTTGGAAAAATGATCTTCTCAATCTGTCCACTACTATGCCTTAGAGTATTATCTCTAGTAATGGCTATTCATGATATTACACAGGAGATTTGAAGTCAAATTTCTATCAACAGCTCAAGAGTGAATTATTATGATTGAGAAATGATTCATTATCATAATCAGAAAAATTTTGGACAAATGCATCATTCTTATGAACACTTGCATGAAGAATGCAGACAGTCATCTCTAGCTTTTTAAAATTTTTATTTACAGATTGATTGATTGAATCTTTTTCTGTAATGTTTTACTATGTACAGGTTGTGAAGTCATTAAAGAAAACATCACTGGGTGCGGTCATCTGTCTTTTTCTTTTTTCTTCCAAAACGGAAAAGGATGACAAGAAAAATCCACCATGTCTTAGTTCATATACTGCATACAAATGACTCTACTTTGCTTTTTCATTCTCAGCCACTGCTGATGAAAATGGATGCATAACTGAAATGCAATTAAAAATATTAACCTCAATGTGCATTTTAACACAGTAAATGGTGATCTGACTGTACTGGTGTTGTTTTTATCTCTGAATTACAAGGGGTTTAGTACTTCTTGGTTATTTAAAGTAATTATTCCTTCTTGTAATTATTCTGCAATCTCACTATACTAACCTATTGTTTCCTAAGTGTTTATGCCGAGTCTTTTCAGTGGCTCTCCACCACTCAGGTAAGCAGACATTTGCACAGTGCATGTGGGTTCACAATTCTGGTTATTCCCTGTAGTAGTTGAATAGTAATAATTATGATGTACTATTAATCCACTACTGCATTTTACATCTTATCCTTCATGGCACTTCCTCTCCACTAGTCCACCCCAGTAATTACCTTGAAATCTCTAAACTAACCTTTTGGTTCCGACTCATTTATTCTTGGCTTGTCTTTCCAGCACCCTTCACCCTCCCAAATTTACTACACCAAGGTACACTGACATTTAGACAGTGCATATGTATTCACAATCCTGTTCATTAAATATATTAGTTTCTAAGAATGAGGAGCAGGTGACTAATGGTGATTATGATGTGAATTTTGAACCTGTTCTTGACACAGTCATAGTTGCTAGACCCAGTGGACTCCAATAAGGAGCCTGGTTATTATATTTGCTCAGTACCAGATGGTAGAGAAGCTGCAGTTTCTGTCCCAGGGTCAATATTACTGTGTGAGATCATTTACTGTGTTGAGTCTGGAAAGTGAGGAATTAATTATTAATGTGCACAGATGATTAAATTAGGTTCAGAGGAATTGCGAGGGATTTAAATTTTACATCAATGGGTATTATGTATCTCTATGTGCAGGACCTTTGACTTGTGTGAACTACAGATTTACGTGTTATCACACCAGTCCCAATTACGCATAATGTATAATTATATTTTAAGAAATATTTACTTCAATTATAAGGGGCTGGACAAAGTGCTCTCAAATGACATAACATTTGAAATGTTTAGCACTTAATATACAAATAAAGATATGCAAATGAATAAAAGTTTGATTAAGAATGAAAAAAAGAAAGATTAACAAAATAGGGAAAATAAAATTAGCTTTGCTTCTCTTAGAGAAATGAATGTGCATCAAGTATAAGAGTGTAACACAAAAAAAATCAAGTATTCATAATATATACAGTACCTATAAAACTGTTTAGTCAAATAAATTTAGCCTTAATAGTTATTTTAATAGGTCCTGAGCCCACAAAGAAAGAAACATCTGGGATGGTCTGTTTGTTCAGTCAGCCTGTATATATTAAAAAAATCAATTAGCTAACAAAAAAAAAGAATAGCAATAACTAAATGGGAGAATTATAAAAAATAAAAAAAACACCAGCCAAATGGTTTTGTTCAAGTAATCATCATAAGAACTTTCAAATGTACTTTCCCCCCCTTTTTTCTATAATATTTGTATAGTCCATTTAACAGAACGCCACTGCATATGAAGAAAGGTACATAAACTTACATAAACTTAACCACAAGCCAAGTTCAGATTTTTGACTTTCTTTCCTGAACATTACCTTGTTTTTATCTTCTTCTCTCCCTCATACCTCTTGTTTTGTCAAACTGAAAGAGAGCCTGCAGGCTTGTGTTTGATGTTGTAAAAGGTGTTCACAGAGTGCTGAGTTTGCACAAAACCTAAAGATACAGTATATGGCTCCAGTAGAGGGAACCCAGCAGAGTTTGATCATGAGAATATTGAACTCAACTGGCTTCAATTTGGGTCATGAGAATACCTTCAGCTAGACAGAAATACAGAGAAAGAGAGAGATAAACAGAATCACATATCAACATATACAGTACCACTCAAAGCAACTTATGATCCAGTGTTCATTTCGTCAAAAAATATTATTCATTGAGGACATATTTTTCATGAGGATGCACCTCCAGGGTGAAGGTCGTGTCGGGTCCATGTGCATGGAGCTTGCATGTTCTCTTCCTGCTTGTTTGGTTTCGTCTGCAGATTGGCATTCCCAAATTGCCCATAATGTGTCCAGAGTGTACCCACCTTATTCCTGGGATAGGCTCCAGGTCCCCGTGACTATGTACAAGATAAATCTGTATAGGTGATGAGTGTAATTTAATGTCAGCGGTATGAAGCCACTTTAATTCAAAGAGGGAACTATTGAATTATGAGCATCGTACATTCAGCGTTTATCTGCATTTCACAGCTGTTTTTAAAACAGAGAAGGAAGTTGAATGAGTCTGTTATCTGAAATCTGTAAATTTCTGGATTTACAATGCTCCGACAGCTCTATAGCCACTGTTTAACAGTCCTGTTGTTCTTGCTTTTTGCAATTACACTAGTTCTAAACAAAGTACCCTACAGTCATAGTGAAATGACATTGTTTTTAGCATACTTAGTCCACTGAAACTGTTAATTAGACATATCAGTTATTTTTTGTGATATTGTCATTTGAAACATGAGGTCTAACAGTATGTGATTTAAATGTTATTGTATTATGAAACAATATATATATATGTGTGTATATGTGTGTGTGTATACACAAACCCAATTCCAAAAAAGCCACTGTACAAATTGTGAATAAAAACAGAATGCAATGATGTGGAAGTTTCATATTTCTATATTTTATTCAGAATACAACATAGATGACATATCAAATGTTTAAACTGAGAAAATGTATCACTTTAAGGGAAAAATAGGTTGATTTTAAATTTCATGGCATCAACACATCTTTAAAAAGTTGGGACAAGGCCATGTTTACCACTGTGTGGAATCCCCTCTTCTTTTTATAACAGTTTGCAAACGTCGAAGTTTAGGACTGTCCCAACGTTTTTGGAATGTGTAGCTCTCATGAAATCCAAAATGAGCCAATATTTGTCATGACATTTAAAATTGTCATGTCATGACTTTCAACATTTGATATGTTATCTATATTCGATTCTGAATAAAATATTGCAATTTGAAACTTCCACTTCATTGCATTCTGTTTTTATTCTCAATTTGTACAGTGTCCCAACTTTTTTGGAAACCTCATGCCCAACCCGTATAGTGAAACAGAAACACTTTTTTCATTATTATATAATGAAACAGAAACACTGGCCAATTTAGTGTTGGAGGTTTCATTGCCAAATCTTCCTTGACTGCACATTCCACCAGTAAGAGCAGAGTGTAAAGGTTTATTTAGCAGAGTAATAGCACAGTTTTGCTTTAAATATTGCAATGCAGACAACATTATGGGTGACATACAGTATCAGAGTTCAAAACTCTGAAAAAGAGGACAAATTGTTAGTGCGCGTCTCACTGGCGCATCTGTGACCAAGACCACAAGTCTTTGTAATGTATCAAGAGCCACGATATCCAGGGTAATGTCAGAATATCACCAAAAAGGACGAATCACATCCAACAGCAGTAAATGTGGACCAAGAGGAAGCAGGGAAAGGGATGTATCCAAAAAACATAAAACCACAGCTGCCCAACTCTCTGCAGAATTAAATGTGCACCTCTCCTGTTTCCACCAAAACTGTTCGTCGGGAGCTCCACAGGGTCAATGTACATGGCCGGGCTGCTATATCCAAACGTCGGTTTCAATAGTGCCAGCAGTGAAAATCCTGGGCTGTGGACAATGTGAAACATGTAGTGTTCTCTGATGAGGCCACCTTCACTGTCTTTCCCACATCCGGGAGAGTTACGGTGTGGAGAAATCCCAAAGAAGTGTACCACCCAGACTGATGCATGCCCAGAGTGAAGCATGTGCGTGGATCAGTGATGGTTTGGGCTACAATATCATGGTATTTCCTAGACCCAATACTTGTGCTAGATGGGCACGTCACTGCCAAGGACTACCAAACAATTCTCGAGGACCCAATGGTTCAAACATTGTATCCTGAAGGCAGTGCCGTGTATCAAGATGATAATGCACCAATACTGGTGACAGAGTGGTTTGATGAACGTGAAAGTGAAGTTGAACATCTCCCATGGCCTGCACAGTCACCAGATCTAAATATTATTGAGCCACTTTGGGTTGTTTTGGAGGAGCGAGTCAGGAAAAGTTTTCCTCCACCAGCATCAGATAGTGATCTGGCCACTTTTCTGCAAGAGAAATCCCTCTGGCCACTGTGCAGGACTTGTATCTGTCATACCCACGACGAATTTATGCTGTATTGGCCGCAAAAGGAGGCCCTAATGAATTATTGTGGTCTAAAACCAGGTGTTTCATTTTCATTGTCCAACCCCTGTGTGTGTGTGTGTGTGTGTGTGTGTGTGTGTGTGTGTGTGTGTGTGTGTGTGTGTGTGTGTTATTGTTTATGAAAGTATGCATGACTAAAATTAGACAAAATGTTTTACTAAAAAGGAATAAATTTTCCACTCAATAAAAGACTAAAACTTAACTAAACATATCCTATATGTACAGTAGTGTCATCCAAAGATCATCGTATAATTTCAGAAAGACCATCAGTTCTTGATATTTCATAATAAACTTATAGAAGAATGTGCAGTGAAAGTAGTGTAAGTTGCAGACAGCTACACTATTATATGATATTTTTTTGAGGAATGATACAGTATGTATAAACATTTGGATACAAGTTTGGATTTATTTTCATACACTGTAATTAATCAAGATTAATCCAAATTTTTAAATACTCAGATTTTCTTGTTTTATAAATGTGCAATGTTAGAGTAAACTAATACATGATGAACTAGTTAAAGGAAACAGATTATGCAGCTTTATAATATCTTCAACTTTTAACAAATGTTAAATTAAAATCTCTCAAATCATAGACTACTTGCAGCAGCCATCATATTGTGAGTGCTCTGTTCCTACAGTGGGGACCATGTCTGTTATTTTACTTTTCAACTTGGATAGTGCAATTTGCTAGAACATGCTTTGAAAAAATGTCTTTCTTGTGTTTTAAACACTTGCAGTTGCCATTTGTCATTGATTAGGTGTGCCGTTACACTGAGGTAGTTATGGTTACTTACTGATATCTAGTGGTGTCCAGTAAGTGCAATAAAAGTAGCTTTTGCCAACTGCCTCCCTTTCACAGCTTTTTTCAAGGTCTTACATTTAACATATTCTTGTAAAAGTAGTTCTCCTTGACGGTAGCCAAAGTGTTTTTAAAGTCTGTCCAGCCAGTTGTGTTTGATGCTGTGACAAAATCTGGCTGGACAAACATACTGACAGACAGAGAGACAGATAGAAACTTTTTGGGAGCATGGGAGGTTTTGGGTCATCCCATCCTCCAATGTATGAAACATGCAGAGGTCATTGAAAGTTCTGACCATTGTACAGACAAAACCTGTTATGTTATGTTATGTTATGTTATGTTATGTTATGTTATTACCAGTCCTTCAAAACCCTTCACCACACTCAACTTCAATTTATTCTAGTATAAGCTTATCAGAACTGGACAGGGTTCATGGGTTTTGTCTTTTTGTTCTTGATCATTACAAGTAGTTTGCAACTTACAGTTCACGTAGTTTAAACCCTGTATTTACATACTGTATGTTGTGAAGGGGTTCTTCTTCACCAGTTAATAACTTTAGTTGTTGTTCATATCAACATATCAGCTGATTACATATCAACATATCAGTCTCTCTGAGTGTTACGCTGCCCGGTGCATGGCATTATTAAAAAGATATATTGGTCTGTCTTGAAGAAAATATGTGTTATCCTTCCCCATTTGGAAGCTGTTGTTTGATAGATAGAGCTTACTGGAGGGGAAAATGTGATGCACCGAATGATGAGGAAATTAAGCATTTTAAACTCTTCGAAAGACCCTCAAGGCACCATGTTCATTCATCTACTGTATCTTTGGTTTACTCTCTGTGTGGAATTTCTGTGTATAGTTTCCCATTTCTGCATGACATTTAATTTACTTTATCTTTTGTCATCTTTCATGAAATTAATTAATTTTAATTTACATTTTTAAGTACAGTGGAACCTTTGATTACGAGCATAATTCGTTCCGGAAATGGGCTCGTATTCCAAATGCACAGACAAGACAGAGTTAAGCAATGGTAAGTCACAAGCTTTCTTCCATGCAGAGCCAAGAAAAAAACAGAATTAGTGAGAAAGAAGAGAAATACTGCTAGAGTAAGCCACTGAGCTAAGATCAAAATGGAAACAAGTTTACCTCAGCTATAGAAATGTGTTGGCTAAAATTATAAGCTCCACATATGTACAGATGTGGCCATTAAGAATGCACGCTTTTTCCCGCGAGCTTCCGCGATTGGTTGCACAAGAAACATTCAGGAATTTAAATAAATGGGTTGTGCTTCACTGAATATCCGCCATATGGCGCATGGAAGGACTTTATCTACAAGCCAGACCAAGTACAATGAAGAAATGTGTATAATTAGTTTATTAGCCTTACAATAGATCTTTCATGATGAATTGTGCATATATGTGCTTCATATTATGTTAATAATGAGATGAAATTGTGCTTTAAAATTCATAATAAAAAGTTTCTTATATAGTTTTTGTAATGTCTTAACAGGGACAAAACAATTAAAGATATTGCAATGCCCCTCGGTTTAAATGGTGTTGAAATTAATTTAATTTCCTGATAGTAAGTTCTGATAGCGTTAACTATGTGAATGTCCTGATACGTGAATGTCAACATATCTTCATCAAAACGTAAAAATGTGTCGACATTGAGCACCATCAGAAGACATGAATGAACAACAACAACAAAAAAAAATGCGACAAACAAATATATAGGCTACTCGCTAGATAAACGCTGGCTTTTCCAACACAACAGCGTACTCTGATGTGAGCCGCTTTATTTAAGTCATAATATAACATAACATATTTTTGCTGTGTAGTTTATTTTTTTGTGTGCATAAGAATTGCATATCAATTAATGTTTCATGGTGCTCCAGTCCACCACTGCCCAAGACTTTCAAGATAATATCCATGTATCTGCATGGAGAGATTGTGTGTGTATTCCAACATATGTCCGTTAAAATGTAAAAATGTGTCAACATGTTCTTTGGGGTTTTTATAATAATAATCATCATGTTTTTTTATTTAATTCATTATTTGACCATGGCTGGAAATAATTGCTGGAATGTGATTGTGAATTTATGACTGAAATAAAGCTGTTCATCGGCGTACTTTCACTTTACAAAAGGTAGCATTTTAATCAAAATGGTGATAAACGTGTGTGATTTGTCGATAAAAATGCAGACATACTCCCCCAGAAAGTCAGTACGTCTCGCAATAATGCAGATCAAACATAGTACACTTGTCCATAAATAAAAGGGTATAATTAAGCATATACACAAAATGCATTTCACTTAAACATTACAGATTAAAACAGGGAAAGAAGACATGCTGAGCTTCAGTACATTGTGATGCGGACAAAAGGTCTAGGAAGGAAACGGGTCTCATTACTTTACAAAATCTGAAAATATTCAGTAAATTTATGAATTACACTCAAAGTATCGAATTCAACTATGACGTCTGATTTAATTGGTACCATTAAACATTTTATTTCGATTTATGTTTATATTTCCATTTATGTTTATGTTTTGCTGGCGAAATACATTTTAGGCAGAGACATCTGCTCGGTCTTGTTAATTCGTTTTGAACCCCTCAATTCTGCCAATTCCCCCATCATTGAAACCAATTTGATAACTTCACACCTATTATGAATGAAAGGCGAGAAGAATGATTACATTAACTGTGGGTCTGTGGCTGTCGCGTTGTATTAAACGAGTAGACTAAAACAAAAACAAAATCATGTTTGCTTCAGCATTGGTAATATCGTTTTAGGCTAATTTTATTAAAGATTATACACTTTTGTATTCTTTGTTGTACTTCGTCTTTTTGCACAGACGAGCAGGCAGCTTTAAATTTGAACAGAATTTCAAACCAGACCAGTGGGCTGGACTTAAACGGATGAATGAAGTTTAATATACACAATAAATTAATAATTGTGTTTTCTTTACATTTGAGCACTCATGTGTAAATAGCTTTTTCATTGTACTGTATATACTACCATATCATATACTTATTTATTTCATATAAGTATATACATATACTTAATTCATATTTTACAACATTACATGCAGTTTGTTATTTACTTGCAGTTGTACTTTTAAAATGTAACCTACGTATCTACAGTATAAGCATATTTAACTACTTCTGCATTGAATGAGAAATTTGGTCAGTCTTTTAGATAAAGTCCTTATTTGCTATAATTTTATTATTTAATTAATTATTTTATTATAAATACGATTCTTATTCTCTATATTCTTGTCGAATATAGTCCTTCAGAGCAGTGGTTCTCAAACTTTCAAGCCAGCGACCCTTAATTGAAGATTGACAAGATATCGCGACCCCCACTATCAAAAACAAGCAATAAACATAACAAGCTGTTCACAGTATTTTGACTACAGAGGTGGTATAATTTCAAGGGGTCGCGAGAGGGATTAAAAAATGTACTTTTTTTGTGATTATAATACATACTTTTCAGTATTACAAGTAAATGCTATAAATTGATATTTTCTGATTTGTAAAGATAGTACTTATTGAGTGCGAGTGTATAAATTGAGTGTTTAAAAATAAATAAATTTGCGACTCAAAGATATCACATCACTGTGCAGCAACTGGCTCACTAGTTATTGCTACAGCGCACAACTGCATGGGAAAACCGCAAGTGCCGAGATGGATGAATTTGTTGTCCCGTGCAGCAATGGATGTACTGCTTCAATTTGGATCTACATATTTGTGTGAGCAGTCTTTTTCTGTTGTTAAATATATAAAAAATAAATACAGATCACATCTTGATGTCAAAGATGATCTGTGGGTAGCTGTATCCACCATCAGGCCATGAATGAAGCTTTTGTGCTGCCAAAATCAAGTACACACTTCCCATTGAAAGGTAAGCCAAAATTATTTTGATGTATAGAAAATGTAGTCAAAATACTGTGAACAGCTTGTTATGTTTACTGCTTGTTTTTGACAGTGGGGGTTGCAAGATTTTGTTGATCTTCAATTAGGGGTTGCTGGCTTGAAAGTTTGAGAACCCCACTGCTTCAGAGCAAGCACTGTGTCATAAGATTCTCAGGAATCTCTTCTCACCTTTCATTCACGATAGGTGTGAATTTATCAAACTGGGTGCGCTGTTGACAAATACTCTGGGGGTCGTTTTAGATGAATTAACAAGACATAGCGGACGTCTCTGCCTAAATTGTATTTCTCCAGCAAAGCATAAAATAGATAAGATAACAATAAATAAATAAATAAAAATGATTGATAGCAAATAAATCAGACTTCATAGTTGAATTTGATACTTTTTGATTTTAATACTTTTATTTTTATTTACTGTATGGACAGTATTATGCTTTCTCTGGAGAATAAACAAACCTGGTAGATTGTCTTGAAAGTGTTGGGCAGTGGAGGACTGGCCATCTGGACCTCCATGAAACATTCACTGAAATGCAATTCTTATGCACAGGAAAAAATAACCTACACAGCAAAAATATGTTATATTATATTACAACTTGAATAAATCGGCTCACATCGGAGCACACTGTCGTGTTGGAAAAGACAGCGTTTATCTAGCGAGTAGGCTATATATTTGTGTTTGTTGCATTTCTGGGGTGTTATGTCTGCATTTTTATCAATAAATCGATAGTCTTTTGATCAAAATGCTGCCTTTTGGAAAGTGAACGTACGAGCCGCGGGTTTACACACGCCGATTTAAATATCTTTTTTTTAAAAAACATAATTTAGGTCATCTCATTTCATTATTATAATTGAATTATAATGAATTACACTTGAGCGGGCAGCATAGCTCTGATTAGACTATGTAGGAAGTAGGCTCAATGTCCCAAACCCCAAACGTCATTTAAATTAAAATGTTAAATTAACAAATATTGTAAGTAAACAACAGTAGCACAAGTTTAGAAAAAAAATAAATTTAGACTATAAAAAATAATTGGGCATCTATTTTAGGTGTGCCAGCTGGCGCTGTTCTTATATTGCTCTTTGTCAGGAGAAATCATTCAGTGACAACCTCGTAAATTTCCATGTACTGTAAAACAGGTACAGTGGACCCTTGGATCATGAGTAATGTGATTTACTAGTGTTCCGCAAGACGAGCAAAGATTTTTAATACATTTTGACTTGAAAAACGAGCAAGTCTTGGTTTACGAGTGCTGAGTATCATGTATCACGCATGTGCTCTTGTTTTGACACCGAGCGTAACGTGATCACAACTGAGCCAATGATTTTTCTCTGTCTTGGACTGCAGAATTATGGGTAATCGTCTCCCCAGCTGGGTCTTAGTGTTCGTCTCTTACTGGTATAATCAACATCTCCCTCTCTGATTCAGCGTTCTCCTGTGTGTATGCGCGCACATAATTTGACACTGACACACACACACACACACACACACACACACACACACACACACACACACACCCCAACACACGCACACACTATCTCGCCTTTAACCCCCCCTCCCCCAGTTTCACACACCATACAGACACACACTATCTGCTATACACAGAAAACGCTGCTCTTTCACGATTCATTTCAAAGGTAAAGTGGCAGTTCATTTTTTTTTACTTTACAGCCGTGATTCCGTTAGTATGCGCTCACGTGAGTGTCAGTAGAGAAATGTATTTTTTTCCCTGTTAAAGCAGTGTTTCCGTTGTGTGTGTTTGTTGTGAAACTTAAAAAGCGAGGTGGGTTGAGGGAGGAGGAGTTTTACTGTGTAAGATGTGGAGAGGGAAAGGGCTAATTCCACACACACACATACACGCACAAATACATGGGGCCTGCGCGCACAATGGAAACACTTATCTGTTGGGATTTATTTTTACTTTTTTTAAAGGTAAAGGGCAGGTAATTTTTTTATTTTTATTTTATATATTGTATTATTTTTATGTATTTATTTTTTGGGGCTGTGAAACAAATAATCTGAGTTTTCATTATTTTTTATGGGAAAATTCGATTTGGTTTATGAGTGTTTTGGAACATGAGCCCACTTCTGGAATGAATTATGCTCGTAACCCAAGGTTCCACTGTACATCTGTATGAATAAACCAAGATACATGTTTCTTAGCCCAACCCTCCGTGAAAACGATGAATTCAGGGAAAGGCTCATCCGCGAGAGAGTGTGTACGGACCACTGAGCTTCTACAGATTCTAAAATTGAACATTGCTACTGTTTTTTATTCCCTGGTGTTAGGAACCTCCACTAGAGGTCACTGTTTCTGTCTGTCTGTAGTTTTTGTTGGTCGACTCAGTTTCCCAGAAGGCACCTCAGTCAGGTGATGAGTGCTCACGTGAACTGAGGTGGCTCATTAAAGTTTCTATAAATAGCAGTTTGTTCTGGGAAACTGGGTCGAGCATTGTTTGTTTGTTTGTTGGTTGGTATGTTTGCTTATACCGTCATGTGGGCATTCCTTTTTGTTTGGTTTTTGTTTCTTTAAGTGTATATTTGGTTTATGTTTTGTAACCTTTGTTTTCAACAGGGCTCTTATTAGTTTTCCTTATATTCTGTGTGTTCGTGGATTCATGGAGCTGTCCTGTTCAGTGTTTAGTTAGGCTGTGTCTCCTCCTGTGTAAGTACTGTTCTGTGCGTCCCTAGTGTCTGTCTTCTGGGTTAATCCTTTGTGTGTAGCTTCCCTTTCTGTTTAGATTTGTGTAGCCACATGTGGGCTTAGCCGCTAGCAGGGTTAGCCGCTAGTAGGGTTAGCCTCCAGTAGGCGGGTCTCTAGTGGGATTGACTGCTAGTGGTTCTGGTCGCTAGTAGGTTAGCCGCTAGTTTGGTATAGCCTCATGTGTGCCCTGCCTTTTGTGTTCAGTTCCCCCCTATTAGGTCAGTACTAACCCGGTTAGCCACTAACTCCTTTAGATACTAACCTGGTTAGGTCAGCATCCAGCGTCCCAATACTCCATGTAGCTACTAATCTCACTAACCTCTAACCCATCCAGTCTCTGTGCCCCTAGCCCTGTCTCTCCAGTCCTGTCCCCATCTCTAGTTACCGCCACATCCTGTCCAGTCTTGTCTCTAGTTCCCCTATGTGTCTTTAGTTAGCTCCAGCTCCATGTTTCCCTGTGTTTCCTTATGCCAGTTTCCCGTGTCAGCTCCTGGTTTCCCTGTGTTCAGCTCCTGGTTCCCTGTGTCAGTCCGTAGTCCCTATGTCTGTTTAAAGAGCCCTAGTTATAGTTTGAGTTTGTGGTTTTGGTTCCTTTGTTTGTTTCAATGTTTTTGAGTTTGTATTTCTTTTGTAAATAAAATACTCTTTCTGTTGAACCCCTCTGCCTGCTCTAATACATGCCCACGGCAACTACAACAGCCAGTCTAGCCACCACCACCACCTAGACCCCTGACACTTGCAATGGAAGAGTCTGAAAATTTCTTTACCATAATCTGTGTTGCATTGTTTTTAATCACTCTATGATTTACACAACCTATGATTTTATTATGCTATTTTACAAATGGAATATTTTTTATGTTACACTCTAAAAACTGCTGGGTTAAATGTTAAAATGCTGGTCTATTTTATATTTATTATTATTTAGCAGATTGCCTATTAGAAATACCCCAAATGAACTTAATCCACTGTTTTAACCACTTCAGAGATAGTTAGTCAGCGATAGTTTTCAGTTGTCCTTTCCCAGGGTGGCTGTGTTGGGCAGGTATATGAGCTCAGAGCGCCTGGAGATTATCTGGAGATCAAATCTCCGAAAACATTGCATTTTGAAAATTGCAGTGCTTCTAGATAAAACACACTACACCTGTCCATAAATAAAAAATGAATATTTAGGCTTATACACGAAATATATTTCCCTTAAATATTACAGAATAAAACAAGGAAAGAAGACCTGCTGAGCTTCAGTTCATTGTGATGCAGACAAAAGGTCTAGGGAGAAAACAGACATTTCTTTTTCCGTTTTTTGCATTGAGTTTAATCATGTAGCACTTTTAGTATTCATAAGCAACCCAACAGTGTGATTAAAGTACCTGAAATACCCCAGAGTTTTGACCCAGCATAAGCAACCAAACAATGTGTTTTACTAATGAATGGAGAAAGCACAGGCAAAGCCCAGGGGTTCTGTCTGCTGTTGCGTTGTATTCAGCGACTAGCATATATTTTTGTGTTTGTTGCAATTTTGAGGGAGTGTGTCTGCAGTTTTATTGATAAATCTGCTCATATCTGTGCGTGTATTCTTTCTTGTGCTTGTCTTTTTGCACACACTTGCGAGTGTGTTACAATAATAATAACAATAATAAGAATAATAAATACTCAGCACTACTACTACTAATAGTAATAATAATAATACTGAATGGAGAAAGCACAGTCAAAGAAGAATCATCATTGAAGGAGAGAAGAAAATGAAGAATAAATACACATCAGTATTTACATTTTGAGCTCTGTCGCTTGCTGTCAATGGGCGCCTAAGAGAGATAACACATTTTCGGCTTCAGTAGACACACAATTCCTCAGATTGAAACACGACTGCCCCCTACAGGTAATGAACGTCATGTTCACAGCTTCCCACATGCTGCTGCAGCAGCTCACAAGATCCCTTTTTTCGAAACGTGCGTTCTTAATGGCCAGATCTGTATGCATTATGACAGCTTAAAAAATATCTCAAAAGCAGTGGCAGACGGTCAATACCGGGCGCAGGAGCGCGCGCCCCCGTTAAAGTTAGGCAGAGAATGCTACTTTAACATAATTATTTATTTTAATAATGAAATAGTCATTTAGTCACAATATTCCGCTGTATTTCTTTAAAAAAAAATCTAAATGAGTGTCTATGTAGGCACGTAAATGTTTGAAAAGCATGTGATTTGAGACTGAGCTCTAATTGGATCTTTTCAAATCATCCTTGGGGTGGAGCACTGTGCGTCCCGTACCCTCCCACTTTTGTTCATAGCGAATCAATATTGTTTTTAAATATTTGGGCTCATGTGATTGGACCATTCTCAACGAGTCTTTTCCAGCACTTCTTATGGCAAGCGGAGCTGGCTGATGGATGCGATGTGAGTCATGCCTTTATTTTATACTAGTAGTAATGATGCTTAATCACCTGATAAATGACTATTTACAGGCGAGCATTAAAAGTTTAAATTAAATTTTGTTTGCGCCGCCCCCCCAAAAAAGATTTTTGCACCAGCCGCCACTGTTCAAAAATAAAGATTTTCCTTTTCCCAGCAATCCTACCCTTGGGCTTAACTCTTACTACTACCTCACCCTCCTTACAATAAACCTAGGATGGATTTTATGCTTGTCATAACAGTCGTGCTAATATTGTTTAGCTACAGCCCTAAAAAAAGTTACCACGTGTTGTGATTTTCTCAGTTCCATCATACCTCATTCAATAATTCCTTTGTTATGCAGTGTTCCTTATCTGTAGTTACTGCAAGTACTTAGTTCATCATTTCTATACCATGCTTAAGATAGCATATGCATGCAAAGATTAGCTGAATGCAAGAATTTTTATGGCAGAAATATGCTGGATAGCTGGATAGTTTGATTGGGACATTGAAGACTTCTTATTCATGCTGTCATGGGCATTATGGCTAATAAAGTATACTTTTGAAATTAGGACTTTTTGCTTGATTAGGCTTTTCCCCCCATCCTTTTGTGCCATTCAAATATGGCAACCAATTAACGTTGAGAAGTAGTCACCATGACGGTTATTAATCCAAGCCACTAACAGTGTGCATAAGACTGAAGGCAAGGACCTAATGATAGTAATCAACAATAATTAAAGTAAAATGATCACTCACTCACTTAGACAAGTCATTACAATGAGTGTTGTAGCCTCCTGGGTGACCTTTAACAACTAGACTAATAGAGAGAGAGAAATTTATAATTAAATCTGCAGTAGCCGAGAAACAGCAAGATGTGACTGAGTACATATGCACTGAAATGCATATAACAAGACACTTAACCTGCATTAAAGTAAAGGAGAAAGTAAATCCAAATTATACATGTACATTTGCATTATAATATTTATATGTAATATAAAAGTTTACTTCTGAAATTTGAAGAGATAAATCTCTGGTTTTTATTAAAAAGCAATGTACTAAGTTAGAGCCATGTTAGAGTATCCTATGATAGATTATAATCAAATATTTAATGGAATAGGATTTCTCTGTGAAATTGTTACTTTTTATGCCTGTCAACTCCTATTACTCACTTCCTAGAGCAATTTGTACTAAAGACAGTTTATGCATGAATGTTATATTTCGTTTCAGATGTAATAGAACCTGTGACGTATGCTATGAAATATGCATTGTGTGCAAGTGCTCCATAATTCTCCTCAAAACAAAAGTATTTCCACTGTTTTCCTAATGTCTATTGCTTACCAGGTTCTAAAAACCAAGTAACCATATGCTAATGTGACACTGTCAGAGGTGACGGGCATTCATATTAAATACTTAGCAGATAATGCTTTCTAAATAACATAACACAAATCCTTCACTCTTCTGTTTAATGTGATTGAAGCAGTGAAAGCAATCCTAATAGTAATTCTCCTTTAGTTCAATGAATAATAAAATCCTTTCTTTTATGGTGAGAGAAAATATCTAGTAATCTGCAAAATAATAAAACAATGCATGATTATATGAAAGCCAGAAAAGCTGGATGAATTAATTTAAAATAACATCCTATGCCAGAAAGACACATCTGATTTTACATTAGACACTAGATGCTTATTATAGTGTTGTCCTTCTATTTAGTTCTGAAAGACAGAAGTACTGGTACTAGGACCACATGCAGCTATAAATAAGTTTTGTTATCACAGAGTAACTCTAGATGGCCTTTCTGTTTCATTATGTGCAGCAGTAAAATACCTTGGTGTATTTATTGATTCCAGTCTTTATTATCTTAACTATAATGTCACTATTGTCATGATTTTACGCTCTGTCTGCCTCGTTTTTCCCATGCTGTCACTTTTCCCCATGTGCTCATGTTTACCCTAACCTGTCTGTGTCCTTCCCATGCCCCTGCTTCCGCCCCGTCTGCACATTTGTCTTGAATTCCCAGCTGATTACTCCAGCATTTAATGTACGTTTCTTACCTTGATCTTCTCGCGTTTTCTTTGCTTTTACTCACGTTGCCAAGTTCGCGTTTTCTTTGCTTTTACTCACGTTGCCAAGTTCGCGTTTCTTGTTTTTTCGCTTTTTTTCACCCAGGAATGGAGCACCGCCCTCTGGGACGCCCACAACCACTCCTGCTCCAAGTTCGAAAGTTTTGCCAAGAAGATAAAGAGTGTGTTCGACCATTCATGTCATGGCAGGGAAGCTGGACGTTAGCTACTGAGACTCCGACAAGTCTCACGCTCAGTCTATGACTACGCCATTGAGTTCCAGACCCTGGCGCTTTACAGTGGATGGAACAACTGAGCCCTGTGCGATGTGTTCCTTGAAGGCCTGACAGACACTCAAAGATGAACTAGTCTCCCATGAAAAACCCTAGTCACTCCAGGGGCTAATAGATTTGGCCAGCCGAATGGAGTCACGCCTCCGCCTTCGTAGACCTACCCAGGCCTCGCCACCCAGGGCTCTCCCTTGACTCGCCTCTCCACAAGACCTACCCAGGCTTCGCCACCCAGGGCTCTCCCTTGACCCGCCTCTCCACAAGCTTCCCCCCAAGACGAACCCATGCAACTGGACAGAACCCACATCTCCCCAGAGGAGAGACGACGCCATCGAGTAGAAGGGGCCTGTTTTTACTACAGAAAATCAGGTCACCGACTTAAGAACTGTTGCAAAATAGTTTAGTGTTGAGTCTAGTTCGTCTCCAGTTTTCTAGTTCTACTTTCATTTCGGGGAGATTTTCCTTGCCACTGCTGCCCCAGTTTGCTCATACTGGCCAAACTGACAAGTATCATTTATTTGTTTTCCTTTACTTTTTTAAATGTATTATGTAAAGTGCTTTGACCATTGTTGTAAGCCCTATACCAAAATCTGGAATGTCCATTCAAGTCAATAAAATAGCATTGAATTGACTATATAGCAGAAATACTAATGCCTTCAGCAACTCTTTAGTTTTCCATAGCAGTCATGACATTTTATAGGGACCCAAAAAATGTATACACACTTCAACAATTGGTATCTATAAGATCTTTTAAACTTGAGTTTAATTATGGCAGCAATCTGTAGAACTATATAGTATCTAAAGATGTCAGTAGTCTCACCATTGATGATTCTATCATTTGACCATCAGAAGAGAAGCATTGTTGTATAGAATTATACAGTTATACAAGTATGTATAAATTTTTTGGGGCTCTGTATGTATATCTATATATAGATAGATGGATGGATGGATGGATATATATACATACTCTTAGAACTCTTACAAAAAGAGCAAGGATCTACACAAACTCGTGTTCTAGCAACACAGGGTTTGAGCTGGGAGGTGTGGAATACTGGGTGAATCCGGAGCGCCGCAGGCAGCTGGAGCCGGTAGGTGACAGGGTTGACACGGAGGATAATGCGATATGGGCCGATGAATCTAGGCGAGAGTTGTTTGGACTCCGTATGGAGGTGTAGATTTTTGGTGGAGAGCCATACCTTGTCACCTGTGTCGTACAATCGTCCCGGAGGGTGTCGACGGCGATGTTGTGAGGTGTAGAGGGTATTGGCGTCGAATCAATCAGTCGGCAGAAGGCCTTCCAGAACCGTGCAGTGAACTGGGGCCCTCTGTCCGAGACGATGTCCTTTGGGAACCCATGCAGACGGACTACGTGCTCTGAGAAGGCGTTGATGGCAGTGGAGTCGAGTTGGAAGGGACGAGATGAGGGGGCGAGTCAATGCGGTTAAGGGTGCTGCGACTGTACTGTAGCCCCACTACATAGAAGTTCGCAAACCCAAGAAACCATTGAAGCTGTCTGAGAGTCTTGGGTAGGGGCCAATGCCGTACAGCTTCTAGTTTCTGTGGGTCCATGGCCACACCCTGGGACGAGATGACAAAGCCCAGGAACGTGGTGCGCTTTTCACAAGCGCTCCACTTCTCCAGCTTACAGTACAGTCGGTGGGCGAGCAATCTCTTAAGGACTGCCCTGACGTGTCGGGTGTGTTCTTTGGTGGTGCAGGAGTAGATGAGTATATCGTCTAGGTAGACGCCTACCCACTTTCCAAACATGTCCCGGAGAACATCATTGATGAACTGCTGGAAATCCGCGGGAGCGTTACAGAGTCCAAATGGGATGACCAAACTCTCATAGTGTCCAGTAGGGGTGATGAAGGCCGTCTTCCACTCATCGCCCTCTCTGATACGCACCACGTTGTAGGTGCTCCGGAAGTCCAACTTTGTAAAAATGGTGGCACCAGAGAGGGCATCCAGGTGTCGGTTTTTTAAGGTGATGTTGTTTAACCCCCGGTAGTCGACACATGGACGTAATTCGCCTGAACTCTTCTTTACGAAGAAAAACCCCGCGGCAGCGGGCGAGGAAGAGGGTCGGATGGTATCCCGACCATGCGAAGAGGGTCGGATGGTCGATGGAGACTCCTCCATCGCCCGCATCTCGGTAGAAGAGAGAGAGTGTAGATGGCCGCGGGGTGGAGTGGAACCTGGCTGAATCTCAATAGCCAGGTCATAGGGGCGATGCAGAGGAAGGTGGTTAGCATGTCTTTTACAGAAGACCTCAGCCAGGTCCCGATATGCAGGAGGGATGGCGTTAGTGTCGACATCGGGGGCCTCGGACTCCCTAGAGCACGTCCCAGCCGGCGCTTGTAGGCAGAGTTCGAGGCAGGTCGGACCCCATTGTAGGATCTGGTTTTGAGACCAGGAGATGAGAGGGTCGTGCTGGAGTAACCAGGGGTATCCTAGGATGATGGGTGGCGAGGAAATGGAGGTGAGGTGGAAGCGGATCTTTTCGTGGTGTTGGTCAATGGTGAGGGTGATGGGCCGAGTCTGGGTGGTGATAGGGCTGGAGGAAAGGGGCTGACCGTCGACGGATGTCACTCAAACTGGCTGGGATAACGCCTCAGTCTCCACCCCCAATCTCTTGGCATAGGAGGAGTCAATAAAGTTCCCGGCGGAGTCGATGAACGCAGAACTTTGGACTCGTCTGTGGCCAAATTGGAGGTGTACCTGAACCATGAGATGCTGGGTGTGGTGGTGGCGAGATGGAGGTGACCCGGACGGGAGGGGCATATAGTGTGATGTGTCGCTGACCCACAATAGGCGCAGAGTCCCTCCCTGAAACGTCGTTCTCGCTCTGCAGGGTTCAAGGAGGCGCGTCCTAATTGCATGGGTTCCCCGGCTCCCGTGACAACCACGGCGGGAGGTGGAAACCCGGCAGACGCCCTAGCGGTGGTGGTGAAAGCTGGCGATCGGGGCGTGGAATGTGAAAAACGGGGCGTAATGGGCGGCAGGGTTCGGGGGGACTGGCTTCGGCCGAGCGAGCAAATGCTGGTCAATTCCGAGGTCGAGCTGGACCAAACCCTCCATGGTAGCTGGAAGCTCTCGTCCGGCGAGCTCGTCCTTGATGCTAGAAGCCAGTCCTTCGTAGTAAGCCGTCCAGAGGGCGGCATCTCCCCAGGTGGTCTGCACAGCAAGGGTACGAAAGTCCGTGGTATAGCGGCTCACGGAGGACCCACCCTGCCGCAGATGGTACAGTTTACTGTCTGTCTCCACCTCAGCAGCAGGATGCTCGAATTTCAGTTTTAATTGACGGGTAAACTCTTCGTATGAATAGGCCGTATCTGAATCTGACCTAAGAACCGCCGTGGCCCACTCTGCTGCCTGCCCGGACAACAACGGGACGAGAAGTGGAGTACCTGGTGGAATTAAACTCAAACACAAGATCCAAAGAGGTTAAAAACACACTGCACTTCCCATCTGTGCCATCCCATTTGTCTGGTAAGGCTATGAACACATCAGAAGAAGGGGGGGGGGGGGGGGGGGGCGCCGCCGCGTTGGGCGTGGCAACAGCCGGCTGAGCCGCCACCCCGTGGAGGGTCGCGTTCTCCTGCTGTAGCTCCACCCCCTTGCGGCACAAAACCGCGACATCTTGGAACTCCTTTCGGAGAAACGCAACTTCACTTCGGAGCTTAGTGATCAGCTCGGCATGCTGGTCAACCACACCGCAGAGACAGACAAACTCTGCGGGGTCTACTGCTTTTGGCTCAGTCATTCTGTCACAAGCGACCGAAGGGAGAAGACGAAAACCTTAGCAGGTAGCCCGTGCTGCGTGGACGGTAGACCCAAACGCGGAAGTAGCGCGAGTAGGCAGGATAACCACGCGTTTAATCTTAGAACTCTCTTACACGAAGAGCAAGGATTTACACAAATAAACCCGCGTTCTAACAACACACACTCAATCGAGGAAGCAAACCGAATTGGTGAGTACTCACGTAATGATCGGTAAAGCATCGGCGAAGGCATAAGGTGAACTCAATGACTGAGCGATGTGAAGCGCCATCTTGTTTCCTTTTATGCTTACTGAAAGCGCGACCGTCTTACTTCCGGGTCTTCGTTCCGGTCGCGGAGCGAGTGTGCATGACAGTACCCCCCTGTCCAGGACCGACTCTCGACGGTCCTGGGGTGGCGGATACCCGACAACGGTAGTCCCCGTATGAGCTCGGGGTCCAGGATGAACCGGGCCGGAATCCAAGACCGTTCCTCGGGGCCGTAGCCCTCCCAGTCAACCAGGTACTGTGTACCTCTGCCCCGAGGACGTGAGTCGAGGATCCGGCGTACTGTGTAAGCGGGACTACCCTCGATGATTCGGGGAGCGAGTATGCATGAAAGATTTGTCTAAAACAGCTATATTTAATAACAAAAAATATCCAGTAAGCACTAAAATGCTGTGTAAATTGTGTTAATTGTTTACATATCATGTCTTATATAAAGGCAATCTTCTGCTCCACACTCCAGTCTACTAGATAGCAATAGTGAACCAACCAGCTATAAACTCAAAAAAAGAAGGGACATTGCTCCCACAAAACACAGGTATTTGAGGCAGATGTAAGCAGGTGGTCTTTTCTGCAGAAGTTGTTGAACATTTTTGTAAAACTGTATTCACGCGTCATACACTTATCACATTACTTGTGTAAGGCTCATGTAGCCTATACTGTAGTATGCTTTTCTTGTGTAAGATTTATGCATTGTACATTTACAAAAAAAATTATGAAATTTGCTCACAAATTATGTTAAAAGGATGTTCATCAGGTCTCAGCTCTTTATAAAATGGTGCATTACAGTATATTCCTTTGCACATCTTAGATTCAAAATGAGCATTTTATAATTCAATGTCTACATGGATAGCTGTTTAATTGTATTTTAATCAAGTGTGCTGTCACCCAAACATGAGTAGATTTCACATATATAGTTTCTTATAAGGCAATGCAAGGTCATCCAGTCATCAGTAATGTTGTTTTTCAGAGCTTTAAGGCTTTAAGTTAACTCAAGTCACAGAAGCATAAAGTGATTAGGCTTTTAGTAAGATAAGGATGCTTGTCTTTCTCACATAAATCAATGAAAACTGCCAATTCCTATTGAATAGGCATGCAGGAAAATCTCCAGAGTCAGAAAGTACTGCTGTTTACATTTACATTTCTTTGTTGCTTACTAGAACAAATTTGAGACTTGTAATCAATTTTGTTAAGTAGGAAGCACAAAAGTCCAATGAGGGAAAAAAATGATGGGAATGCTTTGATTGCTGGGAAACTAATCTAACTGGAGTTCCCTTTCAAAAGCTACACTCGATGCTGCGTGAAAACGCTATAGGAACATCTCTTTGTTGCCCGGTTGTGAAGCCTGTGCATGCCAAACCCGCCGAATACCTTCGGCTTATAACCTCTGCCAGGCATGACGTCACCGAATAAGGGTTATAAATAGGAGTGAACCGGAAACATCCTCAGATCTTTTTGTCTTCAGGACCGCTTTGTGTTTGCGTGTGCATGTACAAGCCGTAACGAAAGCGAAATAAAAATAACAGCATTAACTCACCGATATGGCGGAGTTGCTTAAGAGATGCGTGCCTCCGTGCGATAGATCTCTTTCGGAGGGCGATCTTCACAAGTTTTGTCTCGAGTGCTTGGGGAAGAACACGCTCGCCTCGGGCTTCAGGGAGACTGTGAGTACTGTGATCTTCTCCCTATTAAGGTGCTTCGCGCACGGCTCGCTTTCTTTAAAGAGAAACCGCGAGCCGCGGCGCATTCCTGGGGCTCGCGTGCTGATCTGGCAGACGCGCACGAGACGGAATTCCCTCTTTTCTCTCGCGCTCTCTCCGGATCAGGAAGTTTTAGCTTCCGCTTCGCAAGCGCGCTCCGGCGCTTCTTGTGAAGGAGCGGAAGAATCTTCCTCTCTCGCTTCCATAGAAGTAGCCTCCTCACAACGCTCCTCCAGTGCTGACAGAGCTTTTGAGGAATTATTAGAGGTTATAACGCGTGCGGTAGAGCGATTGCATATCGACTGGCCGCAGCAGCGAGATTCCCCCAAGCGTTCAAGATTGAACGACAGGTGTCTGTCGGGTGGCCGGGGGGAGGAGCCTCAACGTCTCTCTCTCCCCTTCTTCGGTGACATCCATGATGAATTAACTCTTTCATGGAGCAAGCCGTATTCATTGCGTGTTTTTGTGCCTTCGACTTATTCGAATATCATTGATGCGAAAGCACGCGGTTATATGATGATGCCCAGATAGAAGAGACGCTTGCGGGCTATCTCTCTCCTGGGACATCATCCTCCCTGAAAAAGCCTATTCTCCCCTCCAAGCCGTGCAGATTGACATCTGCTTTGGTGGGTAAAGCTTTTCAGGCAGCAGGACAGGCTGGTGCTTCACTGCACACCATGGCGGTTTTGCAGGTTTACCAGGCTGACCTGCTGAAGGACCTGAGCAGCGGCGGGGCTATTGATGACAGGGCGTTGGCAGGTCTGACCCCGTAAAGACTGGGGTGGGGCTCGCCGCTCTTCTCAAAAATCTGCTTCGAAAAGACCGGATCTGAGGAGCTTCCTCTCTTCAAAGAAGAAGCCCTGAGTTCGTGCGCCTGGGGCCGTGGGGGTGTCTGGATTTTCATCACAAAACAGGGCCTCCTCCCTGGCACTCCCGGGAGGCCGGTGTTCAATCCCCGCCACCACTGGTGTTTCGGGGAGCGCCGGTCTCCAATGAAAAGTTGGGTGTTCAGGCACACTTCATCTCCCAAACCCCCCCCCCCCCATTCCCCCCCCCCGCATCCAGCCGAAGTGTCAAAGCTCGTGCCCCTTTCGGAGAAGCTGGCAGCGTGGAAACTACTGCCAGGTGTATTTCCTTGGGTACAAAGGACTGTAGGCACAGGCTACAGGATTCAGTTTGCACATTGTCCTCCGCGTTTCAACGGCGTGGTCTCCACTTCCGTGAAACCGGATCGAGCACATCTGCTGGCCCAGCAGTTACAGACTCTGCTGGGCAAAGGGGCCATAGAACATGTTCTCCTCCCAGACAGAGAGTCGGGCTACTACAGTCGGTACTTTTTGGTGCCCAAGAGAGGGGGAGGGTTGAGTCCGATCTTGGATCTTCACGGCTTGAACCGTTATCTCAGGAATCCAGATTCAAAATGTTGACTGTCAAAATGATTGTTTTTCAAATCCAACTAGAGGATTGGTTTGTGACAATCGATCTCAAGAACGCATATTTCCATATAGAAATATTGCCACAGCACAGGAAGTTCCTGAGGTTTGCTTTTGGGGGCGAAGCTTATCAGTATTGGGTCCTTCCATTTGGCCTAGCTTTGTCACCCCGCACATATACAAAATGCATGGATGCAGCTCTGGCTCCTTTATGACTCCAGGGCATCCGTATTTTGAATTACATAAACGACTGGCTGATTCTGGCCCAGTCTCAGGAGCTAGCGCTTCGACATTGAGATGTCGTCCTAGCCCATCTTCATTCTTTAGGATTGAGACTCAACGCCACAAAAAGTGTTCTCCTTTTCCTTCCAGGAGTCTTGACTGGGGTGGGGTAATATTGAGAAGGGGTCGCAAGATGCTAACGACAGACGCTTCCCTCACGGGCTGGGGTGCGGTCTTGGATGGCCGTCCAGCACAAGGGAGCTGGAGAGGTCATCTTCTCGCGTGGCACATCAATTTGCCTCGAAATGATGGCTCTGTTTCTGGCCCTGAAACACTTCCTCCAGCAGTTGAGAGGCTACCATGTCCTAGTGCGGGTGGACAGCACTGCGGTAGTCTCGTACATAAATCGCCAGGGTGGACTGTGCTCGCGCCGCTTGAAAAAGCTAGCGCACCAGGTTCTGCTTTGGGCACAGGACAAGTTCCTGTCCCTCAGTGCGATTTACATTCCAGGGCATATGAATGTAGGAGCAGACTTGCTATCCAGACAAGCTGTAAAACATGGGGAATGGAAACTCCACCCCGAAGTAGGAAGTCAATCCAGCTCCCCTGGGTCTGGACGCAATGGCCCACATGTGGCCCAGATTACGCCTTTATGCGTTTCCACCTATAGTTCTGCTCCCAGGAGTCCTGGCGAGGGTCCGTCAACAGGGCTTGCGCCTCTTATTGATAGCGCCCCATTGGCCGACCAGAGTGTGGTTCTCAGATCTAATATCTCTCCTCGACGGCTCACCCTGGGTGATTCCAGTGAGGAGGGATTGTCTGTCTCAGGCACAGGGGACAATACTTCATCCCCGGCCCGAGCTCTAGAACCTTCACGTTTGGCCCCTGAACGGGACCAACAAAGACATGCTGGGCTTTCAGCCAGCGTAATTGAAACCATTTTAAGTGCCAGGGCTCCCTCCACTAGAAGAACTTATGCCCTCAAATGGAGTGTATTTGAAAATTGGTGCATGGCAAGACATGTAGACCCAGTTCACTGCCACATTGTTTCAGTGCTGGAGTTTCTGCAAGAAAAGTTGTCCTCGGGCTTATGCCCTAGTACACTCAGAACGTACGTAGCCGCTATTTCGGCTTGTCACGCTCTGAATGATGGGGTTTCTGTGGGCAAGCACCATTTAGTTGCCCGTTTTATTCGTGGAGCTAAACGGTTGAACCCGCCCACGAGAGCGACGGTCCCTTCATGGGACTTAACTTTCGTACTCGAAGGCCTGGCCGGCACCCCTTTCGAACCACTAGAGTCAGCGCCTGTCAGGCTTCCATCTCTTAAGATGGTTTTTCTTATGGCTATTACTTCTAAAGCTATTCGGCATCCTCACCCGAACTATCTTCCCAAGGTTCCATTCTCGACCATGCACCCAGTTGTTCTCGAGGCCTTCTGTCCTCCGCCTTCAAAGCTCCGGAGCAGGAAAGACTTCACTTACTGTGTCTAGTACGTGCTCTTCGGATCTACGTCCACCGCACTAGCCAGTGGCGTAAGTCAGAGCAGTTCTTTATTTGCCATGGGGGTCTGCCACTAGACAGACTCTGTCATACTGGGTGAGAGATGCCATTGCCCTAGCCTATGAGGCGCGTGGTCACACTTCGCCTCTGGGAATCAGGGCTCACTCAACCAGGGGGATTGCCTCATCGATTGCCTTGGCAAGAGGCGTTCCCCTGCAGCAGGTGTGTGATGCGGCGGGCTGGTCCTCTCCACACACGTTTGTTAGATTTTATAGTCTGGATGTCAATGCTACTCCGGGTACGTGGATCCTTGAGTCAGCATCCCAGAGCTAGGTCTGAGACCTCCTCGGCTTGTGCGCACACGCTACACAACCTGGGGGTTCCAGACACTTGCAGTGCGGCGGCGTTGGTATTCTCGTTCCCATAGCGTTTTCACGCAGCATCGAGTGTAGCTTTTGAAAGGGAACGTCTCGGGTTACTTGGCTGTAACCCTGTTCCCTGATAAAGCAGGAACGAGATGCTGCGTTCCGATGCCGCACTGCTGGCGTGCCTGGACGTCCTTCAGACAAAATTGACCTGAGGATGTTTCCGGTTCACTCCTATTTATAACCCTTATTCGGTGACGTCATGCCTGGCAGAGGTTATAAGCCGAAGGTATTCGGCGGGTTTGGCATGCACAGGCTTCACAACCGGGCAACAAAGAGATGTTCCCATAGCGTTTTCACGCAGCATCTCGTTCCCGCTTTATCAGGGAACAGGGTTACAGCCAAGTAACCCGAGACGTTTTATGCTATAGCCTATGGAAATAATATTGAGAAGAATTAGTAGAAAGGGGGCTTTTTATTTAAACTTTTATCCAACTTTGAAAATCAAGCTGATAATCATTGTCATGGTATGATAAGGGAACATAATGCATTGCTTTTTTCACTTTTCTGTAAGTGACAAATTAGATCCAAAAGTAGATGTCAAGGCTAAATCTAAAATGAGAAGCACAGCAATTTGTTTAATTCATGAAAAAGACGCTTCATCCTCTTGTTTTGTACAAGTTCATCTAGATGAAATTGGCCTTAAAAAACAACTGCTCAAGTACATAAATTCTTCTTTTGAGCCTAACAATTCATGTTTGAAGTCCCTTTGTCAACTGGTTTCTCTTTATGCGCATGTTCTACACAGTATGTACAGTATATTGGTCAACATGGTATTGCAACAGACTATAGGCACTGAAGGTGTGGGAGCTCTTGGAGACATTTGTATACAAAAAGTTATGAGAATCACAATTTTAATGGCTGAGCACTGAGGTGTAAAAAGCCCTTAACACTTCAGGCTTACCAGCGGATAGGAGTCATTAACCTTTAAAATGATCTTTAATGTTCTTTTATAACAGCAGGCTTTTTAGCTCAGTTGCTGTATTATGAGTGAGGAAAAAAAGCAGGGGTTGCACAATCATATATGGTATATTAGATAGATATTTGTTTTATTTGTGATTGTGTGTTTAAAAGTATGTTGGGCAATAGATTTATAAGCATGCTATATGGAGTTATAATAAGAGTCGGTATGTTACAATCTGACTGGTTCCCTGCACTTTGTGTGCATCAGTTTTCAACAAAGAAACTTGAACTGTAAGTCACTATGAGCAGTTTTAAAGAAATAGCAGGTCTCTGGATTTACAACAACAATAACATAAGTTTTTAACATCCTTAATAAAGAGTTTTGTTTCAAGCAGTTTGTGCTGAGTAAATACAAGTAATCTTGCATGTTTGCCAACAGGCTGTGGGAAAACTCTGTCAAAGTGTAAATAAATACACCCAGGTGACTCAGAAAGGTCTAGAATTTAAAGGGTGTCTTAAGTGACTCCTCTATGCTGAGGCAGCTTTTGTTATGGCTGAAGAAGCGGAGCTGATATTGCGGTGTGTCTGATGAGTTTATAATGAAACTCAAGACCAAGACGAGCAAAATGCATCAGCTAGTTCTGCTGACCATTAAAATGACACAGGCCACTGTTCACACTACTGTCACACACTCCAGTCCTCACCACAGCCTATCCTCTCCTGACACACACTGCCGCGCACACACACACTGTAAAAGTAATCTCACTTCCAATATGTCAGATTCCGTATGATACATATTATCTTATCAAGACTAATGACAGTAATAACAGGATGATAAGAATGACACATGTGATATGATCTCTTATCTTTTGATATGGTATTTCGATACACTTTATAATTAGGATGCCATTACAGGATCATTTCTGTTTTTCTGCTGCCAAACTGTATGGAAAATGACACATATCTGTATGACACATGCAGGATCTGCTATTAAATAAATAATCGTTATCCAGCTCACTGCTGATCATTTTGGTGCCACCAGTAATTTTATGATTGATATGATGAGAAGGATAAAGCTGGTCATAAATATCTAATTGACACTGTAAGAGTGGGTAACTGAGTTTAATAATGACAAAGAAATTTCATGCCAGGGTCAGAATAGACTCAGAGGCCCCCTGTAAATCAGATACTTTAACTACCAGTTTTCAGTGCTGATCCCACAACAGAATTGTGAATTCTCTCCATCTGACTGTGTCCAAGGACATGTCCAGCAGAAGCATATTAACCTCTAATCAGACCTACTTGTGAAGCTTATTAGACTGGACTCCTGCATGCTTCCATAGCCATAACTTCAACTTTTTTCTTTTTTAACGAAAATTAGACAACACACAGTTGACACTTGACCAAGAAAGGATCAAAATGGCAGCCCTAAGTATCACAGCTACACGGACACTGTCAGCCTCACACCTTTGGCAGAACATTACAACAACAAAAAAAAAAGCTTGTCCCTGCTATTTGGTAAATGCTTCCATTCAAACATCACATTCAACTAGCAAACACCTGAACTCAGATTGCACATGTGACACATGTAATCAATCAGATCACACAGAAATCAAAGCTTGACGACCGGAAATAGGAGTCAGGTTTGGACTTACGACAATTATTGTGTACGAGTTAGAGAAAGAGGTGTTTGAATGAGGGTAGGACATGAAAGAGGAATCTTTCGTGAGAGAAAAAAAAGAATAGGATAAGGAAAAAGAGGAGCAAGAGAACACGGAGAACAAGGAGTGGTGAAAGGAAAGATAAACCATGGGTTGATACTCAGGGAGGGTGAACAGAAGACCCAACCTTATTTGAGCCACCACACTGTGGCAGGTGTCATTCAGTCATCATTGTTATTTACAGTATACGTAATTTTACATGTAGCAAAATCTTACAATTCACCTTAAATATTTGCATTCTGTTTCTACAAAATTGTAAGGAGATCTCCCCCACAGGAAGAAGGAGCAACCTGTTCAAACAAGAACAGCAACAATATTGTGGCGGCGTGCTAAGGAATTGACAAACTTATAACAAACTTATAATAAAGGCCAGGGTCCCTGATTAAGAAAATCTCATCTAAGGCAACACAGATAAGTTCACCAGATAAGGCAAGAGACTAGGATATCCAAAAATAATGAAGTTTATTACAATCAATATAATTTGTTTAGACAAACTAAATAAAAAAAAGAAAATCGATATAAACAATTAGGGCCAGGAGTTCTCATCAAATAAACTGGTGAGCAACCAGAACATACAGCTTCAGACACAGGAACCGTGGCTAGGCAGCAGGTTCTACGAGCGCAATCGGCCTACACAGCACAACAGCCTACAATCACACTAGTGACTTTCACACACGTGCTCGTATTCCACACACTCCAACAAAATTCCACTGCTGCCTTAAGCACCGGCTCCTGTACAAAAAAAAAGTTACAGTATTAAACAAAATACAGTCACTCACAGCTACTAGTATCAAAGTTACCCATGACTGGCCCATAGACAAAATAAGAAAACAATAACTTAACACCAAAGAAAATAACAGAAATAACACAAATGAAGAAAGAAAAAACAACAAGAAAACCCTATGGGCAAAGAGCCAACCCACGTCTGCACACACTACAGTTAGCTTCGACTCAAACCAATAAGATCTTCCACATGCGCTCCCTTCCTCCACACACACAACCGATACTCGTTTACATTCATTCACAAAACAAGGGGGGGGGGGGGGGATGCGCACGCGCACACACACTCTAACACTGTCATGGGTCTAGGTGGTGGATCGGCTGGCTAGACCGGCTGATGTTGTTGCCGTGGGCATATAGGGTAGGCATGCACGCAGAGGGGTTGATGAAACAGAAATAGTCTTTATTTACAAAACAATAAACAAACAAAGAAACCAAAACCACAAACGTAAACTAAAACACAGGGAACCAGGAGCCCGACACAGGGAACCAGGAGCCCGACACAGGGAACCAGGAGCCCGACACAGGGAACCAGGAGCCCGACACAGGGAACCAGGAGCCCGACACAGGGAACATAGGGAACTGGATAGGGGACTGGGGATGAGGAAACATGGAGCGGGAGCTAACTAAAGATATATAGAGGAACTAGAGACTGGAGAGACTGGGCTGGAGACAGATGGGTTAGTAGCTACATGGAGTACTGGGGACGCTGGATGCTGACCTAACCGGGTTAGTATCTAATAGAGTTAGTGGCTAACCGGGTTAGTACTGACCTAATAGGGAAACAGAACACAAGAAGCAAAGCACACATGAGGCTATTCCAAACTATCGGCTAACCTACTAGCGACCAGAACCACTGGCGGCTAGGCCCTGCTAGCGGCTAGGCCCTGCTAGCGGCTAGGCCCTGCTAGCGGCTAGGCCCTCATCTGGCTACACAAAACTAAACAAACAAAGAACTACACCAGAAGGCCGACACTGGGGATACAAAGAACAGTACTTACACTGGAGGAGACACGGCCTAACTAAACACTGAACAAGGCAGCTCCATGAATCCATCAGAACAAGGAACATACAGAAAACCAAAACTAGAGCCCTCTGAAAAGAAAGGTTGCAAAACATAAACCAAATATAAATTTAAAGAAACAAAAAGGAATGCCCACATGAAAGTATACAAACAAACAATGCTCGACCCAGTTTCCCAGAACAAACTGCTATTTATAGAAACTTTAATGAGCCACCTCAGTTCAGGTGAGCACTCATCACCTGACTGAGGAGCCTTCTGGGAAACTGAGTCGACCAACAAAAACTACACAGAACGAAACAGTGACCTCTAGTGGAGGTTTCTAACAAACACACACACAGTGATTTACAGCCCAAAGGCTGTAAACCAGGGAACAAATAAACAAATGAACTTTAAGGCATCGCCTTAAAGCAAACAGAGCATCAGCAAAAAGAATTGTAATGGAAAAAAGGGAAAAACAAAACCCAAGAACTTTAAATAAGCAAAAAAAAAAAAAACACAAACTTAAACCAAAAAGATAAAAAATTACCAAACCGCCGCTGCCACAAAGCAGCACGGCAACACAGCGGTAACACAGCTGAAGATAAAATATAAACAACACATACAAAGAACAGCCGTGACAAAACAGCTGCGCCCTCCAAGAATGCTCTTCGTGTAGCACCTCCACGGGAAACAAATCAACGTCGCGCCGCCACCAGTCTATACATAACAAAAGTTGCAATTAAAACTCATTATCGGCAGAGCATACTGCATAAACGCGAACAGCTTAAATACATACCATGCAATTCGGTACCAGATCTCGCCAGAAGGGCAGATAAGCCACACTCCGGGCAGCTGAGAGCTTAGTCAGTTCAGCAAGTTTATTGGGAGGAACAAACACGTCCACAACACCAGGTGAATGCCCGTATCCGCTGACTTAATTCGGCTTGATAGAATGTGTAAATGCCACAGAAGAAACACCGCTATAATATACAAATCCCAACTAAAACCATGCAACGACTGACATTCTTACCTGTGCAAAAAGGGCAACCTCAGTCAAGTACCAGCACTGGACTTCCAGGTTCTGTTCTGGATATTACGCAACGACGGAAGCAAGGGGGGCGTGACCCATAACCTCAAGCCACCTTACCAACTGACTTAAATAGTCTTGCACCCACCTGTGATAGGACAATTCATTGACAAGTGGCCAACCGGAGAACAGTTAGGAATAACTTCACTTATCTTGCCACAATATCATAAACATAGTCATTTCAAACAATGTCGTGACATTGACTACTGACAGCACAACATTTAACATACACAGAATGAGTTTGTCCACACTGGGCCATCTACTTAAGCAGAAACAACTTGGCATGAAAGAACTGCACAGGCAGTCATTTGAAAGAAACTCTGAAAGAGTGAGGAAGCTGAGCTATGCATATGTAGAAGTAATTTACATTTTTCCAGGGCATTATTTTTCAATAGTAGTACTATATTTCAGTTTATTGTATTTTGTGCTACACTACCGTATATGGACTGATATCCTTTATTTTCCTAACAGTTTCAGAGAGTCATCAAGCTAGATTCTGCTGAAAACCCACGTGTACATATAAAGTATACGTATTGATGAGGCTGGCTTGACCAACAACAGATGCTGCGGAAGGACGATCTGGCAGCGTGCCATCATATCACGTTTTGTGCTGCAATTAGATGGTCTGAAGTTGTCCACCTTCTACTATACACTCATGTTGGTACTCATGAAATGTTAAGGAAAAGTTTCAGATTAACCTTAGCAATTTGAGGTCTAGTGATGGAAATATCTATTTATTTGGCATTTGTGTATAAAGTTTGAGGGCAGAGTTTTCAAAAGTAGTATCTTTAGAAGCTTATATATAATGTTTCAATATAGGTGTTTTGTGATATATGGATATGTTTTTCTGTGTGTGTACGTGTATATAGATTTTTGACAAATATGGCGCAAATATGGGCAGGAACTGTGTTTTTGCAATCATCAAAAACTGCAATCCTTCTCCTCCACCTCTCTGTAAACCCACTCCTCTACCTCTCTTTGTTCTCCCTCTATTCTTCCACTTTCCATTCATAAGGCAGTCATAATGTTATGACTTACAGTTACCGGTAACAAGTAAATACTGGTGCTAAAGTGAATACAGAAAAATTGTCTTGAATAATAATAACAATATTCATGAAAATATGCCTTCTAGGTTTGAAGGTGCAGCCCACTGAGAGAAGGAAACAAGAAGAAAAAGGGAGAGAGAAATGGGAGAGGGAAAGGAAAGAGAGAAGAGAAAGATGATAAACTGAGCTTTCCGCTTGAAGCATCCACCAGTTAATGAAGGCCAGGAGGGGGCAATGGCAAAAGAGTGAGAGCAAAGGCCTTGTTCATGGCAGGCCTGCTGGGTGTCAGGGCATGATGGTGCCATCTGAACAGCCTCAACCACAGGTTTCTCTTGTCATAAGGGCCACATCTCAATGGTAACAGCATGAATAATGCAATGGGGCCTAATGACCTATGAATACAACCCACATGCACCTAATCTCAATATGGATGATGCCTCACTGTAATAAAAAAGGCATATGGCTCATATGGCACATTCAATACAGTTTTGTTTCAATAGAATGTATTATTTATTAAGTGATAAATGGGGAGTTTATTTAAGAATTAGTTAAAACACAAGATGTGAGGATGATATGTCATTTTTCAATATTTGAAAATCAGATTTTTTTTCATTATATATGTAGTATAAATAATATCCCAACATCTTTAGTATTCTTTTAAAAATATGTTTTAAATATTTAAGTTGGTACTTGTTTACAATTTAGTATTGCCCAATATAAATGACAAGTTTATGTTTCATTTTATATTCCTCGGAAGTAGCTTAATGCATCTTAAATGGCAATTACAGTGGTGAGTCATTTAGAAACAGTACACAGTGGGACTCTATGAAAATTTAAATTGTATTCATAAAACGCATATTGGATTTTACAGAATAAAAAATGTATGAGTTGTCTGTTCCATATTTTCAATTTTACTGTATGGCGAATTGTGGAAATGATTCAATGTGTGCCATGTGTGTGTGTGTGTGTGTGTGTGTGTGTGTGTGTGTGTGTGTGTGTGTGTGTGTGTGTGTGTGTTTGCGCGCTTGCCCATCAAAACATTTTACTTTAACTTTTTCTCCTTCCCATTTAAAAACCTGACAACTCATGATACACAGTGACTGATTTTGCAGGGTCAATTGCAGCCAATTGATTAGTTGTATTATTCTTTTTCTTGTTGGTGAAATATTTTATTTAATAGATTAACTGTGTGCAAGGAAGCACATGCTAGCCAATACCTTCACTGTTTAGTAGCTGGTCATTTAACATAACTCAACTCATGTTCATGTGCATTCATATTACAGCTGTCATTTGCATACATTGACAGACTAGCACAGATTTGGATGATTATTAGGTTGTGTAACCAGTGTCTAAGTAAGCATACCAATGTGAAGATCACAAGAAAGCATCATACTACGCAAAATGGCAGAATGGTGTGAAAAGGGAAAAACATCCAGTATGCGGCAGTCCTGGATGGTTTTCCCCTTTCACACCATTCTTTGTAAACGTTAGAAATGGTTGTGTGTGAAAATCCCAGTAACTGAGCAGATTGTGAAATACTCAGACCGGCCCGTCTGGCACCAACAACCATGCCACGCTCAAAATTGCTTAAATCACCTTAAATCTCCTCAGTATCATTGCTTGACTTCAATGACTTATCATAATTTTAATATTTTGTAACAGCATGCTGTGTATCTAGGTATATCACTATAACTAACACCAAAGACATCTCGTAGCACAAAAATGTATCTGATGGAGCTTGGGAATCTTATTACAGCTGATTTGCCATTTGTAGTTCTAAAGTACAGTAGCATGCATTATCATCTTGCTAATGGGTCCCTTAGTGATGCAGCTCCAGGCAAGTGGCTATAATTGCCTCCTCTTTTATGCCCTGGAGAATTTGGAAAGATCACTGCACCTCACTTTTTGATTCTGCAATGTGAATGCATTGTCCTCAGGGTATATTATTTACCTTTGTCACAAATGGGGTAAGAGAAGTCTTAGTCCTTATGAGTTTACATGCAATAAGGAAAAATAGTTTCTCTCTTGCACACACACACACACACACACACACACACACTTTGTCAATTATCCAATTATTGTTTTCATTTCACAAGCTGAATTGCAAAATGATAAGATACAGTAAACATTTTTTAAAATAGTGGCCTGCTCCATAGCAGGATCTTTCCCAATCCATTATGGGTCCTTGCTCGATCCTTGACCACATCCTTGTCACAGACCCTGATCTCCTGTGATGACTCAGTGAATGAAGCCTGTCCCATAAACACCCTCTTGCGCTGTTCTAATAACCTGGTTGCAATGCTATATAGTCGTGCCAGGGGGAGCAGTGACTGCTTTAGTTAGAATATCAGAATATAATATATAATATATAATATAACAGAATATCTAGTTTTGATAAAAATAAAATATACACTCACCTAAAGGATTATTAGGAACACCATACTAATACAGTGTTTGACCCCTTAATTCTACGTGGCATTGATTCAACAAGGTGCTGAAAGCATTCTTTAGAAACGTTGGCGCATATTGATAGGATAGCATCTTGCAGTTGATGGAGATTTGTGGGATGCACATCCAGGGCACAAAGCTCCCGTTCCACCACATCCCAAAGATGTTCTATTGGGTTGAGATCTGGTGACTGTGGGGACCAATTTGAAATGATTCGAGCTTTGTGACATGGTGAATTATCCTGCTGGAAGTAGCCATCATAGGATGGGTACATGGTGGTCATAAAGGGATGGACATGGTCAGAAACAATGCTCAGGTAGGCCGTGGCATTTAAACGATGGCATTGGCACTAAGGTGGCCTAAAGTGTGCCAAGAAAAGATCCCGCACACCATTACACCACCACCAGCAGTCTGCAGTGATAACAAGGCATGATGGATCCATGTTCTCTCATTCTGTTTATGCCAAATTCTGATCTCAACAGAAATCGAGACTCATCAGACCAGACCATTTATCCAGTCTTCAACTGTCCAATTTTGGTGAGCTCGTGCAAATTGTAGCCTCTTTTTCCTATTTGTAGTGGAGATGAGTGGTACCTGGTGGGGTCTTCTGCTGTTGTAGCCCAGCCGCCTCAAGGTTGTGCGTGTTGTGGCTTCACAAATGCTTTGCTGCATACCTCGGTTGTAACGAGTGGTTATTTCAGTCAAAGTTGCTCTTCTATCAGCTTGAATCAGTCGGCCCATTCTCCTCTGACCTCTAGCATCAACAAGGCATTTTCGCCCATATAAGCATATGACCAGAATGGTGTGCCCATATAACCATATAACCAGAATGATGTGAAATACTCAGACCGGCCTGTCTGGCACCAACAACCATGCCACGCTCAAAATTTCTTAAATCACCTTTTTTCCCCATTCTGACATTCAGTTTGGAGTTCAGAAGATTGTCTTGACCAGGATCACACCCCTAAATGCATTGAAGCAAATGCCATGTGATTGGTTGATTAGATAATTGCATTAATGAGAAATTGAACAGGTCTTCCTAATAATCCTTTAGGTGAGTGTATTAAGAAGCCTATGTACCACCAGAGTATGTAAAATACTGGTTTTGGAATTCTAGAAAGTAAATAAACTGCCTGTGCTAATGTTAACCATTGCACTTTGTTAGCGTTAGCCACTGTCTGTCTGTATTAACATCTGAATTAAATTAACTAGAAATTTACGTAATATGGTTTTCATACAAATAAGTCAAGCGATATAACTCGTATCTGAGCATTAGTGCAACTCTGAAGCCAAACTATAACTTACCGAGCAATCCTACTTCTTAACAGAATTAACACTTAACATTCCTTAATACTGTAGGGTTTTTATCCAATTTTTACCCGCAGAAATAATTCTTACCCAAAACAAAAAAATGCTGAATTTATCTAAATCCAGACAACACTCAAGTCAGATTATGAACACATTTTCAGAGGGCACAAACACTTCATATAAAAAATACCCATAGCTCACAAACCTTTACTGTATGTAATCATCATGTTAGTCAGTTTTTCGGGTAGTGCAGCTTTTGTAATAGCAACATTAATAGTAAAGTTTTAGCGTCTTTTTGAGGCAAATAGGAGTGAGTTTGTGACACTGATAGTAAGCTGTAATGTTAACTCCAGACTTCTTAAACAGATTATTAAGTTATCTAAAGTCACATCTGACCACTGCTGGTGCTGCCAGTGATTTTGAAAAAGGCCGAAAAAAAACAAAACTGGGAAAAAAACTGTAAACTGAATTAAATTTTAAAAATCACCACTTACCCCGAATAAAGAGTCTATTAAATTGTCTTCTTCATCTCCATAGTGCAGTTTGATAGCGCCAGTCCAGTCCAGTTACTAAGGAGAGAAAGTGTTATTTAAGATGGCAAAGTTGTTGAAAGATGGCAAAGATATTGAAAGTGCTCCTGTATCTGGTTTTGAACGTGTATTTTGGTAGGTAGCTGCTCTTCATTCTTTCCAATACTGCAGATCGTAACAACCTACTTTCACCCATGCTGGTAACCGAGAAGTTGTAAGAGTGTAATTAAGGACTGTTACAACACCTAAGACGAAGGGTGATATACTGTATATTGTTAAATGTCAGAGTTCTGTTATCATCTATTTTCACCACTCCATTCCTGGAATGTCACTCATCCAATTATATTTCTCAGTTGGAATTAATTATTGTACAACCTGAAATAATGTACATGCAATGAATGGACATAAAATGTGAATATACTATAAGAACATTGCGATACCATATAAATAATCAATTCAGTAATACACATACAAGCATTTGTAACAAGACAAATTTAGTAAAAATTATAAGATAGTTTTACAATTATGGAAGAACTGATATATGTGTTTTAACAAAACCCACATGTAATACAGTAATTTGAGATAACAGTTCTCTTTATTATAAAAGAAACCAGATACACCAAGCATCTAAGATAAATTGGCCAAAAAATGAAAAATGTAATTAAAACTTTAGGGAAATAATCCTTCATCTGTGCATTCCTTTGTTCTTCTGTGGCTGTTTTGAGAGCTTGTCTCACTCTTGTGAAACAAAGAAACTGTTGGTGCTGATGGAGTGTGATTTGTTTTTTGATGTTCGGCAACAAATAAACCAGCTGTTAACATGTGCAGACAGACAAGGCATAGCGAGGGAACTGCTTACTGTTCATAATCATAATTAGCTCATAAATAATCATGTTTACAAAACTTGCTACTTTTCTCACAAAAAAATAATACAACTTAGCTGTTTCCTATTGTTCTTTATTGTAATTCTAGACTGAGAGAAAACAGATGTTGTTTGAATGAAAATGATAGAAAACAATGTCCTTTAATCTACTTTTATTTTATTTAAGAATAAAAAAAGAAAAGAATTCACTTTCTCAAATACCTCTCTATCTGTCTTTATGATTTTCTGTGAAAGATACCCATGCAAAAGGTCGAAAGCACTTTACAGATGGTGAGATGTGGTGCATGACCCATGTCTTTATCTCATCCATTCTCCTTTGAATCTCCATTGTGGGGAGGATGGTTCAATCAAACAACATTGTGTCCAAGCACAAAGGAGGAAAAGACAGAGGCTGGTGGGCAAGCATGGAACTGGGCTGCGATAAGGAGTGACAGTGTGATGTCTTGACAGTATGACCAGGTAATGTCACCTTCCTCCAGCTGCACCCAGTCATTACAGCTGAGCTGGGATTTGTTAACACATTCACAATAGCTCTGTTTTTAATCACCTCAGCAGATGTACCTCCTATTATGTGCTGCACAGGCATTCAACTCTGTCTTGATGAACACTGTGAACATTCTGTTAACAAACCAATATGCTTCACACAGAAAAATGGAGTTTATTTTATTTTACTATTTTATTTTATTTTATTTTTTTTTATTAAAAGCACACATACAGTTGAGTCTCAACCAGGGTTGTAGTGGTATAAAAAAAAAGGGGCGGGGGGGGGGGGGTAAATTATAAATTATGTGATCAAGGTACGGCAGACCATGACATTCTGGAAAACAATACAATTAAATAAATATTAGTAATATTTCTTGGAAAAAAGTAAGTTAAAATTCATTGTTAAGCAACAGCACAAAAGAAATAAACATGAACAAAGTCCATGAAGGTAATTACTCACCATTAAGATGAATAAAACAATGAATGGATTAATTTTTTTAACATCAGCCACCATTTAAAGAACTGAACAATCCATCATGCATTTCAATGAGGAAAAAAAATAATATAGCGCTATACTAATATAAAATAATATTCACAACACATTTTTATGTGTTTTTTGTGTTTAAGGTCTTTTGCCATCATTGCCATATATCCATGATGTCAAACTTTAACTGCTCAGCTAGCTGACACAAGAGGGATTGCAATTGATCACAGTATGCAGTTACCATACATGGGTCTCAGAGGATGTAAGTGCAGTTAGGAATTTTATTATCTAAACAAAGGCTTGGTAAAAATTCTGGAAGTCACAGACAGCATATACTTCACATTGATGCATTGATGGTGTGTTTGTGATTTCTTTTTTTTATATACGGATGTGTGATTAATCTCAGATGTGCAAGAATTCCAGTGATCTGGAGATTGTTTTTGTAGTCAGGAAAAACCCATAAGTATTTGAATCTAATGGTTATGGCTCTAATGGTTAGTGGCTGTTGTATGATACTGTAGGTTACAGAGCCTCCTAATATGGGTCCTCCATCCAGTACTTTAATTGAAAGTAGGTGATTTAGGGGTGTTGATGGAATATCATTAACAGTATTCTGGTGAAGAGGTCTTTGTTCATGAAATTTCCCACTGTTGCCGAGTCAATCAGAACTGAAATATAAATTTCCTGTTTGAGAATTCTAGTTTTAATTTAATGGACATAAGGAGAGAAGAAGCTCCTACTTTTTTTCTTGCTGCAGGGTTCTGGGTGGTCATTGATTTTTCAGGGCCACTCTATTGCTCTCTGTTGGCCAGCGGTAAAGGACAATGAACTATGCTGTTTTTATATAACTGGAGTTGTATTATATCCATGCAAATCTGTGCAATATGATGTCGTAGTTTGTTTAGAACTCAGGCATGGCTCAGGAGTTTTCAATTAAATTTTCAACAGTTTTCAACATTCAATTCTCTGAATCCATGGTTTGTGAAGTATTCTTTTATGAACTCATAGAACATATGTTTCAGTGAACATAAGTTGTGTTTTATTTTATTAGATAAAACACAACACTCTGTACAGGTTATCCAAACAGGCAGAGGTAACTGTAATGCAATGCACGATAATCATAGACTGGGTCAGTCTAAACACGAAAAATAAAACAAACTGGGTCATGATCTGGAAAATCACATTAAGTCTTGATAATAACACTGGAACAGGTCACAGGGAGCATGAACTTTGCATTGACAGTGTGTTTGTGAGTCTCTTCTACATGGATCCGTGATTAGTCTCAGGTGTATTAGAATTGCAGCGATCTGGAATGGAGGCATTGGCAGTTTCAGTTATTTGTTGGTGTTGTTCTGAGTCTGACAATGATTAAACAGTGTAATATAGAATGCAATACAGTGTATACACTAAACAATATGAATAACCCAAGCTGTTGAGAGTCCATTCTAGGAATAACTTTAGCAAATTTTAAAGTTGGGTAAATGCTAGTCATAGGTGGGTAATTTGTATTTCAGAAATTTAGGAGCTGCATAAATGCCATTTACATTACATGCATTTATCCTCTACTACAGCCCTGGTCTCCGCCTTTAAGTAAAATGTAAAAATTCTGAATATGTGTGACGTTTAAACTTGAATAATAATACCACAGCTTATTTGAATATTCATGAACATAATATTGAGGCTATTTTTTATACACAGAAGATTAATATAAAAAAAACAAAGAACACAGGAAACAATTAGTCCCTTTTTTATATTCTACTGGTATGTTTAAAAAATAAAAAATAAAAATAAAAATAAATAATAAATAATAATAATAATAATAATAATAATATAGATCATCAAAAGTGTGTCAAAAATATATGTGGCTTTTTTGGTCTGGCAGAAACTGTAGCCATCCAAAAATTCCTACTGTGTCCAAAATGTTTACATTTACAACACAGAAAAACAACATAGCACTGCATAAGTAATTGAAGGTGGATTATAACACATTGTAGATTTTGTAGATGGTTTGTGTTTTAAGATGCTTCATAATTGAGTAGAGTCTAAATATATGCTGAATTCCTTGTTTAGTGTAGCTGTAGACAGCTTTGAGCAGTCACTACTAAAGCACTTGTAAAAACCTCTCATAAAAGAAATGAACCAAAACATAACTGATACTACACTGAGTAGGGTGACATTTATTTTGAAAGTGCACAGCGGTTTTATAGGTTCTGTAGTCAAAGGCATCTAAATTGCACACATCCAGCTCCCTGTTAACATTAGAGAAATCATAGGACTTCTTGACAAGTATTAACAAATGTAGTGTAGAAGGCAGGAGTTAAATTGTCCCGGAATCGTCCAGAACAGCATTCTGGCACCTTCAATAAATAAGATAAATAAGTAAATAAATAACCAGATTGGTAGTTTATACCAAAGTTGTGGTGCAGTCTGGTTAGCTTGGCTTTCCTTCAGGCAAGATACTTCTCAACAAAGCAAGATGTACTATAATCTCTTATATTACTAGCAAAAGTCACAAGAGTGAAAAAGTGCATTGCACATTCATTTTTCTCAAAAAATGAGACAGAAAAAAACATATGCTTGTCTTCTATTTTGAGGTGAGTCTTTTTTCCCAGCTTCACTGCTGCACTGAGTTTAAAGGGTTCCCCAGCAACCAAATGCCACATTAACCCCTGCTAGTACAGGTAGGTAGGTAGTTGCTTGGTAAATAGAGAAAATCTGGAGAATTTGTGACATTTGTGACAAAAACAGCATGTCATAGAAAATGCATAGCCAATTCATGGATAATTTAGGGCATGCCAATCAAAAACTATCGAAGAGTCAAGCAACAATAAGAAATTCCTAAATGGTGCACTATCTTACAATTATGGAATAAGGGAAAGGCCCATGTGCCCCCAATCTGAAAACACATCAATGATACAGTAGTTGTTACTAATACCTAATACTGATTCATAGAAGCTACATTAATGGGTAAGAATGTTCTGCTTAATGTGATACAACAGAAAACAAACATGTGAATCAAAATTGTGATTAGTGAAGCAAGCGTTGGTCGATCAATCAACAAACAGGGCATCAAAGGAAATCTGAAAAGCATAAGTCAAATTCCAGAAACAGATCAAACACCAAAGGCATGCAATTCAAAAGAGCGCATAGTGACATCTTCAAGGAAATCTTGCAAGAGTATAGTATAGAGTGTATATATATATATATATATATATATATATATATATATATATATATATATATATATATATATATATATATATATTGTTTGAAAGTTTTTAATGAGGATCACAGGAGTGTGTGGTTTAGAGCTGAGGTGATGGCAAACACGAATATGGGAGTCGTAGTATTTGTCCTGACAATTGGTTAGGGTGGAGACAAGAATCAAAACATTGGTGTGACCTAAAACATTTTCTATTGACAGGTAACTATATAGGCAGAACAAAATTTTTAATAACAATCAGCCTCAAGGCATTCATAATATGTTTGTCATAATATTATTATCTATTAATAATTTTATAATTGTTCTCATTTAGAAACATTATTTTTTTTATTGTTTCAGGCTTTTGTATTATTTAACTTCATTCATTCCTCAAATCTGAAATTAATTTAGGTGCCAGGACAATTTATTGACTTGGGGGACTATGGGGCCTTCACTATTGGAAAAACAGTGTTTATATGGGACAACCAGAAATTCAACATCAACACCTCACCTGTATAACAGAACTCCAACTGCAGACATCCTTCGCGTGCATATTTTAACTCCAAAAGTCTGATAGTGAATATTCTCAGATTATTTTTAATTTTTTAATTTTTATTTTTATAGCCTAACAATGGGGCTGTCAGACATTAGTTTACATTATATAGATTTATAAGGGTGTTTTAAGTTGGGTAAAGTAAAAAAAAAAACAAAAAAAACATTGCTTTCTGTTAGTATGAAGAGATTAGGATACAAGGCTGATAGTATTATTGGTGTATGTAATCTCCCATGGCAATTAAATAGGAACCAGATGCACTTAAAACATGCATTTATTAAGGTGTTATAAATCTGACATGTCAGATGATGAATATTTTTATGTTTTTTTTTTCTTTTTTTTTTATCCTTCTCCAAGGTCTCTCTAAAATATCGGGCCTGGCAGAATTCAATATTTATTAAAAAAAAAAATACTTAAGTAAAAAGAAAACTTGTTTTATAGAGAGTTTTTCTCTATACATGACCATGTTCATTTAGGTCGCATGTTAATGTAATATAGAACTGGAAACTGAATAGGACTGGAAAAGAGTGCAACTGAGAGTTGCATCATAACTTTTTTAAACCCATAACATCAATTAGATTCTTGTACATTGGATGACTAAACAGAACAGCAACTGCTAGACTAGTAGCAATTGCTAGACACGTTGACAATTATGTGCACAAATGGTTCAGCCTAGTATTATTATTTTCTTCCTTCCAGCAAAAGAAAGAACGCATTATTCAAACACCATAATTCAAACAATTGATGCTGCAAATTGTCATTGTAGATCAATTTCCTCTAGATATCTTATGTTCTTTAATACTGTTTAAAGCATACCCATCTGTCTATATCGCTCACCTAATAACCTTCTAAATTAGTTTCTATCTACAATGCTCATTCTGTTTCTCGCAGTACCCTTGCGCTCCTTCTCTCTCATTTTTATCTTGTTTTGGAAAATGGCATGTCACGTTTCTCCCTCTATTTTTTTCCACTATGTTGCTGTGTTTGTTTTTCACATGTTTGAGGAAAGAAGATTTGGAATGGGTTCAGTCAGGTCGCCTTGCATCCTTGTCCCTCCTGGGAAGCCTTTGGTGTCCTTCATCTCTTAATGTAGTTCTTTCTCTCCTCATCTCTGCACAGATGGAGAGAAAATAGCCCTCTCACAGGCTGCCCTGCTCTTCCATTAAAAGAGAAAAGGAATGAGGTGATGGAGAGAGGGAGAAAGAATTGCTCAGATAAATGTTGCTACAAGGCAAAGGATGTCTAACCTAACTATAGCAGGGTGAGTGCAGAGAATTGGGAGAAAAGTGGAGGGTAACATAAATAAACATCCTCTGCTTTTGTGTTAGGCCTCTACAATAGATGCAAAGGAAGGTTAAATGTTTTAAAAAATCACTTTGATTAATTCTGTGGCAGCAAAAAAGTCCATTTTATAACTTCTAGTCTTACATGACACCAGTTTTAAATTTATTTTTGACAGGGTCATCAGAAATGTAAACTTTGTGTCAAACCTAACATTTTATGTTGCAGGTATGATTTGACATGGAGTAAGAATGGATTAAGAATGGATTTTTTTAAATTTAGCTTTGAGTTGGTAAATATATTGTAAAGCTGTGTAGTGGCGAGGCACTGACACAGAGACAGACAGGATTTGCAGTGATCGAACAGGTGCTGTTTATTTAATCACGCATTCAAATAACATGGTTTAAGTTTGGGTTATGGTGCAGAGTGTAGAAGTGCAAGATCCTCAGTGGAAAGAGAGTGAAACGTAATCATCTCCCAGGTGTGAGCAGCAGCGGGTGGCAGAGAGATCCTGACGAGCTGGGCTGGCAGAGGCAGAAGGCAAGGGCTGAATTGAGACTTCCTCTAGTACACTTTTACCCACTGGCTGATAGAGAGACAGTCTTACTTTAGCTTTTCCCTTGCACAGAACATCATACTTAATGAACTGGCTTTCTGGCCCCATTTTGTATTTTTGACTCCAGGACGGTAAAAGAAACTGGGAAGCTGGACGTGCAGGATTACAGGGACTAGTCCCCTTTTTTTAGTGTCTTGTTGCTGGTCATGGTGCTGAACTTGTTGTCTGCTTTCAGTGTGTGAGAAGCTGTGTTATTTGAGGAGCTGGTATTCGACAGTAACTACCCCCCAGGTTCAAGCACCACCTACGAGCTGAAAACAGTGCATGGGTCTGTAAAAGGCTGTTGGCATTGCTGTGTTGTACCCCAGCCCTGTGTTGAATGGATAAGGAGTGGTCCTGCAGTGATAGGAACCAGCACGTGATGTGGAGATTGGTGTACTTCCCCATTGCATGAGGGCATGTTCTGTAATAAGAACAAAATGTCATCCCATTAGGTAGTATCTCAGTTCATTAACAGCCCACTTGATGGCGAGAGCTTTGCGCTCCATTGCTGCATATTTCTGTTCTGCTGGGGTGAGTTTCCTTCTCACTTACAGGACCGGGGGCTCTGCTCCATCAAATAATTCTCAGTATGATAAACTGCATCTACCCGATTAAGTTGGCGAAACTCGAAATATTTGAGGTAATCAGTTACATCAAATTTTTAAAGTAATGATGTTTCCAATTTTCAGTAAACAGAATTATAAATTTTTGAGTTTGTTGAACTTGTGCAAACAAAAAAATTTTTTGCAGCTGACAATCCGGTCCACACACAAGCTTGGAACAGGTTTTACACCAGATGCCTTTCTTGACACAACCCTCCCATTTTTTTCTGGGTTTGGGACAGACATTTCATCCAGTTGTTGGGAATCAAACCCAGGCCTTTCGAATGGAAGAAGAAGCACATACCACTAAGCTACCAGTGCCCTATTGCCCTGGTGACATCAGACACAAAATCACTAGTCTGAAAGATTTTAAGTTGGTGAAACATTAAGGTGACAGTTACTGTTACTTAAGTACTTACAATTACTTAAAATATTGAATTTGTTCAGCTAACTTAAAAAGTGTAATTTCTACAAACTCATGAATACCAAAAAGTTCTAATTATGGTCTATTAGTTTGAACTAATTGTAATTAACAATACTCAATATGTTTAATTATTTTGAGCATTAGGGTTTACAATGTTAAATATCCAGCTAGCCCTAAGAATGCATGCCCCTGTTTCTTTCTTTTAGGTTGACATTTGCATATTTGTGTACTACTTCTACCTTTTTTTTTTTTTTTTGATAGACCTTGGCCTATTCGATACCCCATGTATTGTGCTTCTGTTAGACACAGATGGCACTTATTTCGGTTGGCTGTCAAACAAAGTTTTCTGAGGTTCCCCAGCACCTGTTGAAGATGGAAGATGAGGTTATCCCAGCTGCAAGAGTGGATGATGACATTTTCTAAGTACGCAGCATTATAGGGACAATGTTTGTGGAGCATGATATCCATCAGTCTTTGAAAGATGGCAGGGGCTCTGTGTAGCCCAAAAATAAGGACTCTATAATGCCATTGGCTCTGTAGTAAACGTAGGTTTTTTGTCTACCATCCGGAGTGATTGCCACATTTCAGGCTTTGGTTAAGTCCAGTGTGGACAAATTGGACTTTTTCTAAGCGCCTGACAAGCACATCCATTCAGTGACTTGGTTTAATGGGCAACAGTCATTACAAAACCAAAGAGTACTGTCTGGTTTAGGTACCACCACAATCGAACTGGATCAGGAGCAGGTTGCCTCCTTGATTATGGCGAGTTTGTAGCATTTCGTCCTCTTCGGTTTTGCTTGCACGGCTTTAGGATTCTGTAGGAGCACTAGTGTATTATTGTATTAGGTGGGGTTTTAATGTCGTGTTAGGTCAGGTCCATGAGTCCCAGCTCCAAGAAGAACACATCTTGGTACAAGCTCTTGTGCCTTTTTCCTGGAGATAAAGTGACCAGAGCTGAGTTACATGGCCACCTCTTTAATAAATTAATGTGATATAGTTCTGAAGTTTTCTGCTTAAATGGCTGTTGCAGTGTCTAATTCACTGATCTGACCCGCTCTGTGATCGTGAAGGGTCATTGCCATCAGTCTAGGAACTTTTCGTTTCTCTTTTCTTTTCACTTTTCTCTTTTCATTTATTTTTTCTCTTTTCTCATTTCTTTTCACTTTTCTCTATTCTCTTCATTTTTTCTTTTCTATTTTCTTTTCAATTTTCTCTTTTCTCTTTTGTTTTCACTTTTCGCATGTCTATATAGGCCTCCAACACAAAGCAACAGACGTGTGGACATTTAGGTAGCACCAGTTCTAGGAGAACTGCTCCAGTTCTCTGTACTGGAGAACTGGAGCAGTTCTCCAGTACAGAGGAGACTCAGGCAAGGTAGATTTATTTTTAAAAATATGAAAAAAATTCACAGGCAGCTTGTCATCAACAAAAGTTCTTCTCACTCAGAGGAATTAAATAAAAGAATTGACAAAATAATAAACTCTTAAATGAAAGCCTCCACAAGGGGAGAAAACAATCAGGTAATGAACAATCAAAGCAAAAAAAAAACTGAGGAACTTACAACAGGAAACACTAAGTCATAGCCAGAAGTTCAACAGGAGACACAGAGGAGGGACTCAAAAACCGAGTGAATTAGAGGGGAGAAAATGAACGGCTTAAATACACTGGGGGAAACTAGACACAGGTGATCTGAATAACTAATGAGACAACACAACGAAGAACTTAGGCTAAGGGGAACACAAACTACAGGAGGGGTAAAAAGTCTGACACAGATCTTCTCTATGGTGTTGTGAACTCATAGTTGGCCACTGAGTGGCCAGGTGAATCACCATGTTGATGGGGAAACATTAGCAGGCCCCTGGACTCCTCCTTTTGCATCTGCGAAAGTTTGTCCCAGTAGGTGGTGAAAATGGGGAAAGAAGGATGAAAGGAGCTCATCTTTAACCTCTGCATTCAGCCTTAGTACCGAATCTTTAGTAGAGAGAGAGTGCATAGTCATCGTCCAGGTGTGGGCAGCAGCAGCAGGTGAAAGAGAGGGGCAGGCAAGCTGGCAGCGGTGGAATGCAAGGTCACAGAGGAGTCGACTGGGCTGTGGCGAGGCTTCTCTGTTCTCTGGGGCATTTTTTCCAGCGAATGGGACATCCCGGAGCTCTCAGAGTCTACAAAAGATAGACAGAAAGACTTCTAGTCTTAGCTATTTCCTTGCACAGAACCTGACCGGACTGGCTTTTTGGCACCCTTTTATAGTCCTGTTTTGACCCAGGGAGGTGAATGAAAATGGGAAGCCGGCCGTGCAAGCAACACCTTTTTAGTGTCTGCTGGCCATGGAACTGAACTTGTTGCCTGCTTCCAGTGTGTGAGAAACTGTGTTATATGAGGAGCTGGTGTTCGGCCCATTGTCACGATACAATACACAGTCACAATTACAACTTTAAAAAAATTCTGAAGGCAGTAAAGACCTTAATACCCAGCACTATATTTAGCAGAAACACATGAATGGCACTTGAATTAAGGGTTTATGATTGGAGCTTGTCTTGCAGCCACAGAACCTGGGCACTCTGTAATAAATAATTTAGCCATGAAATCCTCTGTACACCATAGTATTGTAGAGGCAAATGTGAAACCATCTGTGCAGCAGCTAAAGCTTGATCTGTCACGCTGCCAGCTCACACATACCATTCAAAGACCATCTCATCTCTTGACATTTTCTTTCCCATGCTGTCATGCTCCTCCCCACCTGGTCATGTCTTCCCATGCTGTCTTGTCTCATCCTATGCCTCCGGACCGCCCCGTCTCTCATTCACCGCTGATTTCTCCCAACATTTAAGGCAGTAGTGTTTCTCTACTGGATTATTGTGTGCTCTCAGTTTTTATTTTATTACTTTCACGCTGCCAACTTTGCCTAGTTACACATTTCCCCCTTCTCGCTTCACAATTCGGATTGGTTGCTTTGCTACTGGTTTTCAGTGATGTAATGTTTCCACTTTCTCGACTACGCCTCCGTTTCACATTTTGACTCTACTACCATGATGATTGGTCTCACAGCTTTGAACTCGCACTTCCGCTCTCATGACCACAGTCCTGCTTAAAGTCCTCAACTGATCACAGTGCTGACAGATCTCACATCTCTGAACTTGTACTTCTGCTCTCTTGACTATGGCTCTGCTTAATGATTTTAACTGATTACAGCGCTGACAGATCTCACAGCTTTGAATTCAGGCTTTCACTCTCACGTACCTCATTAACGATTTTATCCAATCACAACGCTGATGGATCTCACGGCTTCTGCTCTCTTAATCCCATCTCTGTCTAGCGTCTTCACTTGTTAAAACATCAAAGGATTTTCGCCTTGTACCCATGCCTACAGCTTCCCCATGCCAGCCTCTACATCAATGTGTAGAGACGGATCTACCAGCCCTTCAATTTGTCCTGACAGAATGGAATCAGCAGATTTTGGCAGGATGAGACAGCCCCTGGAGGGTCAGATCGCCCTTCTTGGGAAGCACCAGGAGGAGTTCCTCACCACTAGGCAGACTCTCGCCAACATTACCATCTAAATTCAACAACGTCAGGCATCCACAACCCAGGTCACAAGCTCTGAACCCCCACACCTACCAAGTCCACTTATGTACAGAAGAGCCGGGCACATGCAGATCCTTCCTTTCTCAGAGCTTACAAGTTTTTTAATTACAAGGCTTCTCCTTAAAGCGGTTTCAGGTGGCCTACATGATCACTCTTCTCTCCAGGTAGCACCCCGGGAATGGAGTAAGAATTCTGGGATGCTCATAATTCATGGTAATAACTTCTATTTGTTCTCCAGAGTGATGAAAAGAGTTTTTAATCGCTCTCATGTCAGCAGCAAGGCCAGAGCCAATGTTAAGGCTTTGCCAAGTATTACGCTTAGCCTATGACTATGTCATTAAGTTTCGGACTCTAGCCAGTGAGTAAAGCAGACTCCTTGAAGCGGAGGAATACCCAGGAGGAGGGAGGTCTATAGGACCCTATAGAGCACTAGTGTGCTCTATAGCAACAGAGCCCTAGTGGATGTCTTCCTGCAGGGTTTGTCAGAGACAGTCAAAGATGAACTCAAGTTTCTCAAGAGCTGCCCACCGACCTTCATGAATTCATGGATCTCGCTGACAGGATTGACAGAGTGATTGCCCCTGTCTATGCAGCAGTCATCGTTCTGCAGTTGGATTCAGACAGACTCTCCAGAACCATGCACCTTATTCCCCGTAACCCTTAGCATCAGTGGCCAAGCTCACCCAGTTAAGGCACTTATTGATTACAGCTCTGACCATAACCTGATCCGTGCTACTACAGCCATGGCGCTAAAGGTCCCTTGTGTGCCTGTGGAACCTCTATTTGCTGTGCAGGTCCTAGATGGAAGCTCCCTGTCAGTTATCACATGCCGAACCCTTCCACTCACGCTAACAATATCAGGGAATCATTCTGAAGAGATCTGCCTCTGTTATTGTTATAAAGATGTTGCATGCTGCTGTAGTTCTCAGCCTTTTCTGGTTATCACTTCATGGCCCACAGATTGAGTGGGCTAAGCATGTCATCATGGGTTAGAGTCCCTCATGTTCCATGTCAAGTCTTCTCTCAGCACTTCCTCAATCCCCTACTAATGTTATGCCTGATGAAACACCGGACATCTCCAATGATCCCACCAAATACCATGATCTCAAGCAGGCCCTCGACAAGGCTCCTTACCATCCATATGACTGTCCTATAGACCTCCCTCCTCCTGAGTATTCCTCCGCTTCAAGGAGTCAGCTTTACTCACTGACATAGCAAGAAAGAAAAGACATGAATGAGTACACAGGGGCTCTAGCAAAAGTCCATCCATTCTTTTTCATCAAGAAAAAGGACAGGTCCCTTTATCCCTTGATGGATTATTGAGGGTTAGGAATCATTACCCTTTACCACTAATGGCCACTGCCTTTGAGCTTCTCCAAGGAGCCTACATCTTTACTAAGTTGGATCTATGCAACAATGCATACCATCTCGTCTGAATTCGGGAGGTCGACGAGTGGAAGACTGCCTTCAACACCCCGACCGGCGATTATGAGTATCTGGTGGTCCCGTTTGGACTGACTAATGCCCCTGCTGTCTTCTAGGCTCTTATCAATGACATCGTATGAGAATTCCTAAACTCCTTTGTGTTTGTCTACTTGGACAACATTCTAGTTTCTTCTCACGGTTTGGCTCTTAAAGAACAATCTGTACATCAAGGCAGAGAAATGTGAATTCCACCTGGAGCAAGTTCTTCAGAATTGGCCAAGTACACTCACAGCTCCCTAGCATCTGATTTCATGTGACTGTCTCTATTCTGGTACTGTTTGGGCACCACTGTTCCCAGCACAAGAGGAGGCGGTGGATGTTCTCTCTGCCCAACAATTCGTCACCGCTGTAAGCAGACATGGTTACAAGCCATTGAACTCAAGCTGCCACTCTCTTGACCACGGCTCTGCTTAAGGACTTCAACTGATCACAGCACTGACGGATCTCACGGCTTTTAACTTATTTTTCCGCTCCCTCAACCATGGCTGAGCTTAATAATTGCAACTGATCACAGGGCTGATGGATCTCACGACTTTGAATTCATGCTTCCACTCTTGCGACCACGACCCTGCTTAATGATTTTCAACTGATCACAATGCTGACAGATCTTGCAGCTCTCTCGACCTATCTTTGTCTAGTGTCTTCACTTGTTAAAACATCAAAAGACCTCACACCTTGCACCTTAAATAATTATAATTAGTTGAAATTAATAGACCTTGATGAGTATTTAGAACTTTTTGGTATTTATGAGTTTGTAGAAATTACACTTTTCAAGTAAGCTGAACAAATTTGATATTTTAAGTAACTGTAAGTACTTAAGCAACAGTAACGGTCACCATAAAGTTCCACCAACTTAAAATCTTTTAGACTAGTGATTTTGTGTCTGACGTCACCAGGGCACCCTGCTGAAAAAAACAGCATAGACCAGCATAGCTGATTACCATTATACAAGCAAATGTTGTGTTTTGGTGCTGGTATGCTGGTCACTTTACTGATGCTGGTCTACAGCATACTTTGCTGGTATGCTGGTGACCAGCATTATAGTGCCATAATACTATGCTGTTCACCACCCCATCTAATGTTGGTATGATATAAAAGCCAGAATACATGGAAGATTGTCATCCACTATGTACAATATAAAACAGAATCAGTATAAAATCAGCTTTATTGGCCAACACAAACAACATTATCATTGTGTAATATGTAGCAATATATACAATATGCACATTTGTAAGAATATGATAATTTAACAATGAACAGTAAATAAGTTTTGATATAAAAATAATAACAAAAACAAAACATGAGACCAACCTCTCAGGGACACTTTCACACAGTTACTTTCACACCACAGGAGTGTAAATGAGTAAGCTTGGCCCTCACTCTTTATTTAGGGGTCTGCAGGTTTATGGGCCCTGAAGTAGTTCTGACATGTCCTGACATTTGTTTATTTTTCTTACTTATAAACATATAAATGTCACCCCTTTCACCTAGTGCAAAGTAAATGTCTAGGATTGAGGGAAGAGTGACACATATGATCTTGTACCCAGAAGGCACATTTGTGGCATAGTGTAAATATGACCATGCAAACAGACATTCAGGGTAAAACAGTGGAAACAGGAACAGTGCACTATGAAGAAAGGGTGTTAGGTTTGTAAAAGCCCACTTTTACACCCTATACACAGTCATACATCTGTGTCTCTCTCGAAAAGCAGTTCTTGTTTAACTCAAGGCACTCAAGTGACCATCGCATACCTGGCATTTCCATGGTGTTTATGGCTGCTTACCATAAAATGATTTCAATTCACACAGACCCTGTGACAAGCAGTGGTAACATTCCTGGCATCTGTGGTCAGTCCATGTGCTGGTTGTATGCAGTCACAGGTGAAGCCTTATCATGTGGTCAACCTCTTAAATAAGAGAGAATAAAGAGATTCATCCCATGGCTGATCATTTTCATGGTCACAACGGTTTATAAAAAAGGAAAAAGAAACATAAGCATGATGATAATAAAATTACTGTCAATAATCATCAATAACTATTGACCATGCATAAAAGACAACACAAAATTTTGCAATGTTATACAACGATTTATACTTTTTGCATTACGATTTACATTTTACACCTTAATATCACAAACATCTTTAAGCTACAGTACATAAGGCAGCATTTTAGGCAATCGGGACCTAAAGTGTTTGTGCTAAATAACATTATAGGTAGCAGTGTCATAAGCTAACCAAAAACTCAACCAAATAGCTACTATGACATGAAGCTATCCAAAACGGGATGAATATATTATAAACATTTACACCACAGCTGATACTGACAACCATCTGTAATCTACATAATATAAGGTATTAGTTTAGCCACCTGTGAGCTAACCTGTTTGTGGTAAGCTACATAAGGCAGTATCTTAGCATGATTTAGCAGTGTTGTCTACATGCTAACCAAACCATGTAAGTGACATTAAATGACAATTTTTCACATAAACTGGCAAAAGCTTGTGAGAAAATGAGGAAAAATAAAGTAATATTAATTTTATATTATCAGAATAAGGATTATATAAAATTAAAAAACTTACCCATGGTAACAGCTTGCTGTATTCTCCTCCTTTGTTCTTTGTTGGAGTCTCAGTGTTGTTCTGAGGTAAATCTAAACTCCTCCTACTGTCCAGAACATTCTGTTGAGCTTCAGAAACCTGTACAGTGCCTAACATCTTCCACGCGCGCAGGAAAATTATCGGATCTACTGTGTGTGTGTGTGTGTGTGTTTTTGGGGCGTGGCCTTGTATGTAGATTACCCTGACTGTTTCCCTATGAACAGGAAAGCGCACCCTGTTTATTTTCTTTATTTTACAAAAGCACATTTTGTATTATTGATATGTGAGTGTACATTAACAAATAAAGATATAAATCTATACATTACATGTATTTGTATGTTTGAAAATGATGGAACATTTTAAGTTATTTTGACAGTTACCAAAAAAAATGCAAATGGTCTCACCGCCAAAACAGCTGACCCCATGGTGCTGGTGCTGGTATACTGGTAATCCTGCTGGTAAAATTGCTGGTCAAGCTGATAACCAGCTATGATGGTCTATGCTGTTTTTTTTTTTTTTTCAGTTTTAAGTGATTTCCATTGATTACTTTAAAAAAGTGCATTTATATAATAGGCTTGTGTTGTGTTTTTATACAACCCACAGATATTTAATAAATGTAAAATAATGTATTTACATGTTTTTGGTAAATTGATTATTTTTGTCTCTTGTATGTAAATCCATTTAAAGATAACACTACACAGTCCATGTATTTACATCACACATTATTTTCAGTACTAGCTCTTAAAAAACAAGATAATGAGCTAAAATGGTAACCAATTTTAACTACCAAAACCATGCTGGTGGCCCAGCATATAAATCATGCTGGCCTATGCTGTATTTTTCAGCAGGCATGTTGGTCTTCCATCAGTTATGCTGGTTCACCAGCTAAACCAGCACCAGACCAGCACTAACCAGTATTAACCAGCATAGACCAGCATATAAATTATGCTGGATTTTTCAGTAGGGCAACAGGGCACTAGTAGCTCTGTGGTAGGTGTTTCACATGCCACGCAAAAGGCCGGGCTTCAATTCCCAACAACTGGATGAAGTGCTTATCCCAAGCCCAGTTAAAATGAGAAGGTTGTGTCAGGCATCTGGCAGTAAAACCTGTGCCAAGCTTGTGTGTGGACCGGATTATCTGCTGTGGCGACCCATTGCTGGGAACAATTGATTTGATTTGCAACAACTAAAAAAACAAAGATAATTGCTATTAAATAGTGATTTAGGCTACTCAATAATGCAAATAAAGAACGATTAATATGAATGAGTACAACAAACTCAAAAACTGATAGTTTTGTTTTCCGAGAATTGGAAACATCATTACTTTAAAAAATGTATGTAAATGATTACCTCAATTTTTTTTAGTTTTGCCAACTTATTCGGGTTTACAGTGCATAGAAAGATGGGCGGAATGGTGGCTTAGTTGTTATCACTTTTACCTTGCACCTTCAGGTCCTGGGTTCAATTCCTGCTTTGGGTCTGTGTGCATGGAGTTTGCATGTTTCCCCATGCTTGGTGAGTTTGCTCCAGGTTCTCTGGCTTCCTCCCATAGTCCAAAGACAATGCAACTTAGGCTAAATGACATTTCCAAATTGCACAGAAATGGTCCTCTGGAGCCTCACTCCAGTATCCTTGCAAAGAAAACACAATGGACGGCATCTAGGATGGCCTGGAGTCCTATGGTCCATGAGGTCACAAATAATTGGACACAACTGAACAACTAAACAAACAAACAATAGATAGATCCCAAAGGAAATTCCAGCAGCAATGGAGACTGTTAGTTATTATATATAGTAATCAGCCATAATATTATGACCACCTGTCTAATTCTGAGTACACCCCCCAACCTTTGGCACCAAAACAGTAATGGCCTACAGGTTCTGACACCTTTCTAATACAACCAGCATTAACCTTCTCAATTTGAGCTACAGTAGATCTTCTATTGAATCAGACTTCCCATGTGCAACAGTAAGCCTTGCCCAGCAAAGACCCTGCTGCCAGTTCACCGGTTTTCCCTTGCTGGATCACTTTTGGTACGTCCTAACCACTGCAGCCTGGAAACATTTCACAAGAGCTGCAGTTTTGGAGTAGCTCTGACCCTGTTTACATTGGTATATTATTATTATTATTTATTTTACTTTAGTTTTATTGTTTTTCTATTTCATTTTATTGTATTTTATTTAGTTTTTCTGTGAGAGATCAAATACTTAGATTTCCTTAGGCTCTAAAGACTTAGTGGTCTTCTTATGATATAAGCAGTGTTTGTGTTAGGGTTTTCTGAAAATTTTCCTTTGAGCGTATTAACTTTCCCAGGCTTCTCCCTTTGTTCCTGTCACAAGCTATCGGAGGGTAAGCACAGAAGCTTTAGCAGTTAGCCCGTGTAGCATGGATGGTAAACCCAAACGCGGAAGCAACGCAAGTAGGCAGGATAACCACGCAATTTATCTAAGAACTGTCTTACACAAAGAGCTAGGATCTACACAAATAAATCCGCGTTCTAGCAACACACACTCAATCAAAGAAGCAACCCAAATCGGTGAGTACTCACAGAATAGTCGGGGAAGCGTCAGACAAGGCATGGGCGAACTCAATGACTGAGCAATGTGAAGCGCCATTTTGTCTCCTTTTATGCTTCCTGGAAACCCGACCGTATTACTTCCAGGTCCTAGTGCCGGTCGTGTTACGAGTGTGCATGACAGTACCCCCCTGTCCAGGACCGACTCTCGACGGTCCTGGGGTGGAGGATACCCGACGACGGTAGTCCCGGATGAGTTCGGGGTCTAAGACGAACCGAGCCGGAATCCAAGATCGCTCCTCGGGACCGTAACCTTCCCAATTGACCAGGTACTGGAGCCCTCTGCCCCAAGGACGTGAGTCAAGGATCCGGCAAACGGTGTAGGCGGGACCACCCTCAATGATACGGGGAGGAGGAGCAGGGTGGGTGGGGGGAACCATTGGTGAAGTGATGAAGGGTTTGAGCTGGGAGGTGTGAAATACCGGATGGATCCGGAGCGCCGCAGGCAGCTGGAGCCGGTAGGTGACAGGATTGATACGGAGGGTGATGCGGTATGGACCGATGAACCTGGGTGATAGCGAAGGTGAAGGTTTCTGGTTGAAAGCCATACTTTGTCACCTACATTGTACAATCGTCCCGGCGGGTGTCGACGGCGATGTTGAGTGGCGTAGCGGTTGTTGGCCTGTTGGATGGCGGCGTTTGCTTGGTTCCACAGTCGTCGACACCGGCGAACCAACTGTTGGGCTGACGGCACCTCAACCTCCGGTTCTTGATGATCGAACATCGAAGGTTGGAAACCGTGGCATACCTCAAATGGACTGAGATTGGTGGCTGAAGAGACATGGAGATTGTGAGATAACTCAGCCCATAGGAGGTAGCGGGCCCAGGAGCGCTGGCGATCGGCAACAAAGCATCTCAAGTAGCGCTCCAGTTGTTGGTTGGTCTGCTCCGTCTGACCATTAGTCTGGGGATGATAACCAGAGGATAGACTACAGGTGGAATTGATCAGACGGCAGAAGGCCTTCCAGAACCGGGCGGTGAACTGGGGCCCCCTGTCCGAGACGATGTCTTTTGGGAACCCATGCAGTCGGACTACGTGTTATAAAATCAGCTCTGCTGTTTTTTTGGCTGACGGGAGTCCGGTGAGGGCCACCAGGTGCACGGCTTTGGAGAACCGGTCGACGATGGTTAAGATGGTTATGGTTTTTTCTCTTTGGAGGCCGGCAGGCCCGTGATGAAGTCGACGGCAATGTGCGTCCAGGGCCGATGGGGAACGGGGAGTGGTTGGAGTTCCCCTGGTGTCGGTTGGTTGGTATTTTTGGACCTGGCGCACACTGGGCACGCCTGGACGTACTCCTTGACGTCACTCGCCATAGATGGCCACCAGAAGGCACGTCTGATGAATTGGAGGGTGCGGTTGGCGCCGGGGTGTCCGAATAATGGCGAGGAATGACCCCATCGCAACACCTTGGTCCTCACGGTGTTCGGCACGTAGAGTCGCCCAGGCGGCACACCTGCCGGTGCGGTCTCCATCGCCTGTGCACGGCGAACCCTCGTTTCCAGTTCCCAGTGAAGTGGTGCAATGATCTTGGTGGGTGTGATGACAGGCGCGGGGTCTGCCCGGGGAACGTCCTCTTCGTGTTGTCGGGAGAGGGCATCAGCTTTGGTATTCTTGGACCCCGGGCGGTAGGATAGGTGGAAGTTGTAATGTTCGAAAAATAGTGCCCACCGCGCCTGTCTCGGGTTGAGCTGTTTTAAGTTGTGGATGGTGATCAGGTTCTGATGGTCGGTCCAGACGATGAACGGCTCTCTGGCGCACTGGAGCCAGTGTCGCCATTCCTCCAAAGCCCACTTTATGGCCAGCAGCTCGCGGTCCCCTACCCCGTATCGCTGCTGAGTGGGGTCAAATTTTTTGGAAAAGAAACTACAGGGATGTAGCTTCTGGTCTGGACCTCATTGAGAGAGAACAGCCCCGGCGCCCACATCCGAAGCGTCCACCTCCACAACGAATGGTTTACTTGCGTCTGGGTGCAGTAGAATTGGGGCGTTGGTGAACCGGTGGCATAGGTCATGAAAGGCGGTGATGGCGGCAGGATTGAGGCTGAAGTGATGAGAAGAGGGTCAAGTCAGAGCGGTTAAAGGCACGGCAACCATACTGTAGTCCCGGATAATGCGACGATAGAAGTTCGCAAACCCGAGAAACCGTTGAAGTTGCTTGAGGGTCTTGGGTAGGGGCCAATGACGCACAACTTCCAGTTTCTGCGGGTCCATGGCCACACCCTGGGGCGAGATGATAAAACCCAGGAACGTGGTGGAGCGCTCGTGAAAGGCGCATTTTTTCAACTTACAGTATAGTTGGTGGGCAAGTAATCTCTTAAGGACCGCTCTGGCATGCTGGGTGTGTTCCTCAGCGGTGCGTGAATAAATAAGGATATCGTCCAGGTAAACGAACACCCACCGCCCTAGCATGTCCCTAAGGACTTCATTGATGAACTGTTGGAAGGCGGCGGGTGCGTTGCAGAGTCCGAATGGGATGACCAAGCTCTCGTAGTGTCCAGTAGGGGGGATGAAAGCCGTCTTCCACTCATCGCCCTCTCTGATGCGCACCAAGTTGTAGGCGCTCCGGAGGTCCAACTTTGTGAAAATGGTGGCGCCAGAGAGTTCGTCCAGGGCTGAGTTGGTAAGAGGCAAAGGGTGTCTGTTCTTAATGATGATGTTATTAAGCCCCCGATAATCGACACAGGGACGCAAGTCGCCCCCTTTCTTCTTCACAAAGAAGAACCCCGCGGCGGCAGGCGAGGAGGAGGGCCGGATGGTGCCGTGGCGAAGGGCGTCAGAAACATATCTCTCCATCGCCTGCGTCTCAGCGGCGGAGAGGGAGTAAAGATGGCCGCGAGGGGGGACCGAGCCCGGCTGAAGTTCAATTGTCAGGTCATAGGGGCGATGAGGAGGAAGGTGTGTGGCTCGTCTCTTGCAGAATACTTCAGCCAGGTCTCGGTAGATGACGGGGATGGCGTTGGTGTCGACATCGGGTGCCTCGGACTCCCTAGAACACGTCCCAGCCGGGCCCCGCAGGCAGAGTTCGGTGCAGGTCGGCCCCCACTGCAGGATCCGGTTTTGTGTCCAGGAGATGAGGGGGTCATGTTGGAGCAGCCAGGGGTGTCCGAGGATGATGGGTGGCGATGAAATGGAGGTGAGGTGGAACTGGATCCGTTCGTGATGTTGGCCGATGACAAGGGTGATGGGCTGAGTCTGAGTGGTGATGGGGCTGGAGGAAAGGGGCCGACCGTCGACAGATGTGATACGAACGGGCTGGGATAACGCCTCAAGTTCCACTCCCAGTTCTTTGGCAAACGAAGAGTCAATAAAGTTACCTGCGGCACCGGAATCGATGAACGCAGTACTTCCGACCCGTTTGTGGCCAAACCAGAGGTGTACTTGTACTGTGAGATGGGAATTATTGGGTGTCGTGACCGAGAGGTGGAGGGGGCCCGGTGAACTGCCCCGTTTGCTCACCGGGCCTGAGCGTTTCCCGAGCGAAGTGGACAGAGGGCCCTGTGGTGCGCCGCTGACCCACAGTAGGCGCAAAGCTCTTCTCTGAAGCGTCGTTCCCGTTCTGCAGCAGTCAAGGAGGTGCGTCCTAGTTGCATGAGTTCCCCAGCTCCGGTGTTAACCACGGCGGGAGGTGGAGGTCCGACGGGTGCCATGGCGGTGGTGGTGAAGGAGGGACGAATCTCAGCAACCGGGGCGTGAGGGTATGAAGGTGATGTAGTGGGTGGCAGGGTCCGGGGGGCTGGCCTCGGACGAGAGAGCAGGCGCTGGTCAATGCGAAGGGCGAGCTGAATCAGTCCTTCCAGCATGGCGGGAATCTCTCGCCCGGCGAGTTCATCTTTAATCCGTGAGGCCAGTCCCTCGTAGTAGGCCGTCCGGAGGGCGGCGTCTCCCCAGGTGGTCTGCACGGCTAGAGTACGAAAGTCCGCTGTGTAGCGGACGACCCTCCCTGCCGCAGATGATATAATTTGGTGTCAGTCTCCACCTCAGCAGCAGGATGTTCAAATGTTAGTTTCAGTTGATGGGTGAACTCTCCGTATGAGTAGGCCGTGTCTGAATCTGATCTGAGGACCGCCGTGGCCCACTCAGCTGCCTGCCCGGATAGCAACGAAACGAGAAGCACAACGCGCAGTCGGTCTGTGGAGTATTTGGTGGAATTAAACTCAAACACAAGATCCAATGCGGTTAGAAAGACACTGCACCTCCCATCTGTGCCATCCCACTTATCCGGTAGAGCTATGAAAACATCAGAAGGGGGGTGGGGTGGCGGTGCCGCAGCCACTGCGATGGGCGTGGCAACAACCGAGTGAGCAGCCGCCCCGCGGAGGGTCGCATTCTCCTGCCGTAGCTCCGCCACCTCGCGGCGCAAAGCCGCGACGTCTTGGAGGTCCTTTTGGAGAGACACGACTTCTCCATGGAGCTTATTGATCAGCTCGGCATGCTGGTCAACCACATCACAGAGGCGAGCAAACTCCGCTGGGTTTACTGCTTTTGGCTCAGTCATTCTGTCACAAGCTATCGGAGGGTAAGCACAGAAGCCTTAGCAGTTAGCCCGTGTAGCGTGGATGGTAAACCCAAACGCGGAAGCAACGCGAGTAGGCAGGATAACCACACCATTTATCTAAGAACTCTCTTACACAAAGAGCTAGGATCTACACAAATAAATCCGCGTTCTAGCAACACACACTCAATCAAAGAAGCAACCCAAATCGGTGAGTACTCACATAATAGTTGGCGAAGCGTCAGACAAGGCATGGGCGAACTCAATGACTGAGCAATGTGAAGCGCCATTTTGTCTCCTTTTATGCTTCCTGGAAACCCGACCGTATTACTTCCAGGTCCTAGTGCCGGTCGTGTTACGAGTGTGCATGACAGTTCCTGAGCTCTTCCTCATTTCTCATATGAAAACCACTCACTTAATAATAAATGTATTTAAAGACACATTTAAACCACTACATCTTTTGTTCTTTCTTTAACGATTAATTTCTTAAATTATATCGCTGTTTTGCACTTCTGTTCACCATCTGTCCATGAATCCTCTCTTCTTCCCCACAGCCTGCCCGAGTGAGATGCTTTTAGCTGAGACAGTGAATAAAACTTAACTTTAGCACCATTCCTCAGACTTAGCTTCTTCCATCATCCAAAAAGCCCTGCTGAAATCCAGCACAGCAGCAATGCTTTCCTAAAGCCTTCCCACACACAGGGGTATACACACACACACACACACACACAGACACACACACGCACACACACACACACACACACACACGCTTACATACTATAAACTATAAAGTGTTCTGCCTGACTCATTCATCTTCTCATGCCTCTTCTCTCACACATGTGATGCATCTGTCTACCAACAGTGCTCTCCCACACACATAAAGATACACACTGCCAGCCCACACTCCAGCAGCCAGGGTGCACTTTGCCCTGAATAATTTAACAGCCTCAGCAAATCTCACAGCAATTTACACCTTTCCAGGCACATCCAAACTCACTTTCACACACATGGTATATATAAATATCTAAAGTTATATTACCTGAATAGCACATCAAATGCAGTTTACAATGCACACACGTATAGGTTATTTCTGTACATAATAAATATGTTGGTTAGGGATCTTGTAAGAAGACCATGAATAACACTGTAACTTAGCAACTGGATAATTACTAGGACTGCTCAAAACACTTTACAGTAATTGATTGCCCATCGCTGGTTGTTCACGGGTTAGTATTTTGATGATGCAACAACCTTTTGTGGCCCAGTTTTTGCATGGGAGAGATGCCATTCCTGACAGTCAGACCAACACTAAACAATTGTAGGTGTCTGTGAGCTCATGTGTACTAAAGGGGTAGGTAATGCTTTTATCTGAGTATAATGAGCTGCTCCATAATGTGGTATAAATAGAAGTTCCAAAGAATTTAGTGGCTGGCTCCACATGGTCTAGCCTTCACTTTCCTTGTTGTTAACAAAATGAGAAGATGTTGCCATTTGGCTGAAATTGGCAAATTGTCCAAAAGTGAATTTTTAAATAATTTGTAACTGCAGTATAACATCATGTTTGTAATTAATTTGTAATTATAGACTGTATCCACATAATTGCATTTCTCAAGTATTGTTTCTTGTAAAGAAAGCAGAAGAGACAAATGGTGCATAACTTTCTTAATGTCATTTACCTGTTTTAGCCCTGAAGGATGAAAAAAATGCAGTGTTTATTTCTTGCTATTCATTTATTACAACAAGTCAATAGAATTCTTGGAAAATATATATTTTTTTTATTTCGGAAATCGGAATTTCACACTTTTGTCTGGTTTTATTTTTCAGGTGTTCCGAACAATGTTCTTTTTCTTTGTCTGTAAGGTTTTCTAATAAAGAACACTATTTTCTTTAATGACATACAAATATACAATTTTCTGGAACAATTAACGTTTGGTTGGAATTATATTAATGTTAGTGATAATGTTGGGTCATTCTTTCTGCTGCTATTGTTAACCCAAATGTGCAGAAGTCAGGAAATAAACATTTGTGACACTCGTAACAAGACTCACCCATGCCCTGGGGTACCAGAAGCTAGTCTGTCCAGTCTAATCCCATAGAAAAGCCAATACAGCACAAACTGCCAAGTCAATGTCCGCCATGATCGAAGGGCACCAGAACACCCAAATCACAGGGCCCAGTAAAAGAAGCTAGTCTGGCATACAAATTTCCCAGATCTCATTCTAATTGAGCACCCATGCAGTCTGTTGGACAAATAAGTCCAATCCATAGAAGCCGCACACCACATCCAAAAGCACCCAAAGGATCTGCTGTCAACATCCTGGTGACAGAAACCACAGCACACTCCCAAAGGTCTTGTGGAGTCATGCGCATAGAGGAACCTACTGTACACTGTACAATATCAAGCATGAATTTTTGTGTTGTCATGTTAAGGCCGTACTGTATATTCGCAGTCTAACTCTGCCTTGTGAACAGGTATAGACCACAGCAATCCTGAGCAAAATGAATATGTTATTTATGGTGGTGGCTTTTTGTACAATTTTAACTTAATTTGTAATTTTTATATAAAAACTATTGTAAGATAAAATAGAAGTTAGAGGATTATTGTTTTGACTGATATTCATGTATATTACTTGATAATAATATATCAAGAAACAGACCTTTCATGTACATACTTAAGATTATTATTTCTACATGGTTGTTTACTTTTAGGGGTCTACTTGTGTGATATGATTAACCATAATGATCCCACTCGTAGCATGTAGTGTTCTGAATCTGAATATCACACTTATAACTGAAATATGCAGGCAATATTTAATGTGTTACTTACTGTACCCACCATGGTGTCTGGGATAATACACGATTGAAGAGCAGAAGAGTAGTCAAGTGATACACTTGCGAAACCTCTTTGATTATTTTTTATTCAAGCATCTACATTAAAAACATAACCAAATGCCTCCTATTTCATATCAGTGTTGTTTCAAGTAAGTCCATAATACATTTGCTATAATTAGGTCTTGCTCTTTATCTAAGCTATAATGATTTTTAGGCAAGTTTTTATATGATGCTTTAGTATTAATTCTGAGAAACGTCATAACTAAATGTTCAACAATCAATGCAAAAAGAATGAATAAAACAATAAGTAAAAAAAAAAATTTTATGCCCTTCTCAGATTGCAACCACACCACAGAGCATGGCTTTTCATGATGACTTTGGTTGTAGTATATGCACTGTGCAATTGTTACCAGGGATCTCATGAGTCTAGTTTCAATCTGTCTCAGATACAAGGTTTGTGTGGTTTTGAAATGCAAATTAGGTAACTCTTCTGTGCTCTTATGCATAATGTATGTAGCCAACAAAAAGTGCAGCATGGCTTGCTTAGTTTATCTTTGTCCTTTCTATTTAGGCCTATAATGCTGAGTCAATTCAATATGTTTTTGTGTATGCACAAAATAAACATTGTTATGATCTTTCAGTGGCAACATGTGCAATTTCTAGGAAGTTAAGGATACAGTAATACTACTGTAAACATAACTTTTTTTTACATACACATCATTTGCCATGCCACAAGGTCATGCCTAAACTTCTTATAGCTGAACTTTAACAAAGTGATTACAAACAATTGTTTTTCACAAAGGAGTTACACTTCAGTTGTTCAAATCAGAAGAAAGAACAATTAATTTAATTTAGCAATAATTGTAATAAGATTTTTTTTTCTACAATAATTGCTCTCAGAGATCAATTAATTGTAAATGAAAAATCACTTTTTTTTTGACTGGCTGCCAAACAAAAAAAAAAAACATAAAATTAAGGTAAAATACTCTAGTTCATATTATATGTAACAACATAAAATTTACAAAAATTATTAAATCTTTTACAGAGCGAAAAAGTTATTTTGCAAATTTTTCCTTCATCAAACTAACAGCACTAGAAGTTTAGCAGTGAAATACAGTTATTTTACAGATTTTTCCCAAATTTATATGATTAAACATCTTTAAAGCAACAGCACTAGAAGGTTAGCAGTAAAACACCATTATTTTACAGATTTTTCCCAAATGTATATGATTTAACACCTTCATTAAAACAGCACTAGATGTGTTGCAGTAAAATGTTTTTATTTTACAGTTTTTTCCAAAATTATTACAATCAAACACCTTCAATAAAGCAAAAGCATTAGACATTTAGCAGAGAAACACTGTTATTTTACAGATTTTTCCTAAATTGAAGATCAAACACCTTCAAATAAAGCAATAAAACAAAAAACCCTGTTATTTCACAAATTTTTCATAAATTCCTATGAACACACATGTTCAATCAGGTGTTAACACAAACTCAAGATTATAATATTTGTAAAATAGGCTGTAGAACTGTGACACAGTATAGTACAAGTATGATGCAAGACACATTAAAAAGAGGTTTTATAGCATTACACTAAAATCCTAAAATGAAAAACAAAATGAAATATTTAGATGATTATGCTATAAGTAGAACATTCTTTATCACAAACTTAAACATTGTTGTGAAATATCCGTGACTAAAAACCTATGAAGAAATGAACGATTTCAAACAAGAGTCCCAATGTTCAATTCAAGTTGAATTGGAAACTTTATTACAAATAAAGTACAATGTGGTCCCTTTTTTTACTCTATAGTTCTTATATAATGTATGTGTACAAATAACTTTACCTTTTAGTTCAGTATCCTAATGCCTTAGTGCAAGTAAGTCAAATCTAAAACGTACCAAAATAGCAAAATGTTTAGTCCAGTGTATCCAAGAAAGATTGTCTCCGAAACAGGAAGTAAACAACTGGATCCTTGGTGCTTTAGGGTGGATTGGAAGAGAAAAAGTTAATCTTTTTTTCTGTTCTCCGAGAAACAGATTAACAAAATACTCAAAATTATATTTAATATGTTAAAGGGAACTGGGGCCCTTTTTATGTATGAGTGAACATAATCGTAATCAGTCCAGTATCATTATACATTATTTTCAGCACTGACAGGCCCTTAAAAGTTATAAGTGAGACAATACAGAAAGGATCTCTACACAGTAAAAGATTAGACTCAAAATTGGACTCCAAGGTTGAAGAAGTTAACTTTTAAATCACCATGAAAAGATTCAAAGTAGTCTTATATTGCACTCCATATTTACTAGTGATGGATTTGTCTCTCTACAGGATGCCTCTTCTTGCATGGTATGTGTTTGATCTAAAAATGTAAGCAAGTTTCATTATCACTGGCATTCATCAGAGCTGGAAACTTTTTATGTACATATCACACAGAAGCAAGCAGCTACATATACATAGAAATTTTCAACATATTGATCTCTATGGAATTAAAACAAGCTGTGTCAATGTATATACTGTATTATATATATGTATTATATACATTCATATACAGTCATATATAAGTATTGACATTAATTTTACTGAATGGAATGAGTACAAATACACAATGTTTGTGGAAGTTTACATTTTGGAGAGTAAAAGCAGCTGTTAATGAGTCAGGCTAACAGTGTCATACACTAATACTTATACTGTAGTTAGGTTTCAGAGTACGGTACACCCACTGACTCTCTCGATATTTTTAATGTGCATGCTCTTAAAGAGCTCGCTAGCCCTCTTTGTCCATCTGACTCCTTTACCCTGATAGGTGTAAGTGAGTTCCTGCAGCTTCTCAGCAGTGACATGGCAGAGTAATGTCAACGGTACCTGAGACTCGCCTGAGATTTGCGACAGATGAACGTGGCAGTATTAATAAATGACCTTTGTTTACAACAACAACAATAAGAATTAAAATGACTCTTAATATTAAATTGCATCTTGAGCTTGCAGGTATTTTTTCTCCCACTGAAACACAATGACATTTCCGAAGCAGCAGTCTTCTCCTCTGTCCCTCAGAGACTGCTTTCCTCCCCACCTGTAGCTCACCAACGTGTCTTCACTCCTCTGAATTTACACAGAAACTGTTCACCAGCTGCTGACTACTTCTGCGCACGCTAAACATTTGAAGGATGCCTGTTTCTGATTGGTTGGTTCATATCACGTTACATCTGTGCCTGATACCTAAGCGATTTTCACATCAGGTCCCGCCCTTACTCGCGCGCTTATTTAAATGCACCAATAATAAAGCGGTTATTAGAATATATCCGCCTCCAGCTGCTGATCAGCCAATCAGAAACAAGATTCTCATTGGCTGTGACAGTTAACGCGGAGAGCTCGCGGAGTTTTCGCAAACATTTTTGGTACAAAAATAACACCATAGTTCCCCACATACAAGCAAAATATCTAAATATAACTTAAAGCGCTGCTACAGAGCAAATACATTTTCCTTGTGTCAGAATATTTAGGCCTGCATTAAGAAAGCTGATGGCTAGATTGCCATGGTGATATTTCAGAACAAATGTCATCAAAACAAAAAAATATTTGTGGTGTTTACAACATCTGCATGGGTACTGCACTGAGTATCAGACTCCTACATTCTCTTCACATTCTTTGAAGGCATAAAGCAGATACTATAGCCTACATATAAGTGTGGGACTTCTGCTGCCTTACCTGTGCCACTTCCTGCGGATAATCTTTTAAAATGTCATGAAAAAATGCTAAATTTGCATCTAAAACTTGAATGTCAAAGTATTATAAAACTAATATGATTTACCTCAAAATTACAAAAAATTTTTAGTATGGACATTAACTTTTATCTAATGAGTTTCATATTTAATTATAATGTAGTATTGTTATTTTACATATTTTATTTATTTTTACATAAAGGTGTAAGTAAATTAAAAAACAGAAAAAACACAGTAAAAATAATATGGTATTTTTACTGTTAAAAATGTGAAAAAAATGTAATTTTTCAGTATTGAAATAATACTTAAAAAAAACAGTCGACTTAATCATTTACAAATAATGTCTGTAATTTTACAGAGATTTGTATGTAGTTTTTTTTTTAAAGGAAAAGTACTATAAAATTTAAAAAGTTATTTTCTGTAAAACTAAGGCATTTTTACAATGTATGAAGAGTGTCAATAACACTGGAGTTATTTTATTCATTTATTTATTTATTTATTTATTTATTTATTCATTCATTCATCCATTTGTTAATTTATTTTGTAAGAGTAAGCTACAAAAGTTTGACTATAAGTTAAGTTTTTATAACGATCTTTAAATAAATCATGTAATTAGGATCCAAAATAAGAATACAGTGGAACATTGGATTACGAACATAATTTGTTCTGGGAGCAGGCTCGTATTTTAAAACAGTCATAAACCAAATCGAATCTTCCCATAAAATATAATGGAAACTCAAATTATTCATTCCACAGCCCCAAAAAATAAATACATAAAAATAATTAATACAAAATATAGAGTAAAAATAAAATGTGTGTGTGTGTGTGTGTGTGTGTGTGTGTGTGTGTGTGTGTGTGTGTGTGTGTGTGTGTGTGTGAAGGGGCATGGTATCCAATGACGCGCGCACACACAAACAAATGCAGTGCCGGCTGAGAAAATGGATCTTTAACCTCTCTAATGAGACATGCTTTTGCTTTACACGCGTGCACACGTGTGTTATAATAAACAGTACACGCGTGCTGTACACAAAAACATACAAACACAAAATAAAATATGTTTTACGCACACACACATGGTCACAGTGTTATAGTAAACAGTACACGCGTCACAAATGTTGATTGTACCAGTAAGAGACATGCACTAAGACCCAGCAGAGGAGACGATTACCCACAATTCTGCAGCTCAAGAGAGAGGAAAACAGTTGACTCAGTTGTAATCACGTGACGCCCAGCGTAAAAACAAGAAGCGCATGTGTGCTACATGATATTCGTGCTACTATATTTGTTTTTCAAGTTTACCGCGCTACTCGCAATCCAAGGTTTCACTGTATTTTACTTGATCTTGATTAGACTTCATATCCTAAACTTGCCAGATATTCAAAATTTTATACAAACATTGCAACTATATTTCACCTTGCAACTATACTTTCACCTTTAAAGAGATTTAGTACCTTTAACTGTAATAACCATGAAGGTAAATGTGTTTTTTTATAAGTCTTTTGCTCATTTCTAGGGAATGAAAACAAGTTTTATTTCTTGTTATTAATTAATATCCTGACAGGTGGCATTAATATGTTCCCCAGGTGCTGGAAAAGCCATCTGTTAATCAGGAAAATGTGATTAAAGTCACAATTCCATTAACACACAGTCAGTTCACTTAAATTGTTATGTGAACAATTAAAAAAAATAGTTTATTGTGTCTTGTGGATAAATAGGACACAGATTGTTTGTATGATTTAAGTGATGGATCTTTGTTCCATGTGACATGACAAAATAATTATCGATAAATCAGAAATAATGAAAACTTATTTTGCATATTTAAAACCCTGATTTTCAGGAATGGTGTAGTTCTAGGTTTAGACAGATTGGCATGGGTTGACACTGGGGGGTCTTTTTTTTTTCAGTTGTTTTCTTCAGCAATGTTTTGGTGTAGAAAATTGTTTGGTGCATATAAGTCCTTTAACACTGATGTATGTGAACAAGTGATGCATGATATACATGCATTATTATTGCAATATTTATAAAAATATTAAAATAAGTCAGTGTAAGTGTGTTATCTACATCTGATTATATGTTAGATGTTGGATTATTTTGCATTTTTGTTAAATAAATAAATAAATATTAGATAATAATTAATTAAGCAATTAATTTTAAAAAAGCAAAAACTAATTTTTTTAAGCAATAGCACTACCAAAGGTCTTACGAAAAACACACAAATGGCACAAGAGGTGAGGCTGTGGCTGATTCCTTTACCCATGCAGTAGCAAATTTATGCAGTCTATGTCACAGCAATATCAGGTGATTATACTGAGTAAGTAAAACATCCTCTAGATTTGATCTGCATTTGAGCTGCTTTACTGACACATTTGTAACACATTATTACAAGTAATTGAGAAGGTGCAAATGAGCATGGTTAGTTATTCTATTTATAAATGTAGCTGCCATTAAAGATAAAGATGGCACAATCCCTCTTTCATTTTTCAATACTGATACCAGAACCTTCAGCATCAGCCAATAACAACTGCAGTACAATATGATTTTTTAAAAACGTTTTAAGCTTTTGTTTGAACATTGTTTGCACTTAAGTTCTGTTATGTTATTGATTAGGTCTTCAACAGATTTTGTGTTGTAGGTGTATGTGTGTATTTATGCGTATGCTAAGTGTATATAATCACAAACAATTAGAGAAAACCAACATTCATGAGACTAGAAGATTAAAAATTGATGGCTATTAGTAGGAAATTCCTGCATGTCCTAAAGTGTGTTTCCTCTCAAGTAAGTTGTCTCAAGTCTGTTAAAATAAACAGAGACTTTATTGGTATAGAAAGCTTTATTATTTCTTTATGAGTTTAAATTTCACAGCTCTAATGTGGCCTTGGACTGTTAAAAAAAAAAGCCAGCTCTCAACATTGTGAAAGGGGATTTCATAATCAAAGCATGAAGTCAAAGGCAAGAGATAAAAGGAGAAGGGCTGTGAGGCCTGTCTGACAAGAGTGCCAAATCTCTTCTACCTCTTCCTTTGCTTCATTCTTTTTATTTTAGTTTCAGAGAGAGAGAGAGGATAAAAAAATAAAACATGCTGTGAATTTTGCCACTTATTAGTGAAGAAAGAAAGGCATCTCTAAGGAGGGATGGTGCATGGTGATGATCAGCACTCAGACGACACACTTCACAGCACTCCTAATTGAAATGTACCTTTTAAGTTTCCGATGGGGTTCTCTTTCACATGCACCATGGTCCACCTCCCCACTACTTAAATGAACACACACACACACACACACACACACACACACACACACACACACACACACACACACACACACACACACACACATTTGTCTTTACCGAAAGCAATCAAGGGGTCTTAATGGAGAAGATCTTTTAAGTCCTGGCAGTTTCTCCTTCACAGGAAAAATCACAGTGGACATTTAAGTTTAGTAGGGATCAGCATACTTGTGCCAAAAGACTGTGGCAACTGTTTGGGATTTTTTTTTTTAATTGTTCTATTTTACTGTATAATGAGAAGTGTATAAATTTACACACTGGAGCTATGGATTTTTTTTTCAACAAGGTGCAGCATATGAATTATTCCTCTATGAAATATGCTATGCAACAAACATTACAAGCAATTTATAAATGGTAGTCATGACTCAGTGTGAATGTTTGTAGCAAAAGTGCAAATTAATAAATTACACTCTCCAAATCTGTCCATCCTACAATTTGTTTTTCACTGCCCTGTCTTTATTGTCTTTTTTTACCACATGTCAAATGTTTTTTGTGATTAGTAGGGTTTAGAATACATACATTCATCTGTATAGATAAATAAATAAATAATCTTGATGGTAATTAGGCTGGCCATGCCTGCTTTTCTTTTTAAGATTGATTTCTTATAAAACTCAATCATAAACAAATTTGTATGAAAAGATTATAACATAGATAGTAAGTTTCTACTATGTGTGTTATAACTTCGAATACATAATTAATCACAATATACAAATGTTTAAGCAATAACAAATTTACAAATGGTATATCATGTGCATAATTTATTCTAAGAATTTGACAGATCTGTATAATAACTAATTCAACATAATAAGTGATTATATTTTACGACTTATATTTTACCACTGGTTTTATTTTACCACTTTTTTATAATAGTGATTATACTTTATTTTTATGAGCACATATTAGAGGTTAATTAAGGTTTTGTTCTTTGTTCAAATTAATGATTCATAATTGGTCACCTGTTATCTGAAAATAACCAATAAATACATTATATAGAGTGATCATGTGTAATTAGGCAGCAAGGTGGCTTAGTGGTTAGCAGTGTCGCCTTGCACTTCCTGGATCCGGGTTTGATTCCAGCATTTTGTTCTGTGTGCTCACAGTTTGCATGTTATGCCCATGCCTCGTGGGTTTCCTCTAGGTACTTGGTGGGTGTTTAGCTAACATTAGGCTTCATGTTACTGTACTGTACAGGAGCTAGCAAGCTAAACTTCATAACTGTATCTATCTTTCCCCCCACTTTTGCTTTGACTTTTTTCCCAGCTTGTCCACCAGAGCACACACGGCCGTGCAAGCATTAAACTGATGAAAGTTCGAGAAAAACTCAGAAGTGTTTAACAGTTTTGGAGTAGTGCCACTTCTGTACTCGATAAGTTAAGTGGTATAAAAATGGCCATGTTAGTTTGTCAGACAGACAGTGGCTAATGCTATCATACAAGCATACAGTATCTATGAATCTATTGAATCTATTTGTCAGAATATGTAAGACTATGCAGCTTTAACCCATCCTTAGATTTCCAATAAGGGAAAAAAATATTTTATGTACTTGGGTGGGATACAGATTCATTAATATCTTTTATTTTTATCATAACTAGATATTCTGTGAAATGTATTCATCTTTGAACAATTCTTCTCTTGTTCTCTTAAACCAGAGCTCTGCTGAGGAGGGTTGGGGTCAGAGGGTGACAGTTGGCCTTTTGGAGCTATTGGAGGAGCATGAACAAGTTGTTGAAGTTGCTGTGGTGTTGAAGGTTGCTGTAGTTGTTGAGGCCCTGGGTGACTATGTGCAATTTTAGGAGATATGTTTGGTCAGGTTTGTGCTCTATACATTGAATTCAAAAAGGACTGTACATATACTCCCTCAGATTTACATGTTGAGTAACAAACTCTTGTTGCCACAGACTTTTTTGTGCGCGTAGGAAAAAAGACTAAAACTGTTCATCTTTGATAGGTTTTAACAGTTATTATATTGTAATATACAACAATCGGTAAGAGACTTATAAGCAGCTGGTGTTCCCCAGGTATTTTATTGACCTTTAAGGCAATTAGAACCTGTATTCTTCAGGGTTTTTTTTTACAAACCACTTTTTTAACATTGACCAGTTTTGGAAGCATAAAGTTTTTAATTGTTGGGTATTGTTAGGCCAACTTGAACCAACTACATCAGTGGGCAATAATGGGAGACAACTTACTTCACCAAGTAGATAGAGTTGGGCTAAGTCAACCCTAGGGAAATATAATTAATTGAGACCACATAAATATATTGAAATCTTCAATAGTACATTGCAAATATACTAACAAAAAGTTGTACCATCAGGGCTTCCGAGTGGAGGTAGGCCAGTGGTAAAGTGCTTGCCCTATCATCCGGAGATCACTAGTTCGATTCCTGGGTGATGCTGTAACCTCTCGGCGTCTGTGAGCTCACGCAAGTGGAAGGAGCGGATAGTACTGTCTTCCAAGTGTGTTATGCCGCCCCCAACGGTGCGCGAGCAAGCAGTTCGAAAAGAGGCGGTCGGCTGGCGTCACGTAGTTCGGAGGAAACATGTGATAGTCTTCGGCCCTCCCGGCTGAGTGATAGTAGTAGCCTTTATGTGGAAGCCCCCTTCTGACGGGGAGGAATTGGACACGACAAAATTAGGGAGAAAATCGGAGGAAAAAAAAAAAGTTGTACCCTCAGTTATATAATAAAATCAATATATAAAAAGTATACTAACATCGTGCTTTTACCAAATTTTGGAATTAAACTTTAAACATACTTCAAAATAATTGTATTATAGTACACTTTCCAAAATATATTATAAGAAAATATACTTTAAATGAAAGGTTAGTCTAATTTCCAAAGCATACTTATTTAAACTTTGTTTAAAAATTTTTTTTTGGTATATATTTTTTTTTAAATATGCTTGAAATAATAACTGTAGAAATTTACAGAAAGTATACATTAGAATACAAATTTTAATATACGGTAGTCTCAGTATATTTTCAGTTAAATTTAAACGTACTTATTCATATGTACTTATTTATGCTTATATTAAGTGCACTACTCTCATGTGTGCACACTTTCAGACTCGTTTTTTCACGCTGAGTCTCTCTCTCTTGCGCACGCCTTCAAACTCATTTTTGTGCGCTGAAAATCACTTCTGCTCGTTCAAGATAATTTATGTGTTTGAACTTTGTCTCTTTGTCTCTCCTCTGTGCGCTCACTATCATAAAGCTACACTTGCACGAACTGCGTTAGAACTCTGCAACTATTCCGGCCAACCAGAGACTAGAATCAGCGCAACACCAGTCGTATTTTTTCATTGGCTCCCCAGTTCTTCCTCTCCTAGTTTGAATTCATGGCTGGAAGCTGCATCTTTTTGTTATTATATTATTTTCATCGAGATAAGGTAAATTTCATGTTTTTTATTAGGTAGTATGTAATTAAGTACATAGTTTAAACTATATAATGTATTGTCTAATGTTTTATTGGTAAATCTTATGTACTTTGCTTCTGGTATGATGCCCCGTAGGTCTGTTTTCAGTCTCTGTGTAACAGCTAGAATCAACACACCAGGTTTGAACTAATACTATACCTGCATATTCTAATACTAATGTTTGTCTTTGTTCAGGCAGCAGTTAAAATTTTTGTTTGTGTGTTTGAGACAATCTGACGTTTTGTTGAACACAAATAAACTATAGTACTTTTTTTTTATCTTGTGCAAATTAAATCTGTTGAACTCATGAATAATATCCCCCTCATAATTATTGATGTAATATTTTACATCAGTGTTTCAAAAACATGTAATAGTATATAAAATGCATTCAGCATTGGAAATTATCCTAAACATCTTTGGTGTACTGGTAACACATTTGCAATAAAGTATTATAGAACACTTTGTGTACTGTATGATATAATATATATATATAGATATAGATATATAGATAAAGTCCTTCCATGCGCCATCTGGTGGATGTTCAGTGAAGCACAACACATTTATTTAAATTCCCGAATGTTGCTTGTGGGATTTCGCAGCATGGCGGGTGACGAATTGCAGTATTTCGCTGGAAAAAGCGTGCATTCTTAATGGCCACATCTGTACTGCACATGCTATTGCTTTAAAAATAACACTGGGGGTAAACTGAGTTTTAAGGTGCATTCAGTGCACATTTACACCACTCACTAAATGCAGAACTCTTCTTGGAGCTTGCTATCTCCCTAATTTAGTGCCACGCCTCATAGTTCTGGCACTTAACTGGGCTGCCATTGTGCTCTAGGATTTGTTCCAATTTCAGAGCTTTGGTGACCTGACCAACAACAGAAGCCAAATTCTTTTAATCAATCCTAACACTAAAGTTGAGATTTGCTATTGTTAAATCTTAATGCATCTTTTAATGCTAAAATTAGCCTAGTGCTGTCAATCGCGCTTTAAATGCTTAAATCTTTTTAATGCAATCCAAAAATAACAGGCTGGCACTGCTTAACTGATCTTTCATTTGATTGTTCTTGTTGCACTACAGCATTATCACTAATAAACTATGGAGTGTACATCTGATCTATATGAGATAACGGTGGGTTAGCTGCTAACTGTTTACTGTTGTTTAAACCTGTCAACAGTGTGTCACACATCATATATCTTAAGATGTCAAACCCCTGGTCCCCATTGGAGTTCTCCCTTTTCACGCAGATCTTGTCTTGCCCCATTACTACCTCCTCACTTGCTCCCAGATAAAAGGCAATTCAACAATGATGACTGATTCTGTTTCTGTACTTTTCATACAAAATGCTGAAGTGCAAGGATGGCACTGTATTCCCATGCTGAAGCAGCTGTCTGAATGGGGCTAGTGATTCAAGAAGTTGTGTGACAGAAATTTGTCACTGGTGTAATGACCTGTACTTATGGCAGTAAGACAGAAAAACTTTAGTGAATTACTAAGAAACTGAACATATTAAATACCAAGTATATTAGTTATTTAGTCAAAAATTGTTCTAATACATGCCTTTTTGCTAATTAATAAACCAGTTATAAACAAAAATTATTAAAAAATGTTATGTTTCGGAATGACACATTATGTAGTTTTGTGACCTTTCACCGGCTGGAGCCCCCAAAACAGGAGGTCACGTTCCTTTCTCAGGTACGATTGGTTCCATATTGGATTTTATTCTTGCCTGTATCCTGTATTCTGTACAAGACATTCTGCCATTTGCTGACCTCATACTCAGGGTGTGTCCAAAAAAATGCATACTCTTCCACTGCAATGTGTTAAGTGAACTGTTGCAAAACGTTAGGGTATGTTTCATATATATACAGCCATCAGTGATAATATTACAACACAAAACATCAAGTCTAGTACTGTGTACGATTCCCCTGTGCTAACTAGGTAGCTCTGCCCCTTTTTTGGTGAGTGGGATTGGGATTGTTGCCCATGATTCTGTCACTAGTTTACTTATATATATTTAATTAATTTGTTATTCCGGTATTAATGTTATGGCTGATTTGTGTATACAAAAAAAAAGCACGGTAAAAGCACAACACAGTATAAAGAACCATGGTGTAGAAATAAATAGTGCTCATTGCATTAGTTGATTGACGTTGATTTTTCATCGCAAACTGGAATGTTTTAATACAGACCAATGTCTGTAAAGGTGTAGAATAGTCTTTTACTGTCACAAACAACATGTACACATTTACTGTATGGCAGATGGACAAATGAATAAATCAAGAACATTCTAGAAAATACTGTTGAACCTTGGACCTGCATGAATATCACCAGAAAACATCAGCAGCTGACAAAAGAAGAAATTTGTTTCTTAAGCAGCAGGTCAGGATATCAGTAAATGAACTGCATTTTCTGTGTAAAAGAAAAAGATAGAAAATGTGGAGAGATAGAACATATTGGCATAATCATACATAACAGATGTTTCTGTTCAGCTAAAAGTGACATGAATGATGCCCTATTCTACTTCTAGAGACTTTTTTTCTTAAAAAAAAAATATATATATATATATATTTGTCACAAATTTGCCCTAAATAATTGATTATAAAATAAAAATGCATAGAAGAGATAAAACCTGGGCTTTCCACCAGAAAAAATCTCTTCCCACCAAATTTTCACATTGCTGTGGGAAACTGTTGGACACTGACGTTGAGCAAAGAAGATCTTGCTCAGTGTATAAATTCATTCAGAAGGTGTACAGTGTGGTTAAAGTCACGTCATGGAGGTATTTCCCACAACACCCTTGGCAAACCATGCTGGTTGTGATGGTCATGTATTCAAAAAACCTTTCACAAAACGACCGAATTCACAAGGAAACAAATAGAAATTAATGAACAAATAGTATGAATTAACTTGTTTGTTTGTTTGTTTTTCATTCTTTCCAGATCTGACTGGAAGAGAAATGTTGAAACTCTTCATAAGCACCTATTGGCCTGGGCCACCACTGCTGGTGTTCAGTCAATTTCACACAGCACCCAATACTAAGCAGAGAAAAGTCACAGGTGTATGCTGCTTGTTTGGACCAGATATACAGTGCAGCATATTTAATGTGACACCTGAGCGCATGCCAAAGCAATATTCCTGTTGTGCTGTTTGTAGTTGCGATGGGAAATAGTCATGCACACTGCTGGAGCATAAAATGTAAGCTCTATAAATGAAATACAGCAAATGGAGTGTTTTGTTACACTCAGTTTACCAGATGCTTTTTGGTTTCTAAATATAATGCATGGGAGGTTTACAGATTTTTCTTTTTATGTCTTTTTACATAATGTTTTATATATATATATATATATATATATATATATATATATATATATATATATATATATATATATATATATATATAAATTATTTGTTTGTTTGATTGATTGATTTAATTATTATAATTGTGAAATGGTTCTAAAATGACCTTCTCAACATAGTTCAACATTACTGGCTTGGGTATTGATTCACTCAATAGTATTTATTAAGGGTAATAGGATGAAGAGAATTTAAATCCAGCAGTATTCTATCATTGAATTCAAATGATTAAAGTTTGCTTCAGCTAAAGTGTTATCTTTATTAGAGGGAATATTGCACTACAATACAGCTACAGTACACAGTAAAGTGTCTTTAGCTATTTTCTGACAGCAGGTTTACTTATACTTGTATCTACACATTTTACAAATAAAATGTTTGCCATTAGTGCAAATAAAATGGTGTTATTTGCTGATATAATCAGGAATAGCCTTGATTTATGTTTGTCTGAACTGATGTGCAATGGAACATTTTGAGACCATTTTTAACTATCCAGACATAACTGGAGTTGATTGGGGATCTAATAAAAAGGCACTTGATTATAAAATTGAGGTAAACAGTGTCAACACATTAAAGCCAGTTATAATAAATAGTTGTCATCCTTGATACTGAAACACATGTGTGATCCACTGTGTGCATCAGTAAAGTGACAGCTATGACAAGATGACTAGCATGCACTTAGCTCAGGTGTTTACTCATAAGCCTAACCAGATATCCAGAGCTCACAATAACTTAGGATAAGTAACAGATGTATAGTACTGGCACCATATTATCTTTAGTACAATTTTTTTTATATATGTTTATCTTGTCCGTATTATTATGCATAAAACCATTCACTACTTCCAATATAACTTAAAAAATAATTAATTAATTAATTAATAACATTGCAAAAGCCTGCCTATAAAGAAAGCAACATATTACATGACGACCAGATTTTAGATAAAATAATAATAATAATAATAATAATAATAATAATAATAATAATAATAATAATAATAATAATAATTAATTAAAAAAATAAGGCTCTGGGTTTTGCATGAAAATAATAAACAGCAAGTATGATAATGTTACCAAAGGAAATCATCTTCTCCAGCATGCTCAGTAAAACCTCTCAGCTGTTTTAATTATAGTACTATGCCAGAGTTATTCTGGTAACTTTGGTAACAGGTTTTTGCTTCCATCTAAAAGCTGGTCTGTCAGGTAATGACAGTTGCTTTCTTTAGATGCATGCAAATATTATTCTGCAATGTTTTTCTTTTGTAATGTTTATTTATTATTATTTTTAAAGTTATTTTTGGAAGTAGTAAAGGGGTTTGTACATAATAATGCAGACATGATAAACATATATAGCAGAATTTATACTAAAAATGGTATGGTGATAAGAATTTTGCAAAGTACTGTATACCTCTCTTATGCTACTGGAGGTTTAGAGTTGTCTATATGTTCAACCATATGTTGAGACATAAACAATCCATATGACCTCTACTGCAATGTATGACAAAGTAATACTGTGCAGAGGAAGTGCATAGAGCTGAATTAATCAATTAATGCTTATTCAAAGTTATATGAATACATAACCAAGCAGTAAACAAACAGCTCCAACCAATGCCATAGTATTTTATTCATAATGTTTAAAAACCTGTCCTTGAGCAGATCATAAAACATAAAATTGATTGCATAAATAATTAAAACAGATCTCTCTCTCTCTCTCTTACATTTTCTCTGTAGATGTTTGACAATGTTAATCAATCCTTAGTTGCACACTTGTACCCGATTAATGCTTAGTGCGGCTGTTTGTTTGTTTGTTTGTTTGTTTGTTTATGCTTGTAAATATTATGGAGGTGCATAATAAGTAAAAAAAAATAATCCAAAACAAAGAGTATGTGGTCAGAAGCAGGAATGTGAAATGGTGACAATTACTTACAGTACAAGCCAAATTGTGAGTCAGTCCTACCGTGTTGGATACCATGTTGGGGTAGAGTCAAAGATTTTAACTCTTTTTTTTTTCCCATGCACAGTATGTTAATCATCCTCTTGTTGATTGTTGTACAAGAAACTAAAAGAACTAAAGAAACTAAAAATAAGATATAATCTTATTTCTAATCAAAATCTGCTAAAAAAATTTTTTTTTTTGCTCTATTGGCAATTTTTTTTTCTTTTAAGGTTTAGAAATGTATTTATTTATTTATGAAAGTCTTTTTTTCTGCCATTATTTCAAGAAATGTTTACTCAAAATTATAGTAACATTTGATTATAAATAAGCGTAATATTCTTATATTTCACTTGTTATAAAATTATTTTAAGAAATCATGGCTATGTTTGGCTATATTTATAATATTTCAGTTCCTAAGATGTAATTTTTTGCAGTGCACTGCTGTGCTAAAAATGGTCCACTACCCAAATAATATCTAATTAGCTTTGGTTATATGATGATTTTCATTTGGTAGAACAACCAGTGACTGTGTAACTACTTTATGAGTTAGCTCTCCTTACATATGCAACATCTGGGTATAAATATTCATGATGTTAGCTTCTACTGCTATGTCAATGACATACAATTGTCTGTTTTTATTGCATATTTGTATACTCATTTCATATACAGTACAGTACAG